>OX246743.1:34367887-34754425 GCA_945910005.1 Isoperla grammatica
CGCTATATACACTAGTTGATAATAACTCTAGAACATTCTGAAGTCAATCCTACGGGTTCTAGAACATTCTGAAGTCAATCCTACGCGTTCGTCGGCAGACATTCCAATCGGAGGCGTTCGTACATAAGCCGAACGCAAAGACGAACACAACTTTATTAAAAACGACGACGTCGGCGGAAGAAAGGAATTTACTTTCATTGTGGTGGGAGATGTCGGTTTGAAATTAATAATACGGTCCTGGTGGTTTTTGTGTCGTGAATGTGCCTGCCCTGGTATTTGCTCTGTAATCAACAGTCAACTCACCCTTCCAGCTAGAGGAGATAAGACAAGTGGCGCTGTCTGTGTCATCAATTCAATTTATAATCATTTATTTATTCCCATAACTTAGAAAAATATATCTACCACAAAGTACAAACAATAATATTGATGAATATATGGAAAATATATAAGTGTAGATACAAACAAACTGAAAACGTAATATGGAAGCCCGCGTAAGGGCTGGTCCACACAGATCGTAAAGTTGGATCATAGGAAACACGTACTGGCGTTCACACAAAGTTTTAGTTTTAAGACGTTGTTTTCATTGTTGTTTTTAAAACAACGTCTTAAAACCTTATGCATTATGTCTTCAAAATCTGTGTGGACCAGCCATAAGGAAAAGAATCATGGTGGTCGGGCTGACGAGTCACACATGAGAAGTGTTTTAACATAACCCGTTGATAAGCGAGCGCGTCTCCGTAAATTCTGTCTAAAAGTTCTCAAGTTACCGCCACTGTTTAATTAATAGTGTGTATTCACGTAGCGAGCATTGCGGCCATACTGGAGGCCACAATGGCAGTGATTGGTATAGTACATTGTTACTATGTTTCAGCTGGCGTTTGTTGCAAATTCAACTGTTCTCTAACTTTGGTTTGCTAATATTAGTTGAAAGCAACATAAATAAACTCTTTTGTCTCGATTACTCTTTTAATCGTTTACAATAGCATACAATAATAATTTCCGTAAACTTTATCGGGGGATATGCGTGTTCAAACTTGTCATATTTCCCCGTAAACATATTCGTCTCATATTGACAGCTGAAATGTTGCAACTTGTAATAGTACTATAGGTGGTCATCAAAATGAGCGTTGTGACGTCACGTGAATACTCCCTATAGGCCTGTATAAGAAATGTACATAGCTTATAATAATGACATAATTAAATTTGAGTTATTTTAATAACATGCTTTTATACCTGTTGACACTCGTGCTGATATAATAATTAATAATAATAATAATAATAATAATAATAATAATAATAATAATAATAATAATAATAATAATAATAATAATAATAATAATAATAATAATAATAATAATAATAATAATAATTTATTTAGCTTACAACAGCTATTGCAATACATTACATATTTCACGTACACTACACACTATTTCACATTTTTTTAAACAATATAATATAATGATAATAAATGATAAAAAGGAATTTTAATGTAATTAAATTTATTTAAATTGTATGTACAAACTAGTACTAGTTAATACGAAGTGTACTAAAATTGTATTTTTTTTTGTAAGTATCTTATTAATATAAGTTCATTGCTGAAACTGAGCTCTATGTAAGAGATAATTTTTCTTAAACTAGCAACATTAATGAAATTAATAACTCTACAAGGAAAGTTATTAAATTCCCTCATACCCCCTAATAAATTCCCTAATAATAAAATTGATTTACTAGTCATATTTTTATTCCAACCATTCAAATAAAATAGTACCCATTTTTAGCTGTTCTTGTCATAGTTAGCTAGAACTGTCTGTTGTCTGCTGGGTCGTATTGTATTCCGTGCGTGTTTCTACGCTACGTACTAGTTATGACGTCACGGACCGTACTAGTCAGGGCAGAACGTATTCCCTTCGAGTCGTCAATGACAACATTCCAGAAAATAGGTACTTTAAAATAAATATATTTACTATAAACGGCACTATAACACGAGACTGAAAGCATTCTGGTTGACACAAAAGAAACTAATTTATCTGTCAGTTGTTGAACATTTGAATCGTTGAGTCTTGGTTGAACGTAAAATGGCGCGTACAATGGGGTTGCTTAGCAGCGCTATCTCCTGACAGTTTTAGTGGCGTTTTTATCTCAGTAGCAATTTTATCGTAGTACAAAATTAAAGGAGTCTTATTGTATCGGAATATAAGGACTAGAGGAATACTCTTAAACTGGTGTCCCTTTATCCAGCTTTTATCTATACGAAATATCCGGCCATAAAGACGTAGTAAAGAAGAAAACACCGCCGACTAGAGTTTTAGTTCTCAAGGGTCTTTTTTGTCTTACAAGGCAGTGGCATTGTCGTTCTGCAATCCGTGAAGAAATAATGACCATACCGCGTCACATCTCGGAGTATTCACGTGACGTCACATCGGCCATATTGGAGGCCACCTATAGTATTATTTCAAGTTTCAACATCTTAGGGAATGCATGTTGACATTTTAGCTGTAAGTAGAAGACGAATAAGGCCTATGATTACGGGAAAATATGAGAGTTTGAACACGTATATCCCCCGATAAAGTTGACAAAATGATTATTGTACGCCATTTTAAAAAATGGTTGCATGAAAAGACTAATAGAGACAAAATAGTTTTTTTGTGTAGCTTTCAACTTATATTAGGTAACCAAGTTAGAGAACAGTTGAATTTGCACCAAACACCATCTGAACCATTGTAACAATGAACTACCTATCACACACCATTGTGGCCTCCAGTATGGCCGCCATGCGTATTACGTGAATACCACCCCATACAAATCTGTCTCCCTTAGTTCTTAGATCGTTTAGGGATTGTTCCCTTTTACGTCATCAATGTTAGTTCCGTTCCTCAGCACAGGGGACGGTACCAGTCTGATAGGACTGGTGATAGCTGCTAGGTATATTCTAACAAGATCCAATTAATTCCGTGACAAAGTTTAAATAACAAATATTATAAATATACGAACCAGACAGAATTGGAGTAGGGACATTATTTTAAATATTCTGTCACCTCGATCAAACGTCAACATTCGTACGACATTTTCATTGTTTGTACCGCCACCTAAATAATAAAAAAAAAATATCACATTTAGAGTCTAGCCACTCTGTAACTAAACTGATTTGCAGTGGGGGACTTTAATTTAAAGTGACTAAACCAACCCTGTAGACTTCGAACACCATCGACGAGTGAGCGATAACCAATCAAAGATCGATATTTCAAATACAAACATATGAATCAGTGATTGGACAGTGCGAACACCTGCGTACAGATGCCAGAATCAACAAGGCCGATTCAGAACAACTTTGAATTTATTGAGTGATTCGTTGCTAGGAACAAGCCCTATAAGGCTATAAGGCTATACCATGCAGCAAACAAGAAGTCAAAGACATCTCTTCCTTTCTGTAATCTCTCTCACTTCTCTTTTGTTCAGGAAATCTCTTCATTCCGGTCCTTAAGAAATTGGAGAATTGAAACGCCTTCTACGCCTTATGGAGACGCGAAATGAGATATTTTTGAAGAGGCTCGGAATAAGGGGTGGAATGAGGAGGCGTGGGAGGGTTGTGCGGAGGGGGGGGGGGGGGGTGACAGAGAAATCAAACACTCGAGAGTAAAACAAAAGACTTATTGATTGATCAGGTTAAGTCGGGACTCAAGTGCAATGGAGGAAGTTCATTGATATCCGACGACGTAAGATGTCGAGTGTCCTACTATAGAACAGCCAGTGATGACGTCATCTTTTAAGTCTCGTATAAGACGAGACGGGATCTCGTGGTTTACGGTAAATACATTCGTTTTAATCCCGCAGCCTCTCTGGAACTAACTGTGACGGCAGAATTAGGGTAGGGGGTGCACCAACATTGCCGTAATCTTTTAATGCGGACGGGATATGAGAACATAATGAACGGAGAAGTTATCTAAACCTGGTTAGTTCTAAACTTAGAACACAATTAATAATATAGAACTTGAGACAAATTGAACACTTGGCGACACAAGGTTAAGAACAAGAAGACTAAGAAGGTAATAAGGTTGCCCACGCGCAGAGTAATGCAAAATTCATGACAATAATATGACCACTAATTCTCTTTGATATCAAATTATGAAACTATGGTTAATTTATTTATTACTTGTGGTTTTACGACGTACTGCTAGCTGGTTCATATGACGTCAGAAAGTTACTAGGGGACAAGCACAATAAGGAGAAAAAAGTATTTTTCATAGAGACTAAGGAAAGTTTAATTTCGTTATGTTATCTCGTCGCCTCTTACTACTGGCAGAGTCACCCTGATTCTACCCCGGACAATGAACCCTTGTTTATCCCTTGTTTATTCAGGTATTTACTAATGCAATCCCGACTCATATGATCTAGTCGTCGACTATAGTGGACCCAAGATAACTTTACACCTGCTTTCGTCACATCCGGGGCAGTCGTAGCCAACCGGCGAACCGCCCGAGACACACCAGCGCCAATACCGATCGCTGATTGGCTACGAACCAGTCGCCTGTGACGAAAGCATGTGTAAGGTAGTCTTGGGACAACTATACGTTGTTGAACACCAAATAGTAAAATTAAATAATACAATACTAATATAATATATGCTATTTCAGACTATGAGTGCATGATTAAATATATGCATCCATACCTTGGGCGGGATTCGAACCCACGTTCCTTGGTTCCATACGGACGGGATCTACGACAAACCATATGAAACCCACATGAGCCACCGCAAACGCCATTTTGTCATAGCACAATATAATACGAAAATATATAATATAATGACGAAATCAGTTGTATGTGCACAATGTATGAATGAATAATAAATTAAATGAAATGAAATGAAATACAGTCATGTTCCCAATGATTAACCGCGGAAAATTTCAGCCAAGGGACATGTGTTACTAGTTTTAAATGTAATGAGCCAAGAACTTGACTTAAATCGACTATTGACCAATGTATAGCATATTAGATTTATGGACTGCGTCGCCTAGAATTAGATATTTAATAATTATGCTACAAGATCAAAACATGAAGGTGTTCACACATAAATTGCCTTTATTTTAAATGATTTTTAGACCAAACTAATGCCATTGGGTTTGTAAGTGCTAATACGTCTTTCATTCATTGTTATTCGAACCAATGGTAGAATGACAACGCTCGTAAATAGATCAATGGTAGATCGACTACGGTAGTAAAAACATTAATGAGAGTGACCACGATAGTATAAATAAATACAACTAATTTTTTACAAAAGTTGTGAACTGACTGGTTCTTTCTTTCGTGGAATCTTATATTAAATCGTGTTATGATTTCAATCATTCTATTCCAAAGAGCTTATTTAATTGATTGATTGATATTTGGGCATTACGTCCCATATTTTTGCAACTTGGCTAATCGAGACAATGAGCGTGTAAAATATGAAGATAAAATCGGGGGGGGGGGGATTTTTGTGAAAAGGGGCAAGTTGGAGGGCGGGGAGGGCAAGTTAACCTATCTTCAAGCCTTTACCTTAAAACAAATTGTTATGAATGTATGTATGAACAGACCGTACACCGCTTGCAAACGTCTCCAAATAAACATGTAATTCACGTCGAAATATTTCCAACGACTCCAGTCACCGATGTGAGAAGGAGGGGTTGGGGGAGGGGGGAGGGGGGAGGGGGGAGGCGCACGAGTAAATCGCGGAGTCTATGATTACATTTCAGTTCAAGGAAGTCGTATATTCCCCTTCATTCAAGCCAAGCGCCGCCCGGCCGACTTCGAGTGAGATGTTAAAATATTCAATCGCTTCGTCCTAGAAGGGGGAGGGGAGGAGGGGGGGATAATTTAATGGAGCTGAGTAGATCAAAATTGTGAGAAATTATCGTTTTTATTTATATCTCGCGAATTCTACTTAGAAAGAAATGAGCAGTATTTGTTTGCTTTGATTATACTTAAAGCCATGTCAGACGATCGAGAAACTCGCACGAGTTTGAAAAATAACCACGTTTTTCAACTTCCTACTCAGGTTAACGAGCTTCGATCAAAACCATATAAAAACTCGTTTTTTTAGCACGTAATCAGTGCTATTGTTATTAGTTTCTATTATTATTATTTTATTGTTGCAATGCAAACTCGGTCAAAACCGGCGTTGTTATTATTATTATTATTATTATTATTATTATTATTATTATTATTATTTTTATTATTGTTATTAACATTATTATTATTATTATTTTTATTATTACTATTATTATTAGCTATTATTCTTCTGCCGTGTATTGGACACAGTAACAATCTCGCGCAGGCCAACTCGCGAGAGTTTTGCGCGATCGTCTTACACGGGTTTTACATATTCCAATGCATGTTTACAGCTGTATGAACCACCCCCCCCCCCCCCCCCTGAATAAGTGCAATTCACGAAAATTTTAAACGATATAATGATGTCATTATCGTCATAGTTTCAGAGAATAGGGAAGTCTCATCAAAAATAAATATTCCTCAAAGTACCTAAAAATGGAAGATCATTATCTAAAAATACGGGCGGTATAATTTTTATATCTGAGAAGCGTATATTTCCAATTCTATTAGCATTTTAAGTTTGAAATTTGGAACTTCTTGTTCCGTAATTGAAAAACGGCTCTTGACGTCATATGTCATGTAAACAACTGCCTCCTTGAAGTATTCTTAATAATATCAACGATATTAAGTTGGACATTTTACAATATCTAGGATGCAGTGACTTTACAACAATGTCTTTTATACCACTGTTTTCTTCAGAAAATACATTTTGATACAGTATTTACCAAAACGTGTTTAAAATAATGCAATTATTTAACATATTGTTGTTAATTAATGTTGAGAAGTGTTCATTTACTAACTATAAATAAACGTTGGTTCAGTTAACCCTTGAGTGAGTAATATAGGGTAGAGGGCCCACGCCTTTGACAGTTTGTCTACCGCCGGTTAATGCCCAAAATACTTAAGTCGGGTAGTAGAAGTTCGCCAAGCGACGCGATAACGGAGCCTGATAAGTCGGCTACTTCACCGAAGATATACGAAGACAGCCGAAAACGCCGTCATCGCGTCGCTTTGCGAGCTTCTACTACCCGACTAAAGTATGTTGGGCAGCATAAGGCGGTAGACAAACTGACGATAGCGTTGCGGCTCTGCTACCCTACATTACTCACTCAACAATTTAACTTTCAACTTAACTTTCAATTAGTCTTAAAATTAAAATGCACTGTCAGTAGCACGTTTTTACGCAAATGCACACTTCACCCGGGGCTGTGCAAATAGTTTTAAATTTATCTGTTATTTAAATGAAACGAAATATAGCTATCTATAGGGGCTTCAAGATTCTATGGCACCGGAAAGCGTAGCCTCTTAAAATTGCGTTTTAGGCCATAAAAGTTATTGCATCAACCGAAATTTTTTTCGCCTACGGCGAAATTGCCTTCGGCGGCTGGGGCTTCGCCCCAGACCCCAGCTCTGCCACGCCACCTGTGCCGGGTCTAATGTTAGGCGCTGCGCACGCCTATGGATTTCAGTACTATTTGTATGATATAAAATTATTGTTTACTGACATATGACGTCAGAACCTTGAAATCACGAGCAAGATGGCGCAGGTCCGTTTCTGAGCGTGTTTTGACAGCAATATCTTTGGCTTGCTGTTAAAGCGATGTTAATGCACCTTTCGAGCCGAAACCAATTAGTTCCCGTTTATTTTAACTTGAGGTAACCAGTAAGCAAATAAAAAAAATGCGTGAGACTTCCCTATTAACAAAAATGTGTTTACAAATAGATTGAAAAATATATTTTCTAATATAAAAAAAAAGTTCAGCTGAAAATTGTTTCAAAATTGTTCGCGTCACACCGGTGATGTCCGTGACGTCACGTGGGTATCTAGGACCAAACGACCTTGACCTCCAGTGGGGGGGGGGGACACGCAGCCCGAACCCACCGCCTTCTAATCCCAGCGGCCGACAAACTTTAACTTTCCGCCATCTTAACTTCGGTCAACTTTCCAAATCACTCTTTTGCTTGAGTAGCGGTAAAACATTTATATTCCTGAAGAGAAAAAATAGAGAAGATGTATGCATTTTGTTTTGGATTCAGCCTTCTTATAAGGACCGATTTCTGAGTTCAAACATTTTATTTTATGAATAATGATGTTTGGGGTTCTTTAGCGTCTCATATTTTTGCAACGATGCTAGTCGGAACGAGTTTTGATGAAAGTAAGCCGAAAATTTAGCATAATATCATTATCGTGAGAAAATCATTAGACATAGCATTGTATTTCGTAGCTAACTACTAATAATACAAAAGTGTAATTGACATTACGATTTACAATTTACCTGACCATTAACAGAATATGTATAGTTAAATTTGGGGGGCAATCAATAATTACTTGATAATAATGGGACTAAGAAATACCCTAATATAGATTCTGGTTGCAACAAAATAAATTAATACACAAGGGATGATTATAGATGTCAATTGTTGAATAATTGAATTATTGTCGTTATTGAATCTGCAATGACGCAGACATTCGCATTAACAATTAGCAGCTCCCTCTTTTAACAGGGTATCGTTCAAAGAAGAACAAAATTGGTAAAGTCATCGGTAAAGTCATTCCACACCAACCTTCTGAATGCTGACGTCATAGATATTGTGAGTCGGAGCCAATCGGCGGGTAGTTTTTTCAAAATCCGACTTTTGGTTGGCCATTGCCTCACTAATTTTAGATATAACAACGTGACTATGGAACGACTTTAGATGTAAAAATAAATAAATAAAATAAATAAATTCACATTTAGAGTCTACCCACTCAGTAACTAAACTGATTTTCAGTGGGGGACTTTAATTTAAAGTGACTAAACCAACCCTGTAGGCTTCGAACACCATCGACGAGTGAGCGATAACCAATCAAAGATCGATATTTCAAATACGAAACATATGAATCAGTGATTGGACAGTGCGAACACCTGCGGACAAATGCCAGAATCAACAAGGCCGATTAAGAACAACTTTGAATTTATTGAGTGCTTCGTTGCTAGGACGGCTCCAAAGTCACCGTTTACTTATTCCTAAGCCAAGAAGTAATGAAATTGAATCCACATTAGAAGTTAAAAAACTTCTGCCTAAAGCGGGATATGAGATATGTAAAATATTGCCTCGGTGTAGGTTGAAACCAAGGAGGAGGGGAGAAGGGATGAGGGGGTTGGGGGGGGGGGGAGGGGTGATTTACATATTAACCAATGGGTGACGAATCTCTTCCCCCCCCTGACTGTATAATACGTGCGAGTTCAGCAGAGAACGGCACAATCACGTCTTATATAGATATATATGCGGATATGCCGCACTTAGGACGTGCGGGTTCACTTCCACTTCCGGTGCAGATGACTACGGGATCGATACCCGACGGTGACTTTGGACCGTAACTGCGGTGGTGCGACCGACTCTCAATCAGTAATGTCGGCATACGATGTGTCGGCATACGATGAGTGCAGGCCAATGATTTTCAACATCTATAGTAGGCTAGATCGCCAGGCTAGCAGCAGCAGGCGTAGCACTTTGATGCCATCTTGAAATGGGCAAATAACACAGGCGGGGATAGGAGTTTCTAATGCGACTTTCTGCCATTGGCAGCGCTAAAAGTACTAAAAGGTCCAAATTAGCATGTAAATTGCCAATTTCAAGATGGCTTCAAATCGCTACGCTTGCTACTGAGTGGAAGGTTGGGGGACGGGCGATCTAGCCTACTATAGATGTTGAAAATCATTAGTGCAGGCATACAATGCGATGTGTTGGCATGGGGCTTCTAATATTAGGGAGACAAGTCTATTTCTTAGTCGTCTTATTATGACCTGCATGACTTTAAATAGATTTACTATACCTTGTCACCAATATGAGGCCCGGTTTAGCCAGTTCAGCTCAAATAAGGAGACTGAGGGAGGTACATTAAGAAACTTGTATAAAACAATTCCATAGCAACCCGCGGGAAGCTCCTATTAAATAGGGAACATTTCCACATCTTGATAATGCTTGTAGATAATATAGATTGTTAGTGATAAGATGATTCGCAGTTATCCCAAAATAATTACAGATATAGAAAATATATGTAAGTACTAGAACTGTGTATAACCTTAATATCTGTTTGAAAATATCTTTTTAAATGTATGTTTAGTTTTATGTAAAGTAACTTACAGAGAGAAATGCAGAGTCGAGTTAAGTATGTGATTTGTTTATGGTTGCTATGGTGTATGTTCTTATGGTAAATAGCATGTAATAAAACAATTCCATAGCAACAAATCCTGTACTTAACTTGATAACTTTCTGTGCATATCGTCCTAGATGTAGCTATGGGCGCATTTATTATAATAATTCTGAATTTGTAATACTCTACATATTTGTTTCATTTCACTTAGTTCATACATTTAAGTAACCGTTGAAAGTCAACTGCCCTACCTTAGGCCTGTTCACTTATACTTCATTAAAATTACGCAAAGTTTTACGTATAACCATAAAAGAACCTTTCAAGGTAAACGTGTCCTTTTATCTCTTTTGAAATGGTCTATTCCTCGGAAGAAAATAACATCTAACTTTCTCGCACATTTTAACTTCATTTCTTCACGAGTAATAACGAAAATTAGACAAACATTTCCACATTTTGTTATAGTAGTACCTCGACTGGACGAAGTTTTCTACTAAACGCAAACTTCTCGTTCGTCGGCTACTCTAATAAGTTGACTACGTCGACAATAACGGCCCGTTTTGAATGTGCGAGAGACATTATTCGCAGCTGTCGCCGGCCCGAAAATAAAACAAAAGTCTCCAGTGTGAGAATCTGTGCCACGGCCGCGTAGTCGCAGTCGTTGTCGTAGTCGTTTGAGTCACGTGCGCGCGTCGTCAGGCGTTGAATAGAACGGAGTGACAAATGTCGTCGCTGTCGTGGCAATGTGACACCGGGTTGTGTTGGGAATGTGTGAACGAGGGGGGGGGGGGAGGGGGTTGTTTTATTCTGACAGCGGTCAAGGTTGTAAGAGTGGGGGGCTTTATTATGTATTGAATGATGTAAGAGTAGATCTATGACACTACGACGTTGCCGATAAGATACATTGCTAAAATGTGCATTATTTATTATTATATTTATCTTGAGATTTTTTTTTTAAGAGTCACATTTTAAAAGTATTGTTTTCTAAATGTTCGTTCACTTTATTTTAAATTTTAATACTTTCTTTATACTTGGTACATTTTACTTTAATTTTTCTCTTTTAAACTTCTTTTTTAACAGTTTTTTTCATATATGTTTCTGTTTTGTATATTTGATTATTTTGAGGTCTTCATATTGATGTATTAATGTTTTCATCATCTTTTCCTGGTTTCATTGTATAGTTTTATATGTTTGTTGCTACATTTAGTTTAAAATTACTTTTAGTATGAGTTGGCACTTGTCAGTCACTCTTTGTGTTTGGAGCTGTGCTCTTTATGCCAACCCCTATTCATTATTTAGAAATATTTAATAAAATAATAATATAAATTATATTTATTATATAAAATGTAACAATTCAGATTCCGCCACCGCCTTCATTAACCCACGAAAGCGTCGGCAGGAATGAAAGTGAAGCCACGCCTCAGATACAGATACACGACATTGCTGTTAGTAAACGTTCCACGTGAAGGACCGCGTTGACCCTTGAAAGGAAGTTATAAATGTGCGCCTCTCACTTGGAATAAACCGTCCTATCACTATCAAGTAGGCTGGTAGCAGCCTATCAGCCTTGCTAGCTGGGCATAATCACTACATTCATAAATATATACATTATTATGGAAACATCGAACAATATGCGACAACAAAATTATTATGATTCACGAAAAACCTGTTTGGGAATAAAATATATTTTATTGTTTGCAAGATTAAGAAAAGGTTTGAATTGTTATACGCCTAACCAGTGAGTATCGGTTGTAAGGGAGGGTACAGTGACGAAAGTGGTCACAGAAAAGTGCCAGAGCTCAGTGGTATATTTCCCCCCCCCCCCCCCCCCCCCCCCCCCCCAAAAGAGAGGTTTAAAATATGTCTTTATATTTTATAAAGAAATTTTTAGTTTTCAGCAAACATTCTTTAAACCTTTATTAAAATAAACCAGTTTTCTATGGCCTCACGTTTGTTTTTGACTTTGCTTTTACTCAACCGAAATAACTTGTTATAGTATATCAGTGGTACTTGTTCGTTTAGCTAATAAGTAATCAGTTTTAAGTAAGGAATCGCTATAATTAAAAAAAAAAAAAAAGTTCAATTTTTTTTTCTACAAACAAAAAAGTACCGGTACGGTATTCCGGTGCGTTCCGGCTCACTTTCATCACTTGAAGGGTAAAACATGATCCGTCCTCGAAACGGCAACAATACGCACCTCGTTGAGGATACTCTATTAATTTACTTGGCTACTTCTAGCTGCTCCGATTGTAGTTTAGCTCTATTGAAGAGCCGATACCACCACGTTGACAGTGTCCTCGATCAGTATGTCCAAAAGGTCACCCCCACAAACATGTAGGGGTCTATCTGGAGTGGATGGTGCTTTACCTTGAGCTAGTTCACTTCTAATGAAAACCGGCTTTGCAAAGTCCCGTAATTCGAGTTCATTTACTAAAAGGCCTCTCAAAGATCGACAGGTCCATGGTAGGTTGACACAGAGAACTTTGCGAGCAATCTCTTTGTAGCTAGTCGCCCCTTGAATCGAACTCGACCGTAAAGAAAATGATTGAGGGCCAAGTGGAAGACGGTTCCCCAAAGGGCTCTCGACCCCTCGATGTAAACACCCCCCCCCCCCCCCCTCCCGCCGCCGGATCATGGGTTAGATCTCTGCTTCTGACAGTTTCGATGTGTTCGGAGAGTTTTGCCGATAGCCCTACGTTGAAGACCACGCTGCGGTTTGTGAACAGGACTCTGTGACGCCGTTAGCAACTCTCGTGAACAGATATGTGTCGGTTCACAGCAATCACTGACGTCAATACACCAATGAACGGGACTCTGTGACGGCGTTAGCATCTCTCGTGAACAGATATGTGTCGGTTCACAGCAATCACTGACGTCAATACACCAGTGAACGGGACTCTGTGACGGCGTTAGCATCTCTCGTGAACAGATATGTGTCGGTTCACAGCAATCACTGACGTCAATACACCAGTGAACGGGACTCTGCGACGGCGTTAGCATCTCTCGTGAACAGATATGTGTCGGTTCACAGCAATCACTGACGTCAATACACCAATGAACAGGACTCTGTGACGTTGTTAGCAACTCTCGTGAACAGATATGGTTCGGTTCACAACGACCACTGACGTCAATACACCAGTCAACGATAAGTCGTGGTGAACAGGACTCTGTGACGTTGTTAGCAACTCGCGTGAACAGATATGGGTCGGTTCACAACAACCACTGACGTCGATACACCAGTCGACGTTACGTCGTGTTGTTAGAAGAAGGCGATGAGCCAATCACCACCTTGCATTCGCCTTCAGTAACGACCAAAACCGCTGATAAATTTATCGTCGCCCATACAGAATCACCCTGCTGATTCTGATTGGGTGACGATACGTTTATCACCGGTTTCAGTTGTTAGAAGAAGGCGATGAGCCAATCACCGCCTTGCATTCGCCTTCAGTAACGACCAAAACCGCTGATAAACTTATCGTCGCCCATACAGAATCGCCCTGCTGATTTTGAATGGGTGACGATACGTTCATCACCGGGTTCAGTTGTTAGAAGAAGGCGATGAGCCAATCACCGCCTTGCATTCGCCTTCAGTAACGACCAAAACCGCTGATAAACTTATCGTCGCCCATACAGAATCGCCCTGCAGCTATAGTTGAGAAACTGTAAGAATGACGGCCCCCGCCTTATCCCCACCACTGCTACCCGACCCCCCTCAACTCCATGAAACAACAAACTGAACAACTGAAACAAACTGATTTTCAGTTACGCATTTCATTTTGTTAGGTTGTCACGGAGTTGAGGGGGTCGGGTAGCAGTGGTGGGGATAAGGAGGGGGCCGTCATTGTTACAGTTTCTCAACTATAGGCTACTAGCAACACCAAAAGACAACAATTAAACAAATGAATTGAATCGATGGACAAACAATAAGCTGTCAAAAACTATTTTTTCTGATTTTGGAGAAAAAAACAAAAAAAAAAAAATACATATACAAAACTTTCATTTAGTCGTTGTCCATCATTAAAAGTTTTAAATGGCGAGCAGTTACTATTGTTACACTTGTTTTTATTTGTATGGTTGCAATTTTATTATTTTGACAGCTGATTGTTTGTCCATCAGTTCAATTCATTTGTTCCATTGTTGTAGTCCGGATGTGACGTCAGTTGCGGGTTCCCTAGCAAAGTGAATGAATAGAGTTATAGCTAGTCCGACTATAGTGATGTTCTGTGTGTCTACAAGAAGCTGCGAGTCAAGCCCAGCGACAAGTAACGGACGGAGCGGGGTGGGGGGGGGGGGAGGGGGGGGGGGTAGTGGACAACCCCTACTTGCCACTCGCAGTGTTACCCGCAACCACACATCCGTCACGCGGGCCGGTTTAACCTGTCCCGCTGATCACGCGAGACCGAATGGTTTATTGCGATCGCCAATTAGCGAATTAACGTGTTTCGTCCGGCAATGGCGGCCGATGACGTCATTCAAGATGGCGGCTAAATTACTTGTGTGATTTATTGGTACTATTGTGACGGGAGTGTGGCAAAGATGATGATGATGATGATGATGATTATGATGATATTTGGGATTTATGTATAATATTTTGTGAACGATGCTAACTCAGATGATGGATTGACGATTTAGGATGATGTAAACGCCACATGACACCCATGCCTAAGCTGGGATTCGAACCTGGTGCATCAACATGGTTTACCAGATTAAAGCCTAATTTCGACCACGGTCGTGGCGGAGGAACGTTTTATGTATATTTTCAATTTGCGGAAACTAAATTGAACTTATTAGTTTTTCAATCGTCATGAATATATGCGAACAGAAATGTGTGTGTGCTTACTATGACAGGTTGTGTAATACTTTTCTGATTGTATATTTGTGTAGATTTCGTCTCCATTAGGGTCATCGAATTCGTAACATAAGAATGTTATGTTATGTTTGGTAGGACATCTCTTTAAGCACGAAATAGAATACTAAATATATCATTACTAGGACCAATTAAGTGAAACTAAACCAACAGGAATGCAACGAATAATGACGGGGAGTCCCCCCCCCCCCTACCCCCATCTTACCCCCACGCCACCCCCTTACAAGAACATCACAACTTCACACACATACTAATAATATACCAATTTTCGAATAAAGCAATTTACAAATAATGATTTATTGAATAGTTTTTATTGATGATGGATGATGACGCTGTTGTCGTTGTCGTTGTCGTTGTCGTTGATCAATCGATCAATCGTAATATGTTACAGACTTAGAGATTAGAGATTAGGCATGTGCACATTATGTTACAACACAATACATGCACAATGTTATAGGCCTACAGGAGGGAACATTTTATGGCTTGCAATTATTGGATTGGCAAAAGCAAGTGATACACATCTTTAAACCTGTTTTCGACTAGGTACTACTATTTATTTTTATCTAATTATTTTTATCTAAAAGCTTAAAAAGACACACTATATTTATCTAGATAAAAGATAAATATAACCACAAAAACTTATCAAGATAAGATAAAAGATAACAAATATTATGTAGGTATATTATCTAGATGTCACAACACTGCCCCTAACAGGGCAACAAGCCGCATCACTCAGTCAGCTGTGCCAGACATACAGGCAGGTATGATATGAACACAGTGAGAAGGGTCCCCCCCTTCCCCCCCCCCCCCCCCCCCATCATATCCAGGTCAACTCGAAACTTTGCCGAGTGTGTTCAATATTTTGATTTTCCCAAAACTTTGATGTAAAACATTGATTAAACTTTTTTAATTTTGATCCTTCATACTTTAAACGCAGCGTCTAGACCGCAGTAACGCAATATCTTTACTAATGGAATATCTATACTAAGATTACTCTAGACGTTGCGAGGCGGACTTGGGAACTAAAGTTAGGGGCCTAAGACCCTTGTTACAACCTAACTTAGCATAGCTTTCTTCGCTACATGTTCGTGACCCTGGGTATCAGTAACAAGGCTCGATCTATGCGTGAAGGTATCCATTTACACTGGCCCAGACTGGATAGGAATAAATAAATACATGCATAAAGCAAAATGTATTCATTGTCTTTCCACTCAGTTACTAGAACTGATTATCAGTGGAGGACATTACACTATTTTATTATGTGCTTCGTTTATATGATGGCTCCATAGCCTACGTTTACGTATAAACATATTTTCGGTCTATTAAAATTGTTTTAAAATGGCATTACATTGACTCAAAAGACAATCAAATTATGTCACCTCATAGAAAAAGTAATACTTTTTCTTATGAATGGTTTTTTATTCCAATAAATATTTTCGTTTTGCAGATGTTGTCCAGCAACATCACATTACAAAATGTAATTAAGAATATCTGAAAAACGGAAATATCGATTGGATCAAAGAAACATTCATAAGAAAGAGCAATAAGTTCCCTACAGGATAACATATTTTGATTAACATTTGGGACAATATAAACACATTTTAAACTAATTTTAACAGACCGAATTTGGGAGTTCTGCGGGCTAGGTGAACATAAATTCCAAAGAACATAAACAAAACAAAACAGCCAGAGCCGGTAATCGAACCCGAAACCTTGAGCATTTAAGCAGGAATAGCCCCACACGACCAACTAGCCTCACCCAGAGGGCTGAAACCTCGGCCAGAGGTTAGGTATGGTTGATATTCTCAACCTCCGACAAATACAATCAAGGTAAATCCTCTTACGCGGGAACTGAAATTCAATATTTGTATTGAGAGTTGAGAGATCGTTTCCGGCTAAACAGGATCGGATGATACCTCAAGAAATCCCAACGCATTCAATCTGTGAATTTACATAAGCGGGCAACGTATCACACAATTTCGCGTGCATACACATGCCGAATAGTTGTTGCTTCTGTGGTTTGTGGCGGCGCGTTCAAAATGGTGGTTTCAACGGTTACAAACGTTCTTGGCAAACGGATGAGCTAATACTTCAAAAAATTGGTCAGCAATTTT
This sequence comes from Isoperla grammatica, assembly GCA_945910005.1. Lineage (NCBI taxonomy): Eukaryota > Metazoa > Arthropoda > Insecta > Plecoptera > Perlodidae > Isoperla > Isoperla grammatica. The sequence continues at coordinate 34,385,085 of OX246743.1, forward strand.
ATTGTAATTTCTGCTGTGATATAACTGTGCACGCCTCTTTGATACGAAATTAATGTATACAAAACAACTTTCATTATTATTTTAACAAGCAATCCTTTCTCAAAGGTATTACATAATCTCACTTAATTGGTACGACACATATTGTAGTAGACGCACACATAACATGTTAGCAAGTTTTGCATGTGCAAATTATATTGAACTGCAAAACTGCTCATGGGTTGAGGCGCTTTATGTATCTCCGAAAAATGTCTGTTTTTTTTATTTCAACTTGTAAACACCAAGTTGTTGATGTAAAAACATTTAATACTAGTTGTTTCAACAGTGACAAGAGTAAGGGACTTGCTAGAGAGCAACTACTAAACAGGGAATGGTCTTGGTAAATGAAATTTCCTTCTCGATCAGATCAACTCATGGTCCAAGAAGATTATTTGGATGAAATAAACTCACACAAAAAAATCAAATGTGACATTGCCGAAAAGCGCTACACTGAATTTCTCCCAAACGGAACATTTCCCTCACAGAACCATTCCCAAACAGAAAAACTCCCACCTCAGTCCCGAACATTGCAGAATACAGATCAATGCTGCCCTAGTCAGCTGCATGCCCATTTTATTAAACAAGCTTTTGGGTGTAGCCGAGGCGATTGTAGCTAAAACGCTGACATTTCAGACAGACGCAGAGTAGAGCTGGATCGAGTAGGTTTTACTTTATGACTTTCAAGTTTTAGGCAATGTAACGTGTCCGACGACGTGGCTACACCCGAAGTTCAAGTTCAATAATTGATTCGGGCCGCGAAAGTCTACGACAGTGTTTATAGCTGCCGTTAATGTTCGCGCGCGTAGCTCCGCCTCTGAAATGTGGCAACACGGCATTTCTTGATAATGTTCTCGACGGCGAGATAACGAAGTTCTTTCGGGCGGGTAATCTTCCGTGTGGGAGTTGTTCGTATACCGGAGATATTCCATTAGGGAGCGATTCCGCGTCCCGAATGAAACAAGTCAAGAGATATGGAGTAAAACTTTGCAAGCACGCGCTACACGGGGCTCAACTATAATAATATATGTTCTTCTGAGCTTTTGTCTTGGGCCGAATCCAAGAAACGTATTCTTGATAATAATCTTTACAAGTAGGTTCCCGTTCATCCCAACTCAATTTATTTTGATTGGCAATGTTCACTTCCCATTCATATGTATAATAAACTCCAAACAACCTTACAGATTCTTTCGTCATAGACAGCGGGCTTCAAAACATGGTAACGTCTAAAATTAGGACAGGGCGATTTTGATTTGGAACACAAACACAATTTATTTGTTTATTTTAATTTTTCTTTAACTGTTTCACAAATTGTATTATGTTCAAAACTCATCCCCAAAATACGCCAAATAGTACTTCTTTTATTGAAAGCAAGTTTAGAGACGTTGATATTAATGATCATGTGTAGTATGTGTACCGGTACATGATAAAAAAGAAACATTAATGTAAAAAATTTACAATTTATACAATAGTCCGGGTGAGGGTGGGGAGAGGAAAGTATTGGGAGGTAGAGAATATATAAATGAAAAATAAATTCGCATTTAGAGTCTACCCACTCAGTAACTAAACTGATTTGCAGTGGGGGACTTTTTAAAGCTGTAGGCTCCGAACACCATCGACGAGTGAGCGATACCCAATCAAAGATCGATATTTCAAATACAGAGATTAGGTTGTCTTCCAATATAAATCAGTTTTTGTAACTGAGTGGGTCGACTATAAAAACAAATGTATCCATCATCTTTAGAGAGCGGTTTACGGTCACAGACTTGTCCAATGTCCAGACCAAACCAGACCAGACAAACCCATATGCATCTGTAACACTGAACAATGAATGATAATACTGAAGTCTGATGCCATTTAACATGAAGCTAATGCATTTGAGTGTCACACAGTAAATGTATTTAATAGGTAGCTAAGTTGGCGTATGTATATGTGCAGCTAAACCATAGTGTAACAGTCAATGCATTTAGCATCTGTAGCTTAGCAAAACACTGTAGCCTGTACCGTTTTACATGAAGCTAATGCATCTGTGTGTCACACAGTAAATGTATTTAATAGGTAGCTAAGTTGGCATATGCATATGTGCAGCTAAACCATAGTGTAACAGTCAATGCATTTAGCATGTATCCAGCTAATGCATTGTACGTGCGCCTAGTATCTTAACAAAACACTGTAGCCTGTACCGTTTAACATGACGCTAATGCATTTGTGTGTCACACAGTAAATGTATTTAATAGGTAGCTAAGTTGGCATATGCATCTGTGCAGCTAAACCATAGTGTAACAGTCAATGCATTTAGCATGTATCTAGCTAATACATTGTGCGCCTAGCTTAACAAAACACTGAAGTCTGTCTACCGTTTAACATGAAGCTAATGCATTTGTGTGTCACACAGTAAATGTATTCAATAGGTATAGGTAGGTGGCTTATGCATCTGTGCAGCTAAACCATAGTATAACAGTCAATGCATTTAGCATGTATCCAGCTAATGCATTGTGTGCCTAGTCCCTGTAGCTTAGCAAAACACAAGCCTGTATCGTTTAACATTAAGCTAATGCATCTGTGTGTCACGCAGTAAATGTATTTAATAGGTAGCTAGGTTGGCATATGCATATGTGCAGCTAAACCATAGTGTAACAGTCAATGCATTTAGCATGTATCTAGCTAATGCATTGTTCGCGTAGTCCCTATAGCTTAGCAAAACACTGTAGCACCACGAAGTCACCGTACCGATTATACAAACCGACGAGTTTAATTGTGTATTTGTTATTTTTAATCCCTTCACTCGGCTATACTCCGCTTTGATCATCGCAGCGAGCTTCGAACAAGGGCACGAGGGGTAGCGGGGGGGGGGGGTAGAGGGTAGGGGGCGGCGGTATATTCATCTCCGTAAAGGTTAAACCGGGATGTGCCCTTTCAATTTGCGGAGGTGGTTGTAATTTAATCTAAATTTATTATTAATTTTGAGGGAAATGTGAATAGCGTCTATAAACATCTATATACCGTGCAATGACGTCATAAACGTGAATCGCTGATGTCTGTACTATTTATGTTTATGATGCGATGTTATTTGTTTGTTCAATGGCGCAGTCAAACATTTATATACCGATGTAGGTTATTTTATTGCTGACAGGTTTGACAATGGGGTTAGAAGGGGGGGTGGGGGGGAGGGGGGTGGGGGGGGGGAGCTGATAATGTGGAGCGTTGTTGAAATCAAACTTCGATTAGATGATTATGTGGACTCTCGTGTTTGGGGACCGGTTAATGTAAGAGATCGTGGGTCGTTGTGGAATGGAAGAATGTAAAGTTAGGTGCGAACTATTCCACAGATTATAACATGAACAAAAAGCTAGGCTAGGTGGTATTAAAACATTGCTCCGGCTAAGTCTGATAGATTTTTAGCTAGATATGTTTTAGATTTTTTAATTTCCCACGATAAACTGTACATTACAACATTAAAATGTTAATTAAAAGTTATATTATTTAACAAGCTTGTTTACCCTTCTGGGCATTTGGGAAAAAGTCATTTCAGTAATAATACAAGTCTTAGAAAAGAAAAATAATAAAGTCAGACATATATAAAACGAAACTGCCAAAAAAGGAAAAAGACAAAGTATGACACTACATTTTAATCATTTGTAAATTCGCGTCTTTCACAAAAATCAATTAGAAATTAAATTTAGTCGTCTTCATCTTTAATTTATTTATTAATTTATTTATTCAATATTTCACCGAAAAGCGAGGCCAACCAGAAAAAAAGTCTGTCTAGACTCTAGAGCTTGTTCGTATTATATTATATTAAGGAGAGATAGGACGTTTGATTTGTTTACAAATGTGAGTTTACGAAAGGATATTTGAAGTCTCGAAGGTCGTACATTAATCCAAACTTCTTGTAGATCAGTTTATGAAAAATATGAAATTTGATTTTTAATGACTACAAAATCCAATAGTAAAAAAGCGTTATATTTTCTCCATTTGAATTTTTAATTATTTTTAGCAAAATGCGACTGTTCAATCTGTAACCTGTACAGTTGTGCAAACTTTGCATATAATACGAACTTTCAGTCGGTCGCTCAAAATTAATTTAGTCGCAAAACATGTCATATATTCAGAGCTGGGTAGACTCGTAACGGAAGTAATGCGTTACTGTTACGAAATTACTTTTGTCGGTAACGTGCCAGTAATCTCATTACAATATTCCGAAGGTAACGGAAAGTAATTTCACTACTTATAATTTGAGTTAAGTAACGCGTTACTGTCAGCGCACCCGCTGCCTTTGAAACGTCAACAAAATATGCCAAAAACAGATTTACAATACTTCGCTTTTAGTGGCTTTCCCAAGTACTTATTATTATTTCCTTGCCTTATTCAATATTCCTGTGATAAGTTATAATCGAAAGGACCATTTTTTATTTTGAATGTACTTTAAAGTAATTTCACTACTTTTTTCCATACAAAAATAATTTAATTAAATTTTTGAAAAAGTAACCTCATGGTAATTTTATAACATTTTGGCTGCGGTAATAACTAACGTAATTTCACTACTTTTGAAAAGTAATTTACCCAGGTCTGCCTATATCAAGCGTTAATTAAAAGTGTTCGGTCGCAATAGCTGCGGTGGCCTCCGCTTGTGTTGTGTGAGATGAAGAAGAAGAAGAAAAAGAAGTAATCCCTCGAGCCGTCGTTACTGTATAATCCGATACGTGTGGGCTGCGCTCTCGGCTCGTTCAATTCTAAGCAACGACGCCCAATGATCGGGCCTTATCGAGCTAACCCGAGCCGAGTCGAGCCGAGCCGACGCGGCACGCGGGGAATGGGAAATGGGCCGGAAAACAAGACCGCGAACAATAACAGCAACAAAACAACAACAACAACAACAACACTATCAAGCGGGTTTGGGGGTGGGGGGGCAAAGTGTTTCGCAGTGGCAATCAAGTTAGCATTAAGATATTGGATAAATCAAATAAATTAATCGATTTCTATTTTTGTCTTTGTTTAATGTGTATCCTATTCATTTGTGAGACTAAGTTACTAAGGGAGACACACACTTATCAAAATATAATAGTATTAATAAAAAAGTGATCGAAAGAAATAAAAAAAAAACACCAACTAAGTTACTAACGAACACCCTCTATTACAAAAATGTATATTGATTTCTTACATTTATTAGTGTGTGTGCCTCTTTGTTGTGACAGCTCCCAAGTCACAGTATACAGTATACATGTAAGCCAATATCATATCAATTTGCGCTATGGATGTACGTTCCTGGATGAGGCAATTTGCAAAGTTAGAAAACACTTCCAAATCGAGAATCGAGCCCTGGGCCTTCTGCATTGAAAGGAGGATAAAGCCTCAATTTTTTTCACTTAGGCACAGAATAATATAGTTTTCAATATAGTTTCAAATTGTAGGAAATTAAACTTAGGAAAACGCTCTGAGTGACGCGTTGATAAGCGACGTCCACGAGAACGACCAAGAATATTCTGCCGAAAAGGCCATAACTAAAATCATTTCTCCCTCCAAGATTATTTTTTATTCTATTATAAGTAAATTATTCACATAATTTTTTGTTTCCCTCTAAAGCTCAAACAGATCCATCAATTATACTACGTATTGAGTTTTGATTTTCTCCACCTTTTGACACGTTTTGCACTCGGGAAATCTCAACAGTATAGTGGACTGCGGTCGTGGCAGCCTCCTAAATAGATCCATCAATGTATATTTGTGTCAGATCCCTTGTCAAGCCTTGCCAGTTGCCGTCATCGAAAGCCACACAGCAGAGGGTGTTTGCATCACAAAGCAGACCACTATACATTACCAGACCGTATATTTGTGTCAGTTCCCTTGTCAAGCCTCGCCAGTTGCCGTCATCGAAAGCCACACAGCAGAGGGTGTTTGCATCACAAAGCAGACCACTATACATTACCAGACCGTATATTTGTGTCAGTTCTCTTGTCAAGCCTTGCCAGTTGCCGTCATCGAAAGCCACACAGCAGAGGGTGTTTGCATCACAAAGCAGACCACTATACATTACCAGACCGTATATTTGTGTCAGATCCCTTGTCAAGCCTTGCCAGTTGCCGTCATCGAAAGCCACACAGCAGAGGGTGTTTGCATCACAAAGCAGACCACCATAAGACCGTATATTTGTGTCAGTTCCCTTGTCAGGCCTTGCCAGTTGCCGTCATCGAAAGCCACACAGCAGAGGGTGTTTGCATCACAAAGCAGACCACCTTTTATTATCAGACCCTATATTTGTGTCAGTTCCCTTGTCAAGCCTTGCCAGTTGCCGCCATCGAAAGCCACACAGCAGAGGGTTTTTGCATCACAAAGCAGACCACCTTTTATTATCAGACCGTATAATTGTGTCGGTTACCTTGTCAAGCCTTGCCAGTTACCGTCATCGAAAGCCACACAGCAGAGGGTGTTTGCATCACAAAGCAGACCACCTTTTATTATCAGACCGTATATTTGTGTCAGTTCCCTTGTCAAGCCTTGCCAGTTGCCGTCATCGAAAGCCACACAGCAGAGGGTGTTTGCATCACAAAGCAGACCACTATACATTACCAGACCGTATATTTGTGTCAGATCCCTTGTCAAGCCTTGCCAGTTGCCGTCATCGAAAGCCACACAGCAGAGGGTGTTTGCATCACAAAGCAGACCACCATATATACTTGACCGTATATTTGTGTCAGTTCCCTTGTCAAGCCTCGCCAGTTGCCGTCATCGAAAGCCGCACAGCAGAGGGTGTTTGCATCACAAACCAGACCACCATAAGACCGTATATTTGTGTCAGTTCCCTTGTCAAGCCTTGCTAGTTGCCGTCATCAAAAGCCGCAAAGCAGAGGGTGTTTGCATCACAAAGCAGACCACTATACATTACCAGACCGTATAATTGCGTCAGTTCCCTTGTCAAGCCTTGCCAGTTGCCGCCATCGAAAGCCACACAGCAGAGGGTGTTTGCATCACAAAGCAGACCACCATACATTACCAGACCGTATATTTGTGTCAGTTCTCTTGTCAAGCCTTGCCAGTTGCCGTCATCGAAAGCCACACAGCAGAGGGTGTTTGCATCACAAAGCAGACCACTATACATTACTGACCGTATATTTGTGTCAGTTCCCTTGTCAAGCCTTGCCAGTTGCCGTCATCGAAAGCCACACAGCAGAGGGTGTTTGCATCACAAAGCAGACCATTATACATTACCAGACCGTATATTTGTGTCAGTTCTCTTGTCAAGCCTTGCCAGTTGCCGTCATCGAAAGCCACAAAGCAGAGGGTGTTTGCATCACAAAGCAGACCACCATATATGTTACCAGACCGTATATTTGTGTCAGTTCCCTTGTCAAGCCTTGCCAGTTGCCGTCATCGAAAGCCACACAGTAGAGGGTGTTTGCATCACTAAGCAGACCACTATACATTACCAGACCGTATATTTGTGTCAGATCCCTTGTCAAGCCTTGCCAGTTTCCGTCATGGAAAGCCACACAGCAGAGGGTGTTTGCATCACAAAGCAGACCACCATACATTATTAGACCGTATATTTGTGTCACTTCCCTTGTCAAGCCTTGCCAGTTGCCGTCATCGAAAGCCACACAGCAGAGGGTGTTTGCATCACAAAGCAGACCATTATACATTACCAGACCGTATATTTGTGTCAGTTCTCTTGTCAAGCCTTGCCAGTTGCCGTCATCGAAAGCCACACTGCAGAGGGTGTTTGCATCACAAAGCAGACCATTATACATTACCAGACCGTATATTTGTGTCAGTTCCCTTGTCAAGCCTTGCCAGTTGCCGTCATCGAAAGCCACAAAGCAGAGGGTGTTTGCATCACAAAGCAGACCACCATATATGTTACCAGACCGTATATTTGTGTCAGTTCCCTTGTCAAGCCTTGCCAGTTGCCGTCATCGAAAGCCACACAGCAGAGGGTGTTTGCATCACAAAGCAGACCATCATACATTACCAGACCGTATATTTGTGTCAGTTCCCTTGTCAAGCCTTGCCAGTTGCCGTCATCGAAAGCCACACAGCAGAGGGTGTTTGCATCACAAAGCAGACCACCATATTACCAGACCGTATATTTGTGTCAGATCCCTTACCAAGCCTTGCCAGTTGCCGTCATCGAAAGCCACACAGCAGAGGGTGTTTGCATCACAAAGCAGATCACTATACATTACCAGACCGTATATTTGTGTCAGTTCTCTTGTCAAGCCTTGCCAGTTGCCGTCATCGAAAGCCACACAGCAGAGGGTGTTTACATCACGAAGCAGACCACTACTCACGAAGATAATATTGTGAAACGGAAACGGAAAGCAAGAGAGGAACTGAGTGATTAGTGTAGAAACGAAATATGAGAACCCTCTTTGTAGGCACCGGTTACTACGTTTGTTTGCGTGTAACAAAACTGTATACGGACAACATACTAATTAGTAATATGAGATAGACGATATTGTGTTGTTATTAGTGTGGTGTAAGTTTCAGATAAAAGTATTCACAGGCCTCGGATAAAGTTATATTTAGAACAGACTAAGGTCCGGTATTATGAACCTTGGATGAATATTTAGTCGGCTACTATAAGTTTTTGGAGGGGGTCCGTGGTATTGGAGTCAACCCACCTACACTGTGAACTGAAACTTTGATTTGATTTGAAACTTGTTTTCACAATGGCCACAACCAATGGGAAGCCTGGAGCTAGCTAAACATTCACTAAAAATTTATCCAGTGCTCATAATTTAGGCTTTTACCCGGATATTACGATCTCGGTTTAACCATTTATCCGTGGGATAACTTGTTTTTACCATGGCAACAACCAATCAGATCCCGAGGGTAACTTTGTATAGAACCTTATCCCGAGATCGTAATACTGGGACTAAGGGCCGGTCTTACAATCTCCTAATAGGTAAGTTATTTGTAGCAATTAAGCTATTTGGAGGATTTCAGGAGTTTTGATTGGTAGTTGCCATAGATACAACAAGCTATTTGAGGAATAAGTAGTTATTGGGTTATTGTAAGACTGGACCTAACTTGTTTTCAGCATGGCAAGAAGTATAATTCCACCATGATGGGAAGCCTGGAATTGCCGTATTGGTAGTTAAGCGCCGTTCACACCAGTTGTAAGGCTTAAGATGTAAGTCGTAAGATGTAGGTGTTTAATATTGCCATGTGTATGTTTGAATGCAACTAGTCACAACCCGTCGTAGAGAATAAGGCGTAATAAGGTCAATTCGTTGACATTTCTTAAGCCTTGCGCCATACACCTTACGACTTACACCTTAAGCCAATTATAGGGCCAACAACATGGCGCTTTACTAAATATTTATTCCCAAATTCATAATACCGGGCCTCATTGTTTCTAATTCTTAATAAAAACTGGTGATTTTTTTAATGCATTGGTTCATGAAAATAAGAATGCCATAAGTAAACTGCATAGTTTTTTTCCTATATGCATTCGTTAAAAAACAGTTCTAGGCCTGCAAGATAATAATGAAACTTATTTAAATAATAAAAGAATTTAATCGTCCTTCCTAGACTTTCGCGATAAGTTTTGGCACTCGTAGCGGTCTGGTTTGTGTTTTTTTATTGTTTTCTACCGAGAAATTGTCAAGTCAATACCAGCAACACACAGATAAACCCTTACTTCTTTTATGTTTTTATGTCTTGGCTCTAACCCGATTGGCTAAACTTTTGGCCCGAGACCAAAACATGTTTGTCTGTAAATAACACACAAGCAATGGGAGTTCTCCCTTAACATTGTGATTCCCTCGACGAAGTCTTGAGAGCATCGCCGCCCCCCTCCCCCGCCCCCCTCACCCCTCTCCCACGACACTCCGAGCAACACCATAACAATATTCTAGACAAAACCGCTGTTTCCAGAGTTTTACGGCCGAACCGACGTCATCAATGTATTATCGTTATGACGTCACCGCTAGAGTCGTAAATGAAAATTAGCGCATCTCTACTCTTGATCTATATAGGCTACTACACAACTTGCGTGAGTTTTGTAAAACTTAAATTTTGCGTACCTCTAAGGCTGGCCCAGTTCCACCAAACTTTAATCCGGCGATTTTCTGTTGATCGGAGATAAAAAATTACGCCCAGAAGAAGTCACCATACATTCTGTATGTAATGTTTGTTCAAACCATGGTAACCAATCCGAGATTAGTAAATCGGCCGATTAAAATGTTTTGTGAATTCGGAATGGAGTGTTCCTTATTCGATGTTACTGGGCTGTAAGTTGTGGTGTTACCAGAATGTTGAAGATAGATACTTTGAATAGATAAAATTACAAATGAGGATAAGTAATTGATAGAACAAACCGAAGAAAGATGATTGTGGAAAAGTTTAATAACACGGATAATTCTATTGATTGGACACATTTTAAATCACCATAGATTAGATTTTGGATTTTAGGCGCTTTAACTGCGAAGATTATTCGCGGCACCAAAGAATGCTAAAGGTAAGGAAGGTAAACACTTTAGAGGCAGACAAAGATTTGATTTATACTCACAACTAATAATTAATTATATACGTTGTAGTGTTGTCCAACACGACCAAAGCTGTATAAAAAAATATGCCAGTTTTCACAAAACAATTAATTCCGTTACCACTGCATTGAATTTAAAATCGAGCATGTAATATTTAATGTGTCACAAAAATCAATATGATAAAGTGGGTAATTCTAAGAAAATTGTATATTTCTGTCTAGCTAGATGTGCGATGCTCGTAACACGGCTGTCGAGTCAGGAAACAGTTACAATATAGTGAACCGGCGCCTCCACCATATTCCGACCATTTCGCGCCTTTTGTCAGCAAGAAACATCTTTCCTTTATCACTCTGTGCATCAGCGGTGGCCCGTATGGTCGGGACGCAGCTCATAGCTTATAGGGTGTATTCACGTATTGCGCATGGTGGCCACATTGGAGGCCATAATGGCATGTGATTGGTAGTTGATTGTTACTATGTTTCAGCTGGCGTTTGATGCAAATTCAACTGTTCTCTAACTTTGGTTGGTTATTATTACTTAAAATCAACATAAACAAACTCTTTTGTCTCGATTACTCTTTTAATCGTTTACAAAAGCATACAATAATCGCACTTTATCGGGGGATATACGTGTTCAAACTTGTCATATTTCCCCGTAAACAATATTATTCGTTTTCTATTGACAGCTAAATGAAACTTGAAATAGTACTATAGGTGGCCTTCAATATGGCTGATGTGACGTCACGTGAATACTCCCTATAACATAGTTTTCTTTTGCAGCAGCAAATTTAAAGCATTGAAATATCAGAACACTTGTTTTGTAATATCTGAATTGTTATTTTATTATTGTTTTGCGTGACTATCCTCCTTTGTAAATCAGTTTTGTATCTAAAAAGGGTACATTTTAATAAATAAAAATAAAATAACTCTCCTGGGTACATAATATAATACCGTAAGGTCAGTTTAGGCCTACACGCTTTCCTACAATTTAAGATTTAATATTTGGTTCCTAGACACGTATTTTTCTACCCGTTTTACTTAAGATTGCCACCATTGGCCGGATTTATGAAACATCGCCTCTTATTGGCTGGGCTAAGAATTGTAAGGGTACCATGCTATGGTTGCCTAAAATCTTGAACGAGGAAGTTTTGTGAACGCCATCATGCTACTGACCTGATTCAACTTTGTTAACCCTTAAAATTAACTTAGGACAGTATGAAAACCAAACTTAACCCTATATTGCCTTAATCACGCGACTGCTCGCAATTAAAATCGGTAAATGTTTTATTCGAAGACTCGAATCCCAACTTTTCAAATCGTCGTCAAACATCGTTTATACCCTGAGTCTTGAGATTACACCCACCCACGAAACGTTTTCCTCCCAAATGTCTTTAAAACCCATTATAGGCGAACCTCTACATATATACGCGAAGACAATGATAAATTCAACTGTCAAACACTGCAAAATATTGTGCATGAGGAAATTGAGAATGCGCCCAAGAATTGTGTACGCCAGGATTTCTCGGTTGGCGTACGTGAAAAACGTACAAAACGAACGAAGCTTTCCAGACACTTTAGTGATTTGTGGTGGACGTTTTGGGGCGCCGGTTCTGCCGTCGCGTCGACCTCGATAACCGTGGAAAAAGTTAGCCCGCGTTCCTGGCGCGTATTCGTAAACAAGGTCATTGAGTATTTACTGCATGAGCGAGGGGGGGGGGAGGAGAGAGGGGGGGTAACATTGAGACATGTGTGGGCGGGTTGCGGTCTCCAGCAAGACTGGATTCGCGGAATGAATAAATTCAATACATCTGAATTTGTTCTCCATCCACTCAGTTACAGTTACTTGTTCTAAGGCTGTATTGTAAAGGCTGGTCCACACAGATTTTTAACACATAAGATTTAAGGTTTAACGCGTAGTCGTAGAGTTGGATCATAGGAAACACGTACTGGCGTTCACACAAAGTTTTAAGACGTTGTTTTTATGCGTTATTCGTTATCATAAAGTTGGGCAATGTCCAACTTTATGCTTTAATCTTAAAACAAGTTACTAAAATCTCAAGTCAACAGACCATCTACTTCAATAATACTTACGAATTAATTGTAAGATCTGCAGGAATTGTAAACAAGACTGTTATAATTAATTATTGATAATACAAATTTCAATTAATTTTGTATTGTATCACAATGATGTTTTAACTGAGGATAAAACGTTACAAAGTACTTCACTTTACTTGGCCTATCTTGAACGAAACGAAACTATGTGAACCAGAGCCCTAAAAACAACGTCTTAAAACCTTATGCATTACGTCTTAAAAATCTGTGTGGACCAGCCTTTATATATAACCTTATAGCCTGCGGAACTCCAAATTTCGCTCTCTTAAAATTTGTTTAAATTGTCCCGATTGTAAATAAAATATATTAACCTGTAGATAATGTAGTGCTCTTTCTTATGAATGTTTCTTTGTTCCAATCAGTACTTCCGTTGGTCAGATGTTCTTAATTACATTTTGTTATGTGATGTTGCTGGATACCGTAACATCTGCAAAACGGAAATATTTGTTTGAATAAAAAAAACACTCAATTGAAAAAAATGCATTAATTCTCTATAGGATGACATATTTTGATTTTCTTTTACGTCCATTTAATCCATTTAAAAGCAATTTTAATAGACCGAAGTCGGATGTTCCGCAAGGTAGGTAAACAAAAAGCGTTAAAACCTCGTCTCCCACTCCCAGGTTTAAAAGTAAAACACAGGGCTAGAGTAAATACCGATCCCGTCTATAAGCAACGTTCTTTTTCCATGTAAGCGGAAATCTCCCCGGCTCAAACAATCAATTTAGAAAAGGCGTCAATTTGACGTTTTATCAATAACGAACGACCTTTCCCGCGTCAACCCGAGCCCGGTTGGTGGGCTTAATGACGTCACTGCTGCTTGGAGCCTCATTGGCTTCATTACGAGCCTATACGCTTGTACCTTGTGATCATGATAACCCCTGAGTTAGGGCCGTCTGATAGACCCATTATTGAATGAAACTATTGTTATTTTGGTAACTAATTAATTACGAATTATTATACATTACGAAAAACCACAGAAAAAAAGGGGTTATTATGATTATTATTATTATTTTTATTATTATTACTATTATTTTTATTATTATTATTATTATTATTATTACCATTATTATTATTATTATTAGTATTATTATAAGTATTATTATTATTAGTATTATTATAATTATTATTATTATTATCTTTATTTATCACATCACCAGATGGTAGGTACATTATTAGTCTACAGCACCAAAGGTGATCCTCACCTCTTAGGTGCTGCAACCACACATTACAAAATATGACATTACAAAGATTTTACACATTACAAAGATAATTACATTTTAAAAAGATTTTACATATCACAAAGATTATTATATTACACATAAATCAAATATAGTTGAATTCATGACACCGCGTGGCCCTGCGGTGCGACGCGGTACGAACCCGGGCCAACACAAAACACCCGCACCGCATCGCAGGACCACGCAATGTCATAAATTCTACATAAAACAATTATATAAACATAACATAAAGACTTCAATATAAAAACTGATATCAAAATATTATAGAACCTTTCTCAAAATGCGAGCAGTACCCAGAATGGCTGTCTTCTGTAGTTCCCTTGTGTTATGTTGTCCTGGTATATCTTCTAAATAATTTTGAAATGTTTTGCTGATGGCACCTGTCGCTCCAATTATGATCGGGATTACCTTTGTCCGCATCCCCCACATTCTCTTGGTTTCAATTTGTAAGTCTTTGTATTTGGTTTTCTTTTGCGCCTCCTTAGTTGTGATGTTATTGTCAGAGGGCACCGCTACATCCACCATAATACATTGTCTATTCTCATGATCTTTAATAATTATGTCTGGCTTATTATGCTGAATATATCGATCGGTGTAGACTTGACTATCCCAGAGTAATGTTATTGAGCCTTGATGTATTGTACTTATTGGATGATGCTCGTACCAATTAGTACAAACATCTATATTATAGAAACGACATATATCCCAGTGCAGACGTGCACAAACCCGGTTATGTCGCTCTATATACTCATGTTTGGCCAAAATTGGGCAACCTGATACAATGTGGTCCACTGTCTCATTAAATTGTTTACAAAGACGACAATGAGCATCAGTTCGGGTCTTATAAATTTTTTTTCTCAATATATCTGGTTTTCAATGCTTGGTCTTGGGCTGCAATCAGAAGGCTTTCAGTCTCTCCTTTAAGATCTCCTTGCTTGAGCCAAGTGAATGTATCCATCTTACTGTAATCTTCTTGTTTAATTTTTCGGAGAAACTGTCCATGCATCATTTTGGATTTCCATTTCTCCGTACCAAGAAGTTGCAGTTGATGTTTAACATTCATTCTCAAACATCGGATTTGTTCTTTTAGGGATTGATTGTTATGTTGAAGTGAGCACTGAAGTTCTTCTTGAAATTTGATCGCTCTTTTAGTAATGGATGTTGTGTTTGGTTTCTCGTGATCATAATCATTCATAATCTCAACATATCTATCATTTTCTTTATTTTCCAGGTATGCTCGTAATCCGATGATAGCTATTTTAAACATAGATTCAATTTTTAAGAGTCCCCTTCCGCCTTCTGATCTAGAAATGTACAGCCTCTCAGTTTCAGCACGGGGATGATGCATTCCATACATAGTTAGAAGCTTTCTGGTTTTACGGTCTATATTAAGAATCTCCTCTAATCTCCAATCTATGATACCAAAACTGTAGTGTAACACAGGTACTGCATAGGCTCCTATGGCCAACATTTTGTTACGCGCATTCAATTCGGATTTTAAAATTAATCTTATTCTATTCCGATATTCAAGAATCAATTTGTTTTTCATGGTGTTGTGTTGAATTCCTTGTGACTCTTCTACTCCCAAATATTTATATGAATTATCGCCAAGGTCTTGGATAGTAGTTTGATCGTCCAATTCAATATTATTACTTGATGTTAACTTCCCAGCCTTGAATGTTGCTATTGCACACTTTTCAATTCCAAATTCCATTTTAATGTCATCACTAAAGATTTTTACTGTACTTAACAATTTTTCAATATCCTTTTCATTTTTTGCAAATAATTTAAGATCATCCATATATAGAAGATGTTCAATTTTCCCTTTTCCTTTGATTAATGTATATCCAAGTCCAGTCTTATTAAGTTCCGTACTTAGTGGTATCAAACACATACAAAATAGTAATGGTGATAAAGAGTCTCCTTGAAAAATGCCCTTTTTAATTTTAACTTTGTTAGAGACGACGGTTTCTTGTTCACTATTTAGTCTCATTGTTGTGCTCCACTGACTCATCATCTGCTTACAAAAGTTGACTAATGTTGGATTAATATGATACATCTGAAGCACGGCAAGAATCCAGCTGTGAGGCACGCTGTCGTAAGCTTTCTTGTAATCTATCCACGCCATGCTAAGGTTTTTCTTCCTCCCTTTACTATCTTCCATAATTGTTTTGCTTACTAATAAATGGTCTTTGCTCCCATATGTTCCTGTACAACATCCTTTCTGTTCTAGAGGTAATATTTTGTTGTCATTAAGAAAATTTGCCATACGTTTGGTAATGATAGATGATAATAATTTGTAAGTTGTTGGAAGGCAGGTGATTGGTCTATAGTTCTTTGGTAGGGTAGTTTCTTCTGTCTTTGGTAACAAAGAGGTGACACCTTCAGTTAGCCACTGAGGCACTTCTTCTGGGTGGGTAATCATTGAGTTGAATATATCAGCAAGAATAGTATGAGTGCAAGTAAACCTTTTAAGCCAAAAATTCTGGATTCCATCTATTCCTGGTGATTTCCAATTAGCAGTTTTCTTCACATTGACAGTAACTTCTTCTGCAGTTATTAACCCCCATTCCATAATAGGAAGGTCCTCACATTCCCTTTCACATCTACGTATCCATTCAGCGTTCGTATTATGCTCTTGTTCGTTTTCCCATATTCCCTTCCAAAAATGTTCAATATCTTCCTTCGCTGGGGGAATCTTAACTGTAATCGTCCGTTTACCCAATTCTCTATAGAATCTACCCGTGTCTTCTCTAAACATCTTGTTTTGTCTGTACTGCAACGTCCTTTTCTCGTATCGGCGTATTCGTTGAGCCTTTGCAAGTATCTTTTGCTTTAACATTTCTTCTACATCTGCAATACCTTCATAACTTAATATGTTATATTTTTTATACAAATATATTTTCTTTCGCTCTAGCTTACTGGTTAAAATATCAAATTTTATTTCATTCAATAAAGACAAGTCTGCCCTCCATTCGGCTATTTGAATTTGAATCCTTTCTTTCCATTTTGGCAATGTGGCTCTCTTAAAAACATTATTTTGTTGGTCTTGAATTTCTAAATGGTCTGCTATGACTAATACAGATGCATACATTATATTATTCAGCTGCCTCAAGTCTAATGATTTTCCTGCAATTACTTTGCTAAGGGCTTTATTGACGGTTTGTACAACACCATTAGCTTTCCGGTTACTGTTGATCTTCGGTAGCTTTCTTCTTTCAATCATATCAATGTCTCTAACTAGATCCAACTTATCAAGGATCTCATGGATAATTACAGGTATCTCATCCTCATCCTCTAACAAGTTATCATCCGGTCGTACTAAGTTGTTATCATATATGGTGTTGCTCTGTGTATTTACTGTATTGTCCTCGCCATTAATGATGTTGCTCTCATCCAATCTTTCTTGTTCGTTTCCATCTTCTGCTATGTCATCATGCTCTTCTGAGGGGTCTAGTTGTGCTGTCATAAACTCCCGTACATTACTTTTTATTATATCCAATTCAAAAGGGGTAAGTTTGTTACTTTTTTCAATATACCTTCTTTGATTTGCAAGTTTATTAGCATCCAATTCTGGTCGTACGTCTGGGTTTCGCTCCTTCCAAATTTTGAAAGATTCTTTTGTGATACCAGTTTCCGTTGTTTCAATAGTAAATAAATAACAAAACATAAGTTCCTCATACTCTTCCTTAGTCCACGGCGTCCATTTCTTTTTAATTATATTGTTATCTTCAACCGTGTTTACTATCACAGGTCTAGGGCCATGTTGAGTTGCCTCTGTATGGTGACCTAGATCCATGTTTTTTTAACCATTAAAAGTTAAGTTATTATATTTTGACATTGACATCCACTCGTGTATTTGTAAGGCAGTGTATAGCTTTAACAAGGTTCATATAAGATTGTCTATAAGCCTTGGTTGCGGAGCTAATCATTTTTATATGATGGCTTCACAAAGAACTTGATCTAGATGTACCCATGGTTACGAATGTATGTAATGTCTACACTTTCAGTTTTCTCAAATTCAATTTCAAAAAACCCTTTTTACTGGAAAAATACTGTTACGAAACAGGTACTCACTCAATAACGATGCTAGAAGTAGCAAAATGCTTCACCAATATGTTCATACCAAAATATTAAAAACATTCAGCTTATAAACTATATAAAATTATATTTCACTGAAGAGTTCACACAATGGCATGTTGCTCTTCCAGTTATTATTATTATTATTATTATTATTATTATTATTATTATTATTATTATTATTATTATTATTATTATCATTATTATTATTATTATTATTATTATTATTATAAGTTCAATAACGACGTACTCGACAACTACCCCAATTTACATCGGATATGAGCAGGGGGGGGGGGGGGGGTTATGAAAGAAGGCGACAAGTAGGGGGATTTTTATGCAAATGCGTTAGAGGGGGAAAGAGGAAATTGGAAGATTTCATTTTGTCGCCTCTTACGACTGGCAGAGTCACCTAGGGTCAACATTCTACCCTGGGCCCAGACGGGGAATTATTTGTCGAGATGTTTATTCCCTAGATACAATTTCTGCCGCAAGGAGGTATCGTAGGCTTTGTGGCACGGAAGACGTTTTACCGAAAGATGTGTTTTGGTTACTCTGGTTTGAAGGTTCCGGGTTCGATTCCCGGCCGTGACTGTAACCTGACTGAAGATTGATTCCACTCTTTTCGTTCAGCCAATGACTAGCTTCAATTGAATAGGCCTACGACGTGCGGTGATTTGGATATCGGTAAGAAATACATCAGCCAAGACATCTCAAATGCTTTACTTCCATTGACAAGCGCGGGCCAAACTGCGTTTTAGTCTTGTCAGCCCAATACGTAATGCACGGTGGGTGGCGCCCCAATTAATGACGCGAGACGAAATCGGAAACCGAGCTGGAGCCGAAGAGACTTCGGGTAGTTTCGGAGACCACTTCGTGAGAGAGATGTAGCTCAGTATCAAAACCACGCGATATTGAGGTGTTTTATCAATATCTACAAGGAAGGTACAACACATGTTAGATAGTGGGAGTAGGACCTCGGTTGTGTTGCAAATATATAGTAAACTAGGCTAATAAATTAAAAAAGAAACCTAGAGCAGGTTAATTTTATTTAAAAAAATCAATAACAAGAATTACACTGATGATGTTGATAAAAATCAAAATCAAATAAAAAATAAATATCGTAATAAATAATAATAACAATAATAACAATAATAACAATAATAATATAATAAATATAATAATAATAATAATAATAATAATAATAATAATAATAATAATAATAATAATAATAATAATAATAATAATAATAATAATAATAAAAATAATAATAATAATAATAATAATAATAATAATAATAATAATAATAATAATAATAATAATAATAAAAATATAACTTAATTAAATTATCAAGAATAATAAAAGATAATAGGTATTTGCACTGTTAGAAATTCATATATTGTTGGCATTTGTTTTTAAATTTGTCTTCTTTTCATAATGATGTTGTTATAACGATCTCAGATAGTGATCGAAATAACGACCAATAAAAAAAATGTAAACAACATTATTTATGTTTTGTATATTCAATCAATGTATTTATTTAAAACGACTACCTTATGTAAAAACAAAACATTTCGTACTTTCTTTCATCTATTGTTCGTTTTGAACAATATTAATTCCTTTTTCCGTTTTCGTTTTTCTTTCTTTTCTCGTTTTAACGACGTTAATGTCAGACAGAATGTCTTGTTCGCATTATGAACAATGTTATTATTTTCCAAAGCTCTTTGAGGCTCGGTTTTTGTACCGGGGAGGGGGGGGGGGGGCTTGAGTTGACATTGACTAAATAGCTTAGTCCTTTGTGCCGTGGGTGGGTCTCATAGGAGAGTAACTAATGAGAGTCTGTGCGTCGCTCTCTCAATAGACGGGTTAGTTTTTATCCCTCACGAATTGAATCGACATAGAACGAACACAAAAAACATGAACATTGCTGTACGCGAACTGAGGATAATAAAAACGATGTCGATTGCAGATGCGATTAGTAAATAGCTTAAGCGATTGTTTTCGATTGTGCTGCCCACCGGGAAAAACACGGAAAGGTATAAAAATGTATATAAAAAAATGCGAGTGAGAGTGAGTGGCCATTTATTCTGGGGAATTTGATGTGATACTTCGTAGACTGTTACGTTTCAGAAAAATTGATGGATTTTGGATGTTGTTTGTGAATTTAAACGTGATAGACAATAACTATACGAAAAAATGTTTTGAGTAGATGTTTTCGCTATAAATCCGTAAAATATCCGTATAAAAATATAAATTGTCAAATGTTCAACAGGAAGAAAAGTTGGGACATATCTGGTTGCTCGATAGTTACAAACCATTATGTTTTCAATTTTAAAATGTGTAACTATACCCAACCGACGTGTATGTTATATTGTTTCAAAACTCCACCGAAAATACAATATATCACACTTCAAAATACAGTATTTTTTTCTGTAATGTCCAAAACAACATAACTACTTCGTTTTCAAAACCAATTAATTTACAATGAATGTCTACACCATTTTGTGAGTGTGTGTACTACAAATAAATAATATTATAGAAAAAAAACGAATCCATTTATCGTAAAAAAAAAGTGTCACGAGCTTTGTTTACATTAACGCACTAAACAACGAAAGTAAAAGAATTGGTATGTTCAAAATATTGCGTTCTTTTGTCATTATATAGGACAAACTATGTGCATATTTGTATGGTTGCTTCTTTTTACATTGTTTTAGTCATTATACTTGTATCTATTCACCGACCGGTTCACCTATAGTGTTCTTTTTTGCCCGCAATCTGGAGGGTGAGACTAAGGATAAAATAGTATGGAGAAAAAACAAAATCCTCTATTATAATCTTCAACACCATAAATTTGCACCATTTTGTTTTCTTGTTAGTCTGGTCGTTTTATTCCTGCTTCCAATGAAGACGGTCCAGAATTCTATTTCCGGTTACAACTAGGCTGTTTTAACTTTGGAAATTGACTTAAATATAATATGGTCGATACTGGTAAGCCAAGCGTTGATTTTCGAGCCGACATAGCATCAAAGCACATAATAAGTAGTACACGTACAGACTTCCCCCACTGAAAACCAGTTCTTGTAACTGTCTTCTACTATTTGTATTCATTGTATTCATGTATTATTCAATTAATTAATTTATTAATTAATTCGTTCATTCATTCATTCATTCATTCATTCATTCATTCATTCATTCATTCATTCATTCATTCATTCATTCATTCATTCATTCATTCATTCATTCATTCATTCATTCATTCATTCATTCATTCATTCATTCATTCATTCATTCATTCATTCATTCATTCATTCATTCATTCATTCATTCATTCATTCATTCATTCATTCATTCATTCATTCATTCACTCATTCATTCATTCATTTATTCATTCATTCATTCCTTTATTTATGCGTAATAATTATTGACTGTATGTTGATGCATAAGCTGGAAGTGGCCTACAAGTCTTATAATGTTGCACCATGAGGTATACCCATAAAATCGAGCTAACATGTTTTACCTTTTAGCTCCAGTCGTTCCAAAACGGCTAAAAGGAAGCGCCGTAGCAGCGCGCGAGCAAAGATATTGTTCATGCTTGCAGGAAGATATGTCAGAGTAGTGGTAACACAATGGGAAAATAATTGCATCACGACGCCGCAAACGTGTGCGCTAAACGTTGGCGCCTGGACTTACAAAAGTAAACAATTGAATATTATTCAAAGAAACGTGTCCTTTACTAAAAATGTGTCTAACTGAAACCTATTTGGTACTATTCTTGAATACAAACTGTCTACCTTGTAACCTTAATAATTTCAGACCATATTCTGTTTCTACTGTAGACATTGTCTAGAATTGTATGATTGCAATAATTAGTCTAAATCTGTATGAATCACTAATTTTAAGTAGACAAGTAAAATGCTATATGTTGGTTTCTCTATTTCTTTATGCAACTTAACATCTGCCACGAAACAATATATTTGCTTATATGAGACATTTAAAAAATGTAATCGGGAGTAAAAAATTATAATTATTCTAAAGTAGACATTTTTGTATGCGTAAAAATGCAATACAATGTTGCTTTATGTATTTATGCATCAAGTTTTGGTACCAGACAGACCACGTGATAAAAGTACTTGCTTAAACGGGATATTTAAACATTATAATCGGGATCTGAACCCATCTCCTCTGAAACCTGATCCATGAGTGTTTTTATAAATGACGCCTCAGAAATTCAGCAGCGTACGGCGAGTATATCTCTTGAAACTCAATCTGTATGCAAATGAACGCGCTCAATGGTTGCCCCAACAATGGAAGACATACACACTTCGCTAGGCTAAAACAGAGAAAATTAGATTCCGTGAGCTACATTTATCACTAAACATGGAGCGTTTACTAAATTAAAACGACGAAATGAAATCAATTAAAATGATTAAACGCACCCTTGGAGGTATCTTCAGGAAAACCGTTCATAAAAATTGTTTTAATCAAGTTTCAAGATATCTAAATTAGCTAAGGTTTTAATTTTAATTATTAAGAATTTGATTTGAGAAACGAAGATGTATATTGTACACTCACTGACGTGTAAACCAAGGGTAGTAAGTATCTTATTTGCTAGCATCTCCCCGTACCGCTCCGGGGTAGAATTCAGCCCAGATTGACTCTGCCAGTCGTAAGAGGTGCGGAATGTGGTCCTCCAATTTCACCCATTAACACCTTTAAAAATATTTTAATTTAATAATAATAATAATAATATGTATCATTCAAAATAAATTCGCCTCCTATTTGTCCATATCCTACAATCTCCTCTGACGTCGTATGACCTAGTTTTAGAGTACAGCAATTAACAAGTAATAATAATAGTTATTAAAAAAAATAATGATAGTGATATTAATAATAATAATAGTAATAATAATAATAATAATAATAATAATAATAATAACAATAATAATATTAATAATAATAATAATAATGATAAAAATAATAATAATAATAATAATAATAATGATAAAAATAATAATAATAATAATAATAATAATAATAATAATAATAATAATAAAATAATAATAATAATAATAATAATAATAATAATAATAATAATAATAATAATTTAATTTAATAATAATAATAATTATTATTATTATTATTATTATTATTATAATAATTAAAGTAATAATATGTATCATTCAAAATATAAAGAAAATGAGAATAGAAGAATCTATTTTCTACCCAGCACCTCCACCAAATATTGAAACGAACATTTTGAAAACCTACAACGGAGTCGATAAAGAAGTTTACACATTGGGAGAACTCTTTTGTTGGTAGGCAATAACTAAAATCGTATGTCTTTCATTTAAACGTATCCATACAGTAAGATAATAAATAATAATAATAATTTTGTAAACATCGCTTCGGTATCGAGTTCCTGGTTGAGTGAAACTAGCACCGATACCTAGTTTTAAATATTTCAAACTATAAAGAACACGATCTTTGTAAATTCTAGACTTGAAATGACCCTGCGCTAAATTAAGAGTGCATTTCTAGTGTCCTATAGATCCAGACCATGAGTTTAAAAGTGTCAATATATTCAAGGCAGAATGTGACTGCTATGTTCACATCGTGTAACTGCTATGTTCACATAACTAGGAACTCACGATCTCTCCCGAAGAGAAATTGATAACAAATATATAGTGGACCCAAGATTATTTTACACCTGCTTTCGTCACATCCGGGGCAGTCGTAGCCAACCAGCGAACCGCCCGAGACACATCCGGGCCAATACCGATCGCTGATTGGCTACGAACCAGTCGCCTGTGACGAAAGCATGTGTAAGGTAGTCTTGGGACAACTATATTTGTATTTCCCTTGATTTACAAATGGCGAGTGTACCAACAGCCCCTTGCCCCCCTCCCCCTCCCCCCACCCCACCCCACCCCTGCTCTACTCCCGTCTTCGTAAAGTCATCCCGAAGAAATTCTTCAAAGCGTGTTGATTTAGATTTAGAGTTTCAAATGAAAAACATTCATCTGAAATCAGATCTGGAAATTTAAGATTTCGTTTTACTGGAAAGATTCTTAATTAATTTTTTACACTCGACTAGTTCGAGTGAATTATATCGATTATTGTAGACTTAATATTTTTTTAGTTTAGCGCTCCCCTGCTGCTCCCCTCCTTCGCTATGTGACCCCTCTTGCCCCCGTATCAACCCGGCAATCATCACATTTATTAATTTGATATTACATCATTTATAATCAGTCATATTTGTTATGCTGGACGGTGGTTCCAGAACTATAGGGGTTGGAGCTTCAAACTAAGTCAAACTTATATTTGCACTTATATTTGTATTTGTATGCTTATATTTGCATTACTTTACTTATATTTGTATAACTTTACTTATATTTGCATTAATTATACTTACATTTGCATTTGTCAAACTTATATTTGCACTTATACTTGTATTTGTATGCTTATATTTGCATTACTTATACTTATATTTGCATTTGTCAAAATTATATTTGCACTGTAGCTATGATGACGACAACAACAATAACAAATAAACGTTTTAGCTGACATTGGTGACTTTCAGATATTCATTCCTATCCTGAACATATTTGCAACAGTTTCCAGTAGAGGCTATAACGAAGAATCTCATCTAAGCCTCTCTACCGTCATTCAACGTAGATCTAGCACCACGTGACGTCACAGCGGCCATGATTGCGACACAAGTGATGTAGACCTATCTTAGATCATTGGCGAATATTATTCAAATTTACTAAATAAGCATAATTTATAATTTAAAAAGTAAACATATTTAATGAAGAAAACACTAATTACCACAAATATTTGTTACTTAAAAAAACAGGCTGAATTTTAAAGAGCTAAGTATTTCTGTGTTCTACCACAACAGGCTTTAATTGTTTCTCCATGGCAACGTCAAAGTTTTATCACAAATGTGGCCGCCACGCGCAAAGATGTGACGTACGTGCAACCTATGAATAGTTTGCACTGTTTATAAATTATTTTTCTTATTTATTCTTACAAACGTATAGGATACATTGCGAAGATTTTACCGATAAGTATTGGTTTGTTAATAAACCACGCGAAACCCATCGACAAAGCACTGTTTTTATGTTGACATGAAATTTTATCAGACTTCAAACATTCCGTATAATTGACAGGGTGTAAAATATCGCCGCTTTGCAACTCAGGAAATTGATTTTTGATTACTTCCGAGGCCTCCCGGTCGCCTTTGCTCGTTCCTCCACCAACTTTCACCCAATCAGAGGCACATTTTACAAACGTACGTAGGAGAGTTCTGTGGTGCACACATCATTTCGTCACCTCTAAGGATTGCCGGAAGTGGTGTAGTGGCGGGGTGGGAGGAGGGGGGGGGGGGGGTATACGCGAGTATACGGCGTATATACACACACATATATTGGCCCCCTTGTTAACCTTAAACCATATTCTGGCTATACTCTGTATACGGCGTATATGCCTTTACTTTTTGGTGTAAATGAGGAAATCATAAGTTAAGTCCGCCAAAGAGCAAAATACAATAATTATGCAATCATATTATCACCACTAAAAAAAATATACAGTACACACTACACATACCTCTTGGCACATATTGGTTGGAAGATTTCATGCACGCTTTCATGCAATGTATACCAACAGATTACTTGCATTCTTTGAGATTATACTTACTGGTGGGGCTTTGCCCTGTTAACGATATATTTCAAATAAATAAATAAATTATAGTTACCTTGGGACTAGTATGGGCCAAATCCCGATCAGTGTTTGACATTGTGTTTTGCTGATATGTCACATATTACTTGTCCGTAATGAAAACATCGGTAAAGTTATGCTGCGCTGCAACTTTAGCCTTAGCTGTGAAGACTTTCAAGTAGGTTCTAAACTGCGTATTCGCCCAGGCTGCCTCCGAAGAGAGATGCGAAAAACTCTCGTTTGTCACATGTTGAGATCGTTTTTATTCGATTCGGGTTTTTACTACGTCAAATATTCGACGACGAATGGTAAACGTTTCGTTTTGAGTGAGAATGGTTTTTGTTTAACGACGCATCTAGGTCATATAGCATCGTAGGAATCAGATCCATCAGGCGTCGCCGGGGTCGTCATAAGGGGTGGTGGGGCCTTGGGGGTTGGTGGGCGTTACGGTCCCAGAATATGCCCGGTTTCCATGTCTCTTGCCGCGCGGTAGGATAATGCGCGGTGACCAAACATAACGTTTTCCGTCGCGGTGCGGCCGCGCGGCAAGAGTCGAGGTTGAGGCCAAGTTCTGATTGGTCACCGTGCATCATCTTACCGCGCGGCAAGATAATACGTGGTGATCAGACACATTGTTGCGGTGCTGCCGCGCGGCAAGAGTTGAGGCCAAGTTCTGATTGGTCACCGCGCATCATCTTACCGCGCGGCAAGATGATACGTGGTGATCAGACACATTGTCGCGGTGCTGCCGCGTGGCAAGAGTCGAGGCCAAGTTCTGATTGGTCACTGCGCATCATCTTAACGCGCGGCAAGATAATGAATGCGCGGTGATAAACTACATTGTCGCGGTGCTGCCGCGCGGCAAGAGTCGAGGTTAAGCCAAGATCTGATTGGTCACCGTGCATCATCTTACCGCGCGGCAAGATAATGAATGTGCGGTGATCAACCAACCACATTGTCGCGGTGCTGCCGCGCGGCAAGATATTGATGTCAAGTTCTGATTGGTCACCGCGCAACATCATCTAAACGCGCGGCAAGATAATGAATGCGCGGTGATCAACCACATTGTCGCGGTGCTACCGCGCGGCAAGAATTGAGGCCAAGTTCTGATTGGTCACCGTGCATCATCTTACCGCGCGGCAAGATGATGCGCAGTGATCAACCAACCACGTTGTCACGGTGCTGCCACGCGGCAAGAGTTAAGGCCAAGGACTGGTCACTGCGCATCATCTTACCGCGCGGCACGATACATGAGAACCGGGCCTATGAAGTGTCTTCCAACAGTTTCTTTCAACAGCAACAGTAACACGTGTGCATAAATAGTTTCCAAGATAAGTTTTAAGTTAGGGCACATATGTATAAATCCGACCCAGATTTGTGCAATACATATCACCATTGAGTTTGTTGTCTAACAAATTCAAACATATTACAACAAACTCAATGATATTACTGCACCAATATATTATACTTTTTTTATTTATTTATGCGTTTCTTTAAGGCAATTACACATTTTTTCGTGTTTTCAAAGTATCCATAAAACATAATTGCGAAACATAATTATTGTGAAAAATGAATCATAAGAGGGGCCACATAATTTTGATTTTTTTTTTTTTGACAACGCATAGCTGCCATTACAAAACGTTTTACGTTCATGTTACGCTGTGCTACTATTGGGCACCAACATAAACGGGTGACGGCTCATTGTTTGTCTTAACAGAGCTTTGTTTAAGTTTTTCTTATGTCGGTACAAAATGCGCAACGCATTGCTTTAAAAAGAAAATGTATTCATTTTTCAACTTTCATGAGTCCCCTTTTAAGATTACCTCTTTTCAATTCTCTTTTTATGGATATTTAAACAACGAAACGAGCAGTGTGGAATCGTATTTTTTACAAATTTGATAAATTACATAAATCTGATAAGACGTTTTAAGAATGTTAAGACGATGCTACATCATAACAATAAAGATGTTTCCCCGACTCAGGTTCAGTAGCGAACGAAGCTCGGCCTACCCTACGTCACTCGTTTCCTTCTGGATAGATCAGGACCCTTAATGGAGTCATTTATCAAAAGAGAAGACAATTTTAAAAGTGATGGCAATGGAGCGCCCCCCCCCCCCCCCCCCTCCCCCCGGAATAATGAATATCAACGTTGCAGACGGGAAAGAGTATCACAGTTCATGTAAAAGGTAGTCTGCCTATATAACTCACGAAATGAACGTTTCTTTGTTGATATCTAGTAGTCAACCTATAGCTCGCTAAATAACGTTTGTTTCTTGATATCTTGTAGTCTACCTACAACTCGCTATATAACGTTTGTTTGTTGATATCTTGTAGTCCACCTACAACTCGCTAAATTAACGTTTGTTTGTTGATATCTTGTAGTATACTTACAACTCGCTAAATAACGTTTGTTTGTTGTTATCTTGTAGTCTACCTACAACTCGCTAAATAACGTTTGTTTGTTGATATCTTGTAGTGACCTACAACTCGCCAAATTAACGTTTGTTTGTTGATATCTTGTAGTATACTTACAACTCGCAAAATAACGTTTGTTTGTTGATATCTTGTAGTCTACCTACAACTCGCTAAATAACGTTTGTTTCTTGATATCTTGAAGTCTACCTACAACTCGCTAAATAACGTTTGTTTGTTGATATCTTGTAGTCTATACCTACAATTCGCTAAATAACGTTTGTTTATTGATATCTTGTAGTCTACCTACAACTCGCTAAATAACGTTTGTTTGTTGATATCTTGTAGTCTACCTACAACTCGCTAAATTAACGTTTGTTTGTTGATATCTTGAAGTCTACCTACAACTCGCTAAATAGCGTTTCTTTGTTGATATCTTGTAGTCTACCTACAACTCGCTAAATAACGTTTGTTTGTTGATATCTTGAAGTCTACCTACAACTCGCTAAATAAACGTTTGTTTGTTGATATCTTGAACACGCTGCCAAGATATTGAAAAATTGATTTATACCCGGGATTTGGTTTTTGTATCAGCTAAGCAACGGATTTAAAAAGTTAAGAAAAACTGTTATTGTTGTGACTGTAATCATATATTACTTAATTACAAATATGACAATCGTTACAATTACAATATTTACCATTCATTGTTGTGTAAGTCATTGTTTAAATGATAGAAAACTGAATCACTTTTTCAATATTTTGAAGCGTTCTCAGGATATTAATAAAACACTGTTAATGACGCCTGGTTTAATATTGAAGCTACCAACAGCCAATAAGTATAGTATTCACGTAGTAGAATGAGACGGACGAATAGGTTATGAGTTATGACCAATCAGAGCCATGGATCCGAGGCGAACGTCACGAATTTAACTAAAATACGTTTTATTCTGGTCGGTGGCTCGACTAATGAAAACAGAGAATATGACAATTATGTTTGATGTTTTGACGTCATAGCAACGATTAACGAAGCACATAATATTATAATGTATATACATTAATGTCCCTCACTGAAAATCAGTTCTTGTAACTGAGTGGCCGGAGAATTCTTTTTTGAGCATTTAAAGATGTACAATCTTGAATGCAATACACAACACACTCGCTTACATGAAATTAGGGAATTGAATTGAATTGAATTGAATTGAATTGAAATTCATATGTGGGGTCGTCGACTTGTACAGCAAAGTATTCTTTGGTCTCAATAATTTCTAGTACGGGTATGATAAATTATAAATTAAATTAAATCTGTATATTTTGTATTGTCTCCCCACTCAGATACAAGAACTAATTTTCAGTGGTGAAACGTACACTATTTATTATGTGCTTCGTTGCTATGACGGCTCCAAAATCACTATTTGCATAAGCCAGTATAATAAATTAATTATTGTAGTGTAACACTAAGTTTCATATACCTTTAGTTGTACAAACACCACTGGATACATCTACGAATAAAAAATATTTGAGACGGAAGTCAATTACATTTACAATATTCACATTAATAACAAAACAGTCAAAGTTTGAATTTCGCTATGAAACTAAACTAAACACATACATAATTAAGCGAGCGAAGCGAGCGTCTCCACGAGACTCTTATGGCACTTCGTTCTGTTTTTTTTTTTTTTTTTTTTTTTGTGTACTAGACTCTAATGGCACTTCATGCTGTTTGTTTTTTGTTTTGTTTTTATGTCTGTCGATAGCGGTCGAACGCAAAGTCCGATCAACTTAAAATTTGGACCATCCACAAGCCTCGATGTGGATTGAAGGTGTATAGTTTTGAGGCAAAATCGTTCGAAAAGTTACAAAGTTACACTCAATTACTGATAGTAACGGTGGCGGACCGCCGCGAAAACACTAGACAGAATGACAACCAAAATTCTTAGCAACGCAAATTGCACTTGCACTGCATTCAACAATATCGGGAAGTTTAATAGCTATGGATATTAGAAAAAATTCTGAAATGCACATTCTTGAATTGTTATTAATTGTTGTTTTTATTAGCTTCGAGATCTTTTCGCCAGAACGTTCGTAGATATGGACTCGCTCGCTTATCAACGCGTCAAACAGAGCGTTTTCCTAGTAATAAGAATAATAACTTAATAGGAGTAATGGGATGAAGAATTATTTTTAAAAAAACGGTAAATATTACGGAAGATACAGAGCGTTTTCATAATTCTTTCTACTGACACAGACGTGTGTATGAAATAAATACTTGTTATGTAAGTAGGCCTACTTGGCTGGGATAAAGTTGTGAAGGTTACGACTGAAACAATAGAATCTAGCTAAGAATATAATAACGATAATAATAACAAGAATGCATAATAATTTCTATTTTATTAATCATTCTATTTTCAACACAAATACAAATCAAATATGTTTATGTTGTAATAATAATTATAATATTAATCGAAAATAAAAATTATTATTGTTGTTCATTATTTGACATAATATTATGATGACAAAATAAAATATTACTATTTTGCATTTTATGCGCGTTTGAACGTAATATTTGAATAGGTTTTTAAAATGATACAAATCTCTCTTGTACGCCATAATAATAATAAAATTAATAATAAATAAATAATAGTAATAATAATTATAATAATAATAATAACAATAATAATAATAATAATAATAATAATAATAATAATAATAATAATAATAATAATAATAATAATAATAATAATAATAATAATAATATTAATAATAATAATAAAGTGGTAGTACGCACCCTTCTTCAATTCGTCCCACGTCGTAACGGATTGCTTCAACAATGGAGTGATGACGCCTACAACAATGTGTGCAGCACGTACGTCGCGGCGCGTCGAGTCTGCCTGGCTCGAATTGATCCGGGGTCGAACTAGCCCTCTCAGAGTTACCCAGCCAACTGAACTGTCGGGCCGAGCAGCAGCGCGGTCCAGCGCCAAACAGCTCGGAGCG
The DNA here is from genome assembly GCA_945910005.1 of Isoperla grammatica. Taxonomy (NCBI): domain Eukaryota; kingdom Metazoa; phylum Arthropoda; class Insecta; order Plecoptera; family Perlodidae; genus Isoperla; species Isoperla grammatica. Next base: position 34,416,159 of record OX246743.1, read on the forward strand.
AAGACGCACGCTCACACTCACATCCCACCGTGCATGTGTGTGAGGGCTTTGGACACTGATCTTGGCGGTCCAGCGCCAAACAGCTCGGAGCGAAGACGCACGCTCACATCCCACCGTAGGCCTACATGTGTATGAGGGCTTTGGACACTGACCTCGGCGGTCCAGCGCCAAACAGCTCGGAGTGAAGACGCACGCTCACACCCCGCCGTACATGTGTGTGAGGGCTTTGGACACTGACCTTGGTGGTCCAGCGCCAAACAGCTCGGAGCGAAGACGCACGCTCACACCCCACCGTACATGTGTGTGAGGGCTTTGGACACTGACCTTGGCGGTCCAGCGCCAAACAGCTCGGAGCGAAGACGCGTATACGTGTGTGAGGGCTTTGGACACTGACCTTGGCGGTCCAGAGCCAAACAGCTCGGAGCGAAAACGCGTATACGTGTGTGAGGGCTTTGGACATTGACCTTTAGCGATTTCGGATAGTTCGGAAACGGTTTTATGTTTTCTAAAATATGACCAAATTAACCTGTATACGGTGATGAAGGAAAGTGAGCCGGAGCGCACCGGAGCGCCGTACGGGCACTTTTTTAACACTAGATCTGAGTTCCAGTACGTTTTATTTGTTTGTACACATCAAATTATAGCGATTCCTAAATCCCAACTGATTGCTAATTAGCTTAGCGAACAAGTAAGATTGATAAACTTTAACAATGAAATAGTTATTTCCTTTCCCTTAAATAGTAAAAGGGACGTCAAAAACTGTTTATTTGACTGACGACATGGAAAACTGGTTTATTTTAATTAAGGTCTTAAAAATGCTTCCTGAAAACTAAAAATTGTAGCTTTTTGTCTCTCTAAACCAATTGTATTGGGGGGAGGGGGAGGATTGACCACTAACCTCTGGAGCTTTTTTGTGACCACTTTTACCACTGCTTGTATAATATTGAAACCTAGTTCTAAAATATAACGGAGAATATTCTTTAAACGTTTTTGCAGAAAATAAGTTCGATTAAGTTTTAGTACCAGGTTTGAATCTTAGTTTAAAGTTTAAACCTTTGAACAGGCTACAGAGCTGCTTTAAAGGTCAAATGCACAGTCAAGTCAAGTCAAGCATGGAATTCGTTTATGGGTGCTATGGAGTTTTTTTTAATGGAAAATAGAATGTAATAAAACAATGCCACAGCAACAAATCATGTACTTCTCTTGACAGTAATTGTTTGTGCGTATGGCCGTAAGTGTACTCTAAGATTTGAACAGTGTTCGTTTTGGACAAAAGGCCTATGTGAATATATAAAACACATTTTCATTAAAACAAATAAGATGACTGTAGGGATGGCATGAATAAACGTTTAAACGTCCCGTTTAAAATATTTAAAAAAATATCTAACGTGGGCGACTGGGTGTTTTTTCAGTAGTACCCTACTTTCGATTTTTTACAATAGGGAGTATTCACGTGACGTCACATCGGCCACATTGGAGGCTACCTATAGTACTATTTAAAGTTTCATTTAGCTGTCAATATAAAACGAATAATATTGTTTACGGGGAAATATGACAAGTTTGAACACGTATATCCCCCGATTAAGTGTACGAAAATTATTTTTGTATGCTTTTGTAAACGATTAAAAGAGTAATCGAGACAAAAGGGTTTGTTTATGTTGATTTTAAGTAATAATAGCAAACCAAAGTTGGAGAACAGTTGAATTTTCATCAAACGCCAGCTGAAACATAGTCAAATGAACTACCAATCACATGCCATTGTGGCCTCCAATGTGGCCACCATACGCAATACGTGAATACACCCTATTGGTAATTGTTGTATTAGTTGGCGAAGCAGGCCAAGTAGCCTAAAAAGTCGATTATTGACGCGCCCATGTCGCCGCATGTTACTGTACACGTATTCTACAGCTCCTATACGTAAACTATTTCCTTGGATAAACCCATTAACCAATGAGTTAAAATAAATAAATAAATTCACATTTAGAGTCTACCTACTCAGTAACTAAACTGATTTGCAGTGGAGGACTTTAATTTAAAGTGACTAAACCAACCCTGTAGGCTTCGAACACCATCGACGAATGAGCGATAACCAATCAAAGATAGATGTTTCAAATACGAAACACATGAATCGGTGATTGGACAGTGCAAACACCTGCGGAAATATTACGTGTGTGTGCGTGCGTGAAGGGCGGTTTTGTAGGTAAAGTTAGACCGTTTATTTGTAAGTTCACTGTTACGATAGATCTTAAACTTCTGTGATACATTCTTTGAAATGTCACTTTATAAATAATAGGTAACAGAAAAACGAGATAAATCGCGCCAAACTTGTACCAAAAGTTTTCCTTACTTTGGATTTATTGGGAATCCTAAACAGGTTCCAAGTTCGAGGCTGACATCGTTCTTGTTTGGGGTGGCGGGGAGGGGGGGGGGGGGGCGGAGGGCCAGCAACTCACAGGAGAAAGAGGGGAAATGTGACCAGAATATTATTTATCCAGCTGTAAATGTTCCAGACCCGCCACGCCACAACAGCGCCCTGATTCTGTATGGGTGACGATACGTTTAGCACAGGTTTCAGTTGTTAGAAGAAGGTGATGAGCCAATCACCGCCTTGCAATCGCCTTCAGTAACGACCAAAACCACTGATAAATTTATTGTCGCCCATACAGAATCGCCCTGCTGGATCAAGTCTTCGCTTTCTGTCTGTCTGTCTGTCTGTCTGTCTGTCTGTCTGTCTGTCTGTCTGTCTGTCTGTCTGTCTGTCTGTCTGTCTGTCTGTCTGTCTGTCTGTCTGTCTGTCTGTCTGTCTGTCTGTCTGTCTGTCTGTCTGTCTGTCTGTCTGTCTGTCTGTCTGTCTGTCTGTCTGTCTGTCTGTCTGTCTGTCTGTCTGTCTGTCTGTCTGTATGTCTGTCTGTCTGTCCCGCCAATTAAGGTCCAGTATTTTGGGGGTATTTCAATATTACAAATTCCCGAGAAGAACGAAATGATGCATTACAAACATACTTTCAAAAATATACATCCGATAATTGTTCATTATCGATTATCGAACAATAATATTCATTAGCATGCGCATCCTTAGTAAGTACGTAGTAAGCAAGTAGTAAGTACGTGAGTACTTGAACAGATAACTCTCCGTATCATGCAGAGAATGTGTTGAAAGAATCCCCCCCCCCCCCTGCTACACTTCCTCTGGTTCCTCCATTTTCCTTATTATTGCTGATTGAGTCCTCCCCTAACACCCCCCACTACCACCCTCCAACCCCAAATTATTCCCCACTGACCATCAAAGATGATCAAAACTTATAGAACAATCTACCAACCACTACCAGCTGATCACTGCGTCACAGAGATGTTTGTTCCGTGGTCTCCATGGCGACGACCCCCCCCCCCCCCCCCCCCCCCCCCTCCTGGCCAGTGACGTCATGACGACGTGCTGCTGCAAACAACCTCTAGCGGGAGAAAACTGTTTCCATTTTACTCTAAACTGTCTTGTGGTGACAAACAGGCGCGGACTGGCTAGGGTGGCCGCGGGCCCCTGGGCAAATCCGGGTCCTTTGGCAGTCCGGGCCCCCGGGCTGCCACCAGAAAGTTCCAATGATGTAAATACTTATTTGTATATAGCTAAGTATTATTTTGAAATTATAATTGAGTTTATTGTAATATTTATTGTATATATTCAATGTAATTAATTGAATATAATTGACATTATTTTGCTAGTGGTAGGGTGGCCTCTGTTAATCGTGCCCTAAAATCGCATCTTAGGCCATAAAATTCAATGCAACCCCAAAAACGGTTTACGCCTTCGACGTATTTGCCTTCGGCGGGTGGGGCTTCGCCCCAGACCCCACCTGCGCCACACCACCTCGTGCGGGCCCCCCCGAAACCCAGCATCCCGGGCCTTTTTATCCCAGTCCACCCCTGGATGTGGCGTCAGCTGTTTTAGTCGCCTCGCATGACAGGCAGAGCTACCCCGACCCTAAACAAGATTATACACGATGTTAGATGTTTGCAAACGCAAATAATGAATACACAACAAGTTCCGGTAACAAAACAAACAATAATCAAATCAAATCAAATCAAGTTTATTCACCATTATCAATTTACATTAATTTAGTATTAGGTGACCATATTTTGAAGTTTACAAACCGGGACAACCAAAGTGTCCGCGGACGGGGTCTGGGGCAGAGCCCCATATAAATAATATATATTTTAATAATTGAATATATACAGGTATGCCCGGTCGTATTTCGCCAGCCGCCCGTTGAAAATACTGACTATCGGCATGACAGTGAGTGAGTGAGTCAGCGCCAGCAGTCCCGTGTGAGTCACTGTCACACGCATCCTGCACCATCTCCTCTTCCCCTCATAATTAATATGTTACTATAATTATTTTATTGTATTATTTCATTGTTCTTTATATCTATTCATAATGTAATTTAGTTCCTCATAATTAATATATTATTATCATTATTTCATTGTATTATTTCATATTTCTACATATTCATAATGTATTTTAGTTCCTCATAATTAATACATATTATTACAATTATTTCATTGAATTATTTCACATTTCTTTATATCTATTCATAATGTATTTTGTATCAGTGTTACTGTACAAATAGATTGTACCTATTTTGTATTTTGTACTTTATGATTGTACTTAATGGTTTGTAATTTTGTTTATATTTACATGTGCAACTAGGCCTAACTGTACGGCTGAAGAGAGCCTCCGCACAGACGGTGGCTCTGCAATCTAGCCTATACATTAAATATATAAATCCCCCCCCCCCCCCCCCCCCCCAAGCGCTATTGCAATCGACGCAAGGTTGTCGTTAGTTGAAAGAATAGGCCGGAACACTTTTTTTTTTAATTCAAATTACAAACCGATACAAATACGTAATTTCAATGTGTTTCTCGGTTCACCGGTACAAGTGTTCTGAAAAAGGTACTGTACCGGTCAAATCGGTACGTCTGATCACCTTATAATTTAGGTTTCGTCAAAATACATACTACATACAACAGTACATACAATAATAAATAAAATACAAGAAGAACAGTTAAAAAATTAACTAGTTAAAAATTGTATCGCAGTTATATCAAAAGTAATACCTGGCACATTCCAAAGAAATAGAATAGGCCTACATACAATAATACAATAATACAATAATCTTAACTTCCACGGACCAAAACCGTGGATCACGGTTGTTGTTCAGATTAACAGATGAAAATAAATTGGGAGAGGGAAATTAGGAAACGGAACGGAAATTAGAGAACGTTGTACGACGCTCGTATGACAGGCAGAGCTGTATAGAGATGGCTCAGCGGTAAGACGCGAGACTCTAATTCGAGAGGTCGCCGGTTCGTTTTCGGTCACCGGCAGTCCTGGCTGAAGGTTTTTTCCGAGGTTTTCCTCAGTCGAAAAGGCGAATGCTAGGATTGAGTCATACTAACAGCCCTCAGACATTCCTTCCGTACTACCCAAACACCGTTGTAACCTAGTTAGTCACCTGAAGAGGGGCACATCAGGTAAAGCTGGTGTGCGCACCCGATAATGGGTATTCCTACGAAAAAACATTATTATTATTACCGGGTACCAGCCGCTATAGCTGACGCCCTTAGCAAATGATTTTAATAACTGAATAGGATTAAACAAACAGATATATCAGCCTGCGAACGTGTAGGTTAAGCAACATTGGCCAAGGACAGGATATGGTGGGTGACCGCTCCCGTACATGGGGAGGGTTCGTGGCTTGTGTGGCAGCTCCGTGGGGCATCCTGGTTGCTGTAGGAACCCATAGGGTAAGCTACACCGTCCTCAAACAATTTGAAGTTGTAGTTTTTCTATAAAACGGAATTAATTAAGTAAAACGGAATTTCAGAATGAATACGTAAACGTTATATTTTATAATTATAGAAAATTGTCATCTACCTCTGTAGAGGGAGTAACAAATGCACCTATTTGTTGTTGTAGATGTGTAGATGTAGATGTGTGGGGTAAGTTGTAAGAATTATGTACGACAATAATAGCAGATGAAGCTAAATAAACACCTGACAAACAACAACAACCTGACCTGAATAAACACAATCTTATCTTAGCTTATCTATAGGGCACTTGACTTATTGGAAATACTTAACTATTGCTGTATGTACGATTGTGCGTGTCTGCCCAAATCAGCCTGATACCCATACAAGAACACTTTTCTTATTTAGACATATTTTGGGTCACAGCGACCCAATCAATTTTAATTCCGGTATTATATGTTATTATATATTTAAATAAAAAGAGCAAACAAGTGAGAAAATTGGTAAAAGTACTTAAGACAGAGATGTTTTAAAACCTTTTCCCAAACCGTGCATGAAAACTCGTACACCCACTTTATAAGGTAGGAGTAAGCTGCGTGCTGCCATCATCGTCTCGATTAGCTTCGTAGCCGCTGACGTAAAATAATCAATACTTCGTTCTTATCTCGTGATGATGATGATGATGATGATGATGATGATAATGATGATGAAGGTGATATTTGTATTTTTTTATCTGTTGGTTCTGTAATAGTCCACAAAGCGACACAATGTGACATCATTAAAGGGGGGTAATCACACATTTCGTGACAAGGGGGGATCTAGTCTGGGTCAAAATTGTGTGTGACATCATTTATGAAGATCGGACAGCCCCCCCCCCCCCCCTCCCACCTCAAAGGAAGTATAAGAAGAAATACTACCGTACATGACATAACTTATGCCATGCTACGCGTCTTTGCCACACAGAAAGAACTTGAAAAATCGAACTGTACAAAGTCCATTCTCAACAGAAGTACGTGAAATAAAAAAAAAATTAAAAAAATAAGATTTTTTAAGAAATATGAAATTTTTAAATCCATAAAAAATAAAAAAAAAATTCCTCGAACCCTCCACGAAACTTAAGTACACTACTTTTAGGCAGGAGTAGGCTACGTGCCGTCATCATCGTAGCATAGGTGGGGCGTTATACTCCTCTGACGTAAAATAATCGATACGGGTACCTCGTTCGTATCTCATGATAGTAGCCTAGTAGTTCTGGAACTGTCCGCATAGCAACATGGTTGTGACAAGGATTGGTTGATGATGACGCGATGCGAGCGAGTCTATTTACTTTGTTGCGCCCTTGCGGAATGTCCCATTCGCTGCTCAGACATTGTGGAGTCAACACATCACCAGGTAAGCCTCGGCATTACTTGTCCGCTTTGATATTATTGCCTGTTGTGTTTCATTGTTAGCTATTTCTGTGTAAGATTGTTCAATTCCTAAATTGCTTTTTTAAACTAAAAGTATTTATTCACATAATATTGTTGATTAGATTATTATTTACCCGCTACGTGTTTTTAGAAACGAACATTCTACGTGCTTATGTAATTAATTTGAGCTATACCTTTCGTCAATGCTTTTGTTCGTCCCCGTTTGACTTTATTGTCTTCGGCTCCAATATTATTGTTCTTTTATATTCATTAGCAATCATATTAATTTCAATATGATTATTATTATTAGGCTAGTTACCTTCATCATATATTTTAAACCCAATGCCTTCATCGTGGTTTTAAGAAACATCGTCTAGTGACTAATTTCAAACGTCCGCCCCCTTTTGAATTCTTTGTCTTCGGTTGTTTTGTTATGTTTGCTATTTGTGTATTAATATCGATCGCCCAATTCAGTTCAATATTGTTATTAATTATGATTGCTTTTTCTATGCCATGATTTGCGGAACCATGTAGTTGATCGTTCTTGTGGCGTGCCACACCCTGTTTGCTTTACAATCTACACGCTCGAATGTAGTTTGGAACTACACAAAGGATAGTGAGTGGGGTTTTCATTATAATTCTTGCTGTTGATCCGTGAAAATTATTTTAGTATTTCCCGTGAACTGATTTACTTTAGGGGGGGGGGGGGGGGGTGGGGGGTTATAGAAAATCAAACGATAGGAGGCATTTTATTTAAATATCTAAAGGGGTGGGGGAGGGGAGCATCTCATTAATTTTCGTCGTTCCTCTTATAGTCAATTGTTTACTCAGCAATTTTAAAAATCACAAGGTTTCATGCAAATGCTTAGTTTCATGATATAAATGACTGATTTGTGTTCTTTGTTTGTCTCCAGACTAGATGGTGTTGTAGGCCTACTGGTGGACTGTGTGGTACTGGTCGCCTGCAAGAAGGGGTCTGCTCTACGAGGCTACCTGCGTCGCCGGCAGCCAGCTTACCTCGACAACTTCACGCGACAGCCAGCTTACCTCGAGAGCTTCCCGGAGCGTTGTTCGGTACAACCGTCGACGAGTTTTGGTGAGTCCACTATTTATTACCAAGTGAAATGCAATTCTTCAATGTATGCTATATTTTACAACGCTTATATTAACTTGCCTTGTTTGTCTGGACGAAATCTTTGAATCGATATTCCACCTACTTTTAGATGTCCGATCAAGCTGAAATTTTTAACACAGACGTATTCTTGATGACAATACATGAATCAACTGTCATATTTACTAAATTGTCAATTAATTCATCATAATTAATTAATTAATGTTTTACATGGAAATCGATGAATCTTTGAATCAATATTTCACCTACTTTTAAATGTCCGATCAAGCTGAAATTTTGTACACAGACGTATTTCTAATGACAAAACATGAATCAATTGGCATATTTACTAAATTGTCAATTAATTTATCATAATTAATTAATTCATGTTTTATATGGAAATCGATTTTTCACCCACTTTCCAACGTTGAACTGAGCTGAACGTTTTCACACAGACGTATTTTAAATGACAATACACGAATCAATTGTCACATTTACTAAATATTCAATTAATTCATCATAATTAATTAATGTTTTATATGGGAATCGATGTTTAACCCACTTCCGAACGTCGAATTGAGCTGAAAGTTTTCACACAGACGTATTCTTATAATGACAATACACGTATCATTGTCATATTTACTAAAAATAGTCAGTTAATTCATCATAATTAATTAATGTTTTTATGGGAATCGATATTTCACCCACTTCCCAACGTCGAATCGAGTTGAAAGTTTTCACACAGACGTATTCTAATGACAATACATACATTAATTGTCATATTTACTAAATAATCAATTAAGCCATCATAATTAATTAATTGTTGTTTTATATGGGGATCGATAAAACACTCACTTTCGAACGTCGAATTGAGCTGAAAGTTTGCACACAGACGTATTCTTAATGACAATACATGAATCAATTGTCATATTTACTAAATAATCAATTAAGCCATCATAATTAATTAATTGATGTTTTATATGGGGATCGATAAAACACTCACTTTCGAACGTCGAATTGAGCTGAAAGTTTGCACACAGACGTATTCTTAATGACAATACACGAATCAATTGTCATATCTACTAAATAATCAATTAAACCATCATAATTAATTAATCAATCGATATTCGATATATATTCGATTGCAAGATTCTTTAAGACTAAAAAGTATAAAATAATATTACATGAAAAAAATATATTTTTTTAAAAACAACGCTTATATTTAAATGCACTAAAAAGTAAAAAATAAATTTTCGCCCAACAAATTTTTGCCTCACTCGGAAAATAAAAGCGTTGGGCGCTTTCGGTATTGACATAGATTGCAGTATTCTGCTGTTTATGCAGGGAAAGCGCCCAACGCTTTTATTTTCCGAGTGAGGCAAAAATTTGTTGGGCGAAAATTTATTTTTTACTTTTTAGTGCATTTAAATATAAGCGTTGTTTTTAAAAAAATATATTTTTTTCATGTAATATTATTAATAGATTCAACCCATAACCTGGCTCACATGATTCAGATAAAAGTTTGACAATTATGAAACAAATTGATGATGGGTTCAAATATCCCATTTCAGTTATGAAATTTTTTTATTTTGTTACCATCTTGAGTCCCAAATTTACAAGTCAATTAATCTTCATCTTTGAATACAACTACATTAATTAAAATTGTTCCACATAGTCAATAAAATTGACTGTTGTTGGTGCAGTAGGTACGATTTTAAATTAAAAACTATTTGCGTAAATAAGTCGTATTTATGCAATAGCTTTGTTCCGTAATACAAATAACTGATGTGTTTTCTTGTTTGTTTCCAGACTACGGAGCAAGGGTCTGTGCAACCGCCGACAGCCAGCTTACCTCGAGAGCTTCTTGGAGCGATGGGCGGTACTTCGCAACAAGATGTTTCGGTGAGTTAACTATTCTTAACCCTCCATTACTCGCGTGGTTTTTTTTAACGCCAGTACTCGCGTGGGGTATATATAACCCCAAATTGAATTACCTGTAGTTTGGAGTTGTGATGGAGTTTGGACGTAGGGTTCACATATTTTAGTTACTTGGAATGTATTCTACTACTGCTTTCAGATAACAACATCAATTAAGGAGTTTAAACAGCTGAAAATTTTATTTTTTGTAAACATTACATATTTTACTTTGAAATTACAGTAATACATTTAATTGTCGAATTTCTATAGTAGGAACATTTTTGGTCCGAATTTTTTCATTCTGTTTTGTTGACTAACTTTGGTTTATGCCTAATTTAAACATAACCTAGAAATTAAAGCATTAGATAATTACTTATTGTGAGTGCATAACTAAATACAAATTTATTGTTATAAGGTCAAAGGTAAAAGGGGGATTTATATAACTTAATATAAGGATATATAATTATGATGGAGATTACATACCAAACAGCATTCAAAACGCTTTTTACTGGAGAAACAACAAGTTTACACCTGCTTACACTCATTCCCGCCAACCGTCTGAAGCGGTCTGAAACTAGCGCCAGTCATCGCGTGGGATCATGGAAACCCCAACCATTTTCAATCATGTAACCTATTAAAACTAAAAACCCTGCTTAACATTTTGTTGTAGAAAAACATAAAAGATAGACTAACTTGAGAATACATAGAAGGAGAGAGCGGTAAGTTTGAATATTACAGAGAACCATTAGAGTTTGCAGCACTGGGGTAATATATACCCCACGCGAGTAATGCAGGGTTAAATGAAAGGCAACTTTATTTCAATATCATTTATATTATATTTTATATATTCTTTTATTAAACTTATTTTTTTACATTGTTTATTATTACCTATTATTTTTAAATTGCGTTTAAATTTTAAACTAATTAATGTGACTTTCATGATTCGGGCAAAGGTTCGAGAAATTGAATGAATTGACGTGGGTGGGTTTCAATACCACTAAATTATGAACCGTATTTTTCTTACTAATTGTTATCTTGAATCGGTTTTCATTATGGTGATGAATCTCCTTCAATTATCATGTTTAGATTAGAACTTAAACGTAGTCAATAAAATTGCCAATGTTAAAACAGTTTTTAAGTACAATTTTAACTTGGTAAATTAAAAACTATTCATGTTTTGAATTCGTATTTCTGAAAAGGCTTAGTTCCGTAATACAAATGACTTATGTTTGTTCTTTGTTTCCAGACTACGGAGCAGGGTCTGTGCAGCCGCCGACAGCCAGCTTACCTCGAGACCTTCTTGGACTGACACGACGGCCAGCTTACCTCAAGAGCTTCACACGAGAGCTTCCTGGAGCGTTAGGCGGTACTTCGCGTCCAGATGTTTCGGTGAGTAAACTATTCTTAAATGAAAAGTAACTTGAATTCAATATATCACATTTATAATTATTATATTTTATATATTCTTTTATTATATTTTTCTTTTCTTTTTACTTAATTATTATTTTTTTAATGCATAATTGGCTCTTATGATTCGGGCAGAGATTCAAGAAAATGAATGAATGGACGTGGGTTCAAATACCACTTCAATTATATATTTTTCTTATTTTGTTATCTTGAATTACGTTTCCATTACGCTGATGAATCTCCTTCAATTATCATATTTGAATTAGAACTGTTTTTCGTAGTCAATAAAATTGCCAATTGTTAAAACAGTTTTTAAGTAAAATTTTATCTCGGTAAATTAAAAGCTATTCCTGTTTTCAATTCGTATTTCTGAAAAGGCTTAGTTCCGTAATACACATGACTTATGTTTGTTCATTGTTTCCAGACTATGGAGCAGGGTCTGTGCAGCCGCCGACAGCCAGCTTACCTCGAAAGCTTCACACGAGAGCTTCCTGGAGCGTTGGGCGGTACTTCGCGTCCAGATGTTTCGGTGAGTAAACTATCTTAAAATGAAAGACAGCTTTATTTCAATATGTCATATTTATATTTTATATATTTTCTTTTAATATACATATTATTTTACATTGTTTATTATTATTATTTTTTTTTAATGCATTTCAATTTTAAACCAATTGACGTGGGTATTCCACTTCAATTATGTATTTTTCTTTTTTTGTTATTATCTTGAATCCCGTTTCCATTACGCCGATGAATCTCCTCGTTATCAAATTTGAATTAGAATTGTTTAATGTAGTCAATGAAATTGCCAATCGTGAAAACGGTTTTTAAGTACAAGTTTATGGAAAATTAAAAACTATTTTTAATTCATATTTCTGAAAAGGCTTAGTTCCGTAATGCAAATTACTTATGTTTGTTCTTTGTTTGTTTCCAGACTATGGAGCAGGGACTGTGCGGCCGCCGACAGCCAGCTTACCTCGAGAGCTTCACACGAGAGCTTCCTGGAGCGTTGGGCGGTACTTTGCGTCCAGATGTTTCGGTGAGTAAACTATCCTAAAATGAAAGACTGCTTTATTTCAATGTATCATATTTATATTTTATATATTTTCTTTTAATATACATATTATTTTACATTGTTTATTATTTTTTTTTTAATGCATTGAAATTTGTAAACACCAATTGACGTGGATTCAAACCCCACTTCAATTATGTATTTTTTGCATTTTTGTATTATCTTAAATCCCATTTTCATTACGCCGATGAATCTCCTTCAATCGATATTTTTTTATCTAAAACTGTTTAGCTGGTCAATAAAATTGCCAGTTGCTGAAGCAGTATTATAAGTACAATTTTTCGTCATTGGTAGTGCAATATACTCTATGGTAATATCAAGCACAACATTTCACACAAGCTCTATAATAACCGCTTAACTGCGTAGTTGGAAGTAAATATACCATAAGGCAATATCAAGCACAATATTTCACACAAGCTCTATAATAACCGCTTAACTGCGTAGTTGGAAGTAAATATACTCTATGGCAATATCAAGCACAACATTTCACACAAGCTCTATAATAACCGCTTAACAGCGTAGTTGGAAGTAATATACTCTATGGTAATATCAAGCACGTTTCACACAAGCTCTAAAATAACCGCTTAACAGCTTAGTTGGAAGTAATATACCCTATCGTAATACCAAGCACAATGCTTCACATAAGCTCTATAATATCCGCAGAGCCTGCAGGGTTGGTTTAGTCGTTTTAAATTGAAGTCCCCCACTGGAAATCAGTCTTGTTACTAATTAAAACGGAAACATAGTAGAACAGGTAAAACGTTATATAAGACCTAGTAATTGGACTGTACACTGTTCCTTGTCACATATAAAAACAATTTAAAAACGCAATACATCGAACCCTGATCAGAGCTCTTCAACAGGCGAAAACACACTCAACGCAACGTTGTTTTCGCCTGTTGAAGAGCTCTGATCAGGGTTCGAAATATTGTGTTTTACGTAAATTGTTTTTTTTTTATATGTGACAAGGAACAGTGTACAGTCCATTTACTAGGTCTTAGGCCTATATGTTACTGAGTGGGTAGATTCTAAATGTGAATTTATTTAATTTAATAACAAAGGGAATAAAATAGTGACAGATTAGATTTGTTGTAGAGTTAAGAATTAAGGGTAACAAAAAGCTATTCACAGTTCCCACGTGATGTCACAGCGGCCATGATTGAGACACAATTGAAGTAGTCCTATCCTAGATCATTGGTGAATACTTAATATTAGTAAAATTTACTAAATAAGCATAATTTATCATTTAAAAAGTTAACATACATAATGGAAAAATCCCAAAATACCAGACAGGTTGAATTTTAAAGGATTTCTGTGTTCTACCATGACCGCCTTCAATTGTTTCTCCATGGCAATGTCAAAGTTTGATAAAAAATTTGGCTGCCACGCCCACAAATGTGACGTACGTGCAATTTGTAAAATAGAAAGCAACTAATTTTGACTCGGATAATCAACACGCGTAAGTTCTTTAAAAAAACGGTTGGTATTAGAATCAAACTATGAATGACTGCCAAAAAAGGATAAGTGCCCCCGTAGCATTCGCACAAAATTATTTTATACATAAAGTACAGTTTGGAGGGTTGTTAGCCGCTTTTTTAACCCCTTATCTAGCGCATACGCTTCGTTTTCCAACGCTATTGTCAGTCAGCTGTCACTCGCTGCTCGCATCAAGGAAGAGATAACTTTACTGTCAAGTATAGCTAAGCTTTCATCGCACGAGTGATGAACTGATTACTTTTTGTTTCGATAGTTTTTCGAGACGATGCGTTATTTGAAGAGATACGTGTAAATAGCTTTTTCAATTGTCATTTTATAGTATTTTATAGAATCTAATTTTTGCCAACATTAGAAAACTTGAGAATAAAGTTTTCTCACATTTTTATTTTAAAAATAATTTGCAATAAAATAAGAACAGAAAAACCTTAGTTTCAGTTGGAAAAGTAGCACTTTGTAGCATCTATATACAAAACGCTATTTTCACGTATCTCTAATTATACATATGTAGAGTGGTATATTACGGGATTCGAGTCCACCCGTACTCAATAAATGTAACACGTTAATCTATAGATACTAAATAAGTAACGTACATTCCACTGTTCAATGGTTGACGTGAAATCGGTCGTAAAGCTGAACATAATTATGGGAGTGAAACGCACACATTCATAAACCCACACAGAAACTCGCATACATACGGCCACGATAAGTGAACGTAGGCGATCGAGTCTACAGATCTGCTGACGGGATCTGTCGACGGATGTATACCCGCTAAACTTAGCCAAGTCAGCAACTCCAGAGTTTTAGTTTAACTATCATTGATAAAGTGAAACTATCTTTCTTCTCCTCGTAATCGATATTACACCATAATCATTGTAAGTCTGGTTTTGCCAGCATCAGGCAGATGTTGGGGGGGAGTACAGGATTCCATTTAACTGGAATAAGTTGAGTTAAACTAAAGTTATCTGAAACGATGTTATAGTACAGTGAAACTTCTTTATAACAAAATAATCAATGTAACAAACTGTTTTTGAGGTCCCAAATGGTTTTTATGCATGTAAAGGTACCATCTTTATAAAGAAATGTTCTTTATAAGAAAATAATAATCTGGCCCTCAAGCAAAAGCGTTCATTATAAAGAAGTTTTACTGTATGAATTATTTTATTTCTGTAGGGAGAGTATGGACACTTACAATTGCATTCGAGGTTCCATCAGGGGACATTGTTATTATTATTATTATTATTATTATTATTATTATTATTATTATTTACTATTTAGAGAAAAATAGCATTGCTCCTTATGGGGGATTCACCGAATGACGTAATTAGTGTGAGAGACTGTGTTTTATTGAGCGACGTAATAACAAGGTTGTACTGTAGAGAAATTTGTATAAATTTAAAATCTGTGAAAACACTGACATTCACATTATTATGTTTTAAATGGTGCAAAATTTGAAAAATCAGACATTTTATTACACAAAGGCCATATCTTTATTAATTTGGCCGGTGTGAACACGTGATAATACACGATCGAGTGTATTGAGTGTACAAGCCACCGTTAGTCGTTATTGAAGTACTTTTTAATACACCTTTTACTGAATAAACCCAAATTTTATCGCAAAAACAAATTTACTCCAAAATAAAACGATTTTCACGGACCTCTATATATTTATTATTTTTATATGTATGACAGTATGGCTCGTTGGTCTAGTGTGTTTATTCCTGCTTCCAATGCTGAAGGTTCGGGATTCGATTCCCGCTAACTAAACCATTTAATCCATTTATTGAGTGCCTCGTGGTTATGACTGCTTTAAAGTCTCATCTCTGTATATACCAGTATTATATGGATAGATTAAAATTTAAACTCGATTAAAAATTAAAATTGGCTAACATTAATAAATTAAATCAATTCAGCGCGAGATTTTTTACAAAGGCTGTAGCGACGGCTTGTAATGCTAGTTTCATACTACTACCCAAAGGATTCATAGCAAGACTAAAATGTAGGATCAGCATGTAATTATAAGGAGTTACCTTAGGTATTTGTAAGATTTGTTTCAAGACCAAAATTTATGGTAGGGTAATTACTAGGGGTATTTGTTTTTCCCACGTCGCGATAACACGAAAGTCTACACAAGTTAGATTGTTGAAATTTGAAGCTTTCTCGACATGATGGTTCAGCTCAAGCTGTTTTTAAACGACGATAAAAACACGATTTTTCACTAAAACAACAAACGACGCGAAACGTGGCTTAAACAGCGATAAAAACCACGAAAAACTCGCAAATTAACAATATTAATGCCAAAAACTGATAATGTAATTAAATTTCCGATTTTGCACAGTCAAAACATACAAAATAAACGTCGACCAACCAAAAGTTGTTTATTCTGTGTAGCCACTGTGCGTACAGTAAAATACAATTTTTCTTGAGGGCTCGTTAAGTGTAAACTGAAACTTTATTTTCATTCAGTACAATTGGCAAAATAATAATTTTTGTCTTTTTGTGTTTTCACTGGAATTTTACTTGTTTGTAATTGCTGGAAAATGAAAAAATAAATAAAAACAAATAACACCACGTTATGTTTTTTTAAACGAAATTTGTAAAAAAAAATAAACCCATTTTAAAATGCCTCTAGTAATTATACTTATTAGTAATTACTATGGATGTCAAAAGAAGTAAGATTCGATTGTTGATACACAATATTTATCAGACCAATAATGTCTCTAAATTACAAACATAGAGCCAGTGCATTAACGTCCAGAAACTTTTCATTTTGGTCACATGCACATAAAAATGTTCCTATTTTAACAAAAAAAAGAACACAAAATCTAGAACTCGCATTTAACTCTGAACAGACTCGGAAAACTCGAATAATCGGAAGTTCTCGTGTCACTTAAATGTTGCTTAAATAAATATAAAATACTAAATATTACTGGCTATGTTTATCTTGCTACCTCTCCCAATGTACTTTCATAAGTATACTGCGCGATACGTATGATCTTACGAACTTTCGATATCTTTTGACATTCACAACAATTACTAATTTGATTCACCAATAATATTATGCCCAGTTATTTAATTCAGTTTCCAATAACATAACTAGTAACCAAATTATACGTTTAGTTTATTTTTTATTTATTTATTCATTTATTATTTATTTAGTTATCATTTTAACATAACTAGGAAAACGCTCATGTGACGTGTTGATAAGCGTCCATATCTACAAACTTTCCAGCGAAAAGATCTCAAAGCTAATAAAAACAACAGTTAACAACAATTCAAGAATGGCATTGCAAAATGTTTCTATTTTCCATAGCTATTATACTTCCGACATTGTTGAACGCTTTGCAAAGTGCGTTGCTAAGATTTTTCGTTGTCATTTTGTATAGTGTTTTCGACACGGTCCGCAACAGTTGCTAACACTTATTGACAGCAATAGAAATGTAATTTCTGCCTCCAATACGTATCACATCATGATTAGATTAGTATATTTGTGCCCGGACCAAAATTTACTATAATATAGCCGCCTTACATTTTGCCGTTACTGTGTTTCAACTTGATCGGACTTTCCGTTCGACCATTATCGACAGACATAAACAAACAAACAAACAGATCGAAGTGCCATAAAGGTCTAATGGAGACGCTCCAAAAAATTAATTAGAATTATTTTGCTCGCGGGTCTAATGTGTTTATTCCTGCTTCGATTCGAGGAGGTCCAGGGTTCGATTGCCGGTTAGGGATAGGGTTTTTTTAAACTTTGGAACTTTACTTAAATCGATCTATATTATACTGGTAGACCTATACACGATAACAGTAACGTTGGTACTGCCATGACAATGAAGCACATAATGAATTGTATAAATGTCCCACACTGCAATCTGTTATGCCAAAATGAATGTTTCATCACTTCTAGCACAATTGTCTAAAAGCTAATTGATAACTTACTACAGCCAATATGAGAATCTAGTAGAATTTATGGTTTCCTGTTAAACATCTCAAGAACATTTTATGCTAATTAGTTTGTAATAAAATGATCTGTTAATGTAAATTCTGGAATTAGCTAAGAATTGAAATAAACCAATCAAAACATAAGAACATCCATTTAGTAAATAACGTATCCCAACCCGTTATATAAATAGTTCAGATGGGCGCTGACAACAATGCTGTAGCGTGCCTACTAAGGGCGTATCTTAATGCTCTATTTTGACGCTAGTCGACTAGCCTAGTGGACTATTGTAAAAATTAGTGACAATTAATTACGATTGTTGTATTAGTCTACTAGGCTAGTTGACTAGCATCAAAATAGAGCAGTGAGATACGCCGTAACTTCTTTGTCCAGTCCAGTGGGGTCATCCTAAAACAATATAGGAGTCTTCAAGGCCAAAACACACACTTTCATACAATGGGGGGGGAGGGGGAGTTTTCCTTGTAAATGGTGGCAATTTATTTTGAGCATGCTTTCGTAGATAATATATGTATACCACAAATATATTTTTAGGTATGCTGAGTAGAGGAGTAAAAATTCAACAATATAGATACAGATATATTTTTTTAGCATAAGCATTAATTAATTTAAATTTAGCATTTTATAGGATCTATTTTTTCTTTACATCAAACTCTTAAATATGAGGGGTTGTCTTACACTTCCAAGACAATTATGTGAAGATATTTAAACATCAATTCAATTGTAATTTGTAACTAAAGGGATAGAACGGAATTCTTAACTCAATCTCTATAAGAATGGGAACACATTATCTTTGTAAAATTAGCATTTTGTAGCGTTTTCAAAAATACGACATGTTCACCAATTAAGAGCGAAGGATACCTCTACGCCAAAAACCGCAGAAAATTTTGATTTTTTAATTATATCTCAAGATTGAAACATAAAATCAAAAATCTGAGTAATCATAGCACTGTGGTTTGGTAAGCCATACAGACTGAATGATAAATGTATTTAACGCTATAATCAGTGACTGTGATAACGATTTCCTTAGTAATTTAAAGAAATCGTTATCACAGTCATACTGATTATAGCGTTAAATACATTTATCATTCAGTCTGTAGGGCTTACCAAACCACAGCACTATGATTTCTTAGATTTTCAATTTTGTGTTTCAATCTTGAGATATAATTAAAAAATGAAAATTTTCTGCGGTTTTTGACGTAGAGGTATCCTTCGCTCTTAAGCATCTAAAACCTAAAATGCTAAAATAACATCTCTAAACTAGGAATTGCAGTAAAACTTCTTTATAGCAAACTCTTGGGGGCCAGATTATTATTTTGTTATAAAGATGCTACCTTT
Source organism: Isoperla grammatica (assembly GCA_945910005.1). Taxonomy (NCBI): domain Eukaryota; kingdom Metazoa; phylum Arthropoda; class Insecta; order Plecoptera; family Perlodidae; genus Isoperla; species Isoperla grammatica. The sequence continues at coordinate 34,435,664 of OX246743.1, forward strand.
TACATGCATAAAAATCTCTTGGGAACTCAAAAACAGTTTGTTATAGATAATTTTGTTATAAAGACATTTGTTAGAAGTTTCACTGTATTATATTTCACAATGGACATGAATGGCCCAATTTTAAACCAGAAACTGCACACACAGAATCGCCACCAAAACCAAAGTTGGTCAAAATTGGCGAGTAAAATCGAAATTCATATTAGTCATGTTTTTAATATGTAACAAAAAGCACAATAGATGGGACACTTTTATTACTAACCAATAAATCTTTCCAATTTGTCTAGTGTAGATGCATATCATGCTTTCAAGACATTCAATCCAAGTTACATAGTTTCAAAGCCACCCGAAATAACACTATAGTATATATATAAACATTTTACAACTAAATCCCTCGTGCACAAGTTGCAAATAGTTTCAAAATTCACTCTAAAACAAAACCATGGGATACACCCCTCATACACTGCAGGAGGAAAACATTTTTTGTTTGCTCTGTATAGTCCCCTCCTGCCCCCTCCCCCCCATGACACCACTGGAAACTGCTGACCCTCGTTCTACAGAAACCATGTTTTATATTACGTTCTTGAGATGTTACTAAAGAAGATTAATTATGCAGTATTTTAATGTTGGCTGTAGTAAAGATATTAGACCTGTATACTTTCGTGCATGTAACGACAATAAATAATTTGTGATACTACAACAATCTTTAACAAAAGTTTATATTTGAGCAAAGGCCCTAAGAATTAACTTCTTTTCCATAAACTTCCATTGTAAACAATTCACTCGGTGCATAACTCAATAAGATGTGCGATATTGATAGCATGCCACATTACCTTACAAGTATATCTGCTACGTAAGCGATATTAATACGTAAATTACTAATTGGAATCTGGTTATTTATCAATCTAAAGTATACATACAAACATAATTGTTGGGAACACATTTAAGTTCTATGTTACGATCAAAAGAAGCTGCAGAAACATTCATTCATTGTGCTTCAAAACTATTAAACCACGTAATTTGTATGGTTATGTCGGGGTTTGAGTCCCAGTTGTGCTAACGTCATTGATATAACGCCATGTCCACAATGCTGTATAACTTGTAACTCTCTCCATCTGGCTGCCTAAAACTCGATATTACGACGGCTTGCTAAATGTTTAGTCCGCGACTAACTTGGGTTTTCCATGCCAACCACACTTCGTGGTTGCTAGGGGGAAAACAAGCTAGTCGCGGACTGAATATTTAGCAAGCCGTCGTAATATCGGGCCTAAACAAGCACTCTGTCAACATGCAATATCTCTTTCTTACAATGTTCTCTGTTTCAGGTTGTTGGACATACATCTGTGTCTGTCACCAATGCACCACTTCACTACTGCCATCCATCGCTTCTCTTGACCATCTCGACCATGATCTGCTGGCCACACTTCCAACGTCTTCATTCATCTCTCCTCTCGACAACGATCGGCTGGCCACACTTCCAACATCTTCCGTCTCTCGACTACATGCCATGCACACCTCTGAAGCAATGAGCTTGTAAGCATTCTACATGCTAATCCCTAACCATTTGTTTTTTCAAGGCCATTGGACATAGCCTACTTTTGTATGTCATTTGTGTGCAACCTTGCTTGCTCAATACATGTTGTTGAACTCATGCTGTTGTGTTTACTTGTTATTTAATCCTTTTCTTTCCCATGCTTAACCCTTCGTGGGTAATTAAACTGATAGTCTTTTTTTCCAAGGCCAAATCCTGGATACTTCCTTTCCCAATCAACCAACAATAATAGGTTTTAACCCTTCGTGGGTAATTAAACTGATAGTCTTTTTTTCCATCCTTATTTATTTCCAATAACATTACAATAGAAATATTAAATATTTCTATAAATTTTATGAAAAATTGTAATAATTTTCATAAAATTTATAAATATTTCTATAAATTTTATGAAAATTATAAAAATTTTCATAAAATTTAAGAAATAACTAGGAAAAATACAAAAAATTAAGCAAAAAACAGGAAAAAATGGCCAAAAAAACCCCTTTTATATACCCTAAGTCTTTTTGCATTTTCAAAGCTACCAAGTTTAGCGTCGAAACTTTTCAGCTTCACAGAGTGTTCACCCCAACGCAAAGACAGGACTGACGACGGAAATCGAAACATTTTCCAACAATTCCATCATCAGTCCTGTCTGAGCGAGAGGATCGGTCGCATGCAAAGATACCAGCACCACACTACGTACACATACAACAATGAGCATGAATATTTGGAAGCACAGATCAGACAACGAATTTATTGTGAACTAGTTTATGGACTTAGTATATTTTTTGAAGGTCATATAGAGGTTGCGACCTAATTTATGGACTTAGTATATTTTTTGAAGGTCATATAGAGGTTGCGACCTAATTAATGGATGTGAACTAGTTTATGGACTAAGTATTTCTTTATTTATTAAATGTTTTTATTCATATTATATATAATAATGAATCGTGTTGGCAGGAAAGAGCACAATTCCAAACACAAAGAGTGTATTCATGTAGAAGTTCCGACCTAATTTAGCAAAGTGAATTGAATGCAAGAATAGGCAACTCTCGAAAATCACAAATTTGGTGCTCGCAAAAAATGGCAGACGTCACCCATACGATCTAGTATAACGCAATTTTCCTATTCGCAACTGAAACAACACAACTTTTGCATTCTAAACTGGTGAAGAATTCAAGATTTCATTACTCAAGTTTTAGAAGTAGGCCTAGTACAATATTTGAATTTCTATTTTGCCCAGACGGTTTAAACAACGACAAGTTTTGTTGCGTCACGAAGAGGACTGAACATTACCGGTACTAATCAAAATAGAAGGACGCCACATTCTAATTATAGAGAATTAACACGGTCCCAATACCCTCTGCTTATACCGCGCCACTAGTTCAATTGAAAAAGAAATTTGAATGAATTGAATCTGAATTTAGTTTTTATTTTATCCTTCCCGCTAATGACGACGACAAAAGCATGCCGGCATGCCAATTGTTGATGAAGTTTATGCCCTACAAGGTTCCTTTCAGTTCGTAAGTAATCACTAATTAATAAGCAAAACTCTGGGTCAAAAAACGATTCCCCGACTTTTTATCTGTTCCGATGACTCTATCGCGTTCTCGCACCAATGTCAAAAAAGAAGCGAATTTTCGAGGGTTGCATTTTTGGTTAATAACTAAAAGAGTTTTATTTTATCGCGGCAAACTATTATGTGCTTCCAAATGAATTATGCTCAAAATTGTAGGGTACAACAATAGACATGTTCATTTTGGATACACCAATTCATTTTTTTATACATCATATATTTAAATAGAGGATCTTAGTAAACTCAGAAATGAGTAATGACTAGAGGTCCGTGTATTTCGCGAATAACAATAACACCGAAATATGTAGGAATCATTTTATTTCACAAAATGAGCATGAATTGATCGATTTTAAACATGAAAATGTCAAAATTGAATCACCGCCAAACACCGAAATTCGTATAAATCGGTGAATAACAGCGAAATTTGTATTATTCGTGTTTTTAATGACGAAAAAGATGAAAAATGAGAAATTTTTAATTATAATCCCATTTTTTTCTTTTTTGCCAGTATAGACAATCTGGAAAAAATAAAGTGTCTCAAGTAACACTGTATAAATGCATATTCAAACTTTCTCGCAGATAAAGCACCCACGTATAAGCTGTAAATGAGACGTTATACATGCGTGAAAATGTAGGGAATATGGATAAAACCATCAAAATACAGATTTTCTTGAATAACACCGAAATTTGTTACTTCAAAAACTAAATTTACTGTAAAATAAAACCGTTTTCACGGACCCCTAGTAATGACCTAGTCAGTTTTTTTTTCTGTAATCTAATCCTGGGTTTTAACTCCTAGCTCCCTGTAAGTGTAACAAACCTTTAAAGGCTGTGCAAACCCCGAGTCCTAGTCCGCGAGGAAAGGTGCCTGCTACCCAGAGAATTGAGCGTCAGTAGCCACTGGAAGCTTATCCAGCACAATGTTTACCCACTCATTTCTTAAACCAATGACTACATATTTACTAGTTTAATGCCATCAGTGCTTGTACTTTTGTACTTGTGCACATACAGGACTTATACTGTGTACATGATGTAGACCCGGTTTTACCAACGTATTTAAATTGGAGATTAGCTTGATCGGCGCCATCACCAACTTTTCATAAAAAAATAAGGTACGTATTTCTTCCGTACAACTGATCCGGTTTCTACTCACTTTTTTTCTCCATGTAGGACTAGGCCTACCTCATTTCCCTTTATTGGGGATCAAGATCAACATCCCCCTTAACCTTTAGTAATTTATACCCAAATAATAAATTACCCCTTCTTCAAATTTGAAGAAGGAGTAATTGTGCTCTCGCTTGTACGCCATATTGCTATATTTAACGTGATTCACATGTAAAACAATGTATTTTAAAAATGAAAATTAACTATCAAAAACGTACTAGGCTAATTTGTAAAAAAAAAAAAAAAAGTGGAAGTTACAGATAAATAATCAGATAATGTGTATGTACTACGTACGTTATCTATCTCCCAAAGGAATACACAAAAACAGTGAGTAGAAACCGGATCAGTTGTACGGAAGAAATACCAAAAATAATCTTTCATCCAGTGAAAATATTGTAAATTGTTATATTTCAGAATTGAGTAATTAATAAGGGTCAGTTTTAGAGTAGTTATAAAATATCCTACCATTATGACATTTACACTCAACAATGAAATATGTTCATAATTCATACAAAGATTAATATTCTAAAGTTTGCTACGTATTGTTATTTTGTTGCAACCTTAGTTTGTTCTTGTAAATAAACATGAAATCAAAACAAAGACTCGACACGACAGGAAGATCGAATATCCATTGTTACAACTGATCTGAAGACGTAGCATGGATTTCTTGAGATGATAAACGTCCGTCATGGCCTTCTGTGTGCATAATGCACAACAAATGACAAACATGTGTCAAGACATTTTATTGCCAATCTACAAGAACTCCTGTTGGTGATGATTATATTTTCTTATTTTTCATGAAAATTAGTGTAAATACCAGTAATAACAGTATGATATGTTACAGGTACTCTAACGCTGACACTAATTAATTACTCAATTCTGGAATACAGCCACATGCAATGTTTTCAATAGGTACAACATGTAAAATTATTGTTTATGAAAAGTAGGTGATAGCACCGATCAAGCTAATCTCCGATTTAAATACTTTGGTAAAACCGGGCCTTAAGAACACAATTTGTGATTTTACTTAATCTGGAGTGTTATTTTGCCACCCATTTACAGTAAATTAAAAGAATACTTATACTATATTGCCGGCACAGGTTTACAAGACAATGCAACCAAGCTGATCAGCTTCAACAACAGCCACTGACTTTCCTCAAGCTACCGGTATCGCGATACGCATCTGTATATTTCCCCTCCCTCTTCAGTTAGATGTTAAGCATTTTACGGGTAAAAAATTGGTGCAGCCAAAATGAACAGGTCTATTCTAAGTATACCAGTGGCACTAGACACACAAACATAAGAGCCGCCAGAGAAACCATGGCCATGTGCAAATCAACATCGTGCGGAAAAAATTCGTGAAAAACAGAGATTGAATTTTACTTGTGTGCATTTTGTGCAAGCCCACTTCATGATTTGCATAAGGCCATGATTGCAGAGAAATATTGAACTATTTACGTGAACAGCATCAAGAGGTTTTAGTCTTGGAACCAGATTGTACTACAACTCTCACGACACGCCCAACAGCAAGGTTGTGAGAAACGCTAGCGAATTAAGATAAAACCGAAAAATGTAAACGAATTGACTATTGAGTGATGTTAAGGAGAAAACGGCCAACTGTGCACTTGACTTTCAAACCCTATTGAACCCTGATTATTTCTTATTGTTTGTTAATGTGACGACTGACGACAAAGAGAACAAAGTGTCACGTACGCAGCAGCGCGCGATTCTGCAGAGTGCCAGAAACGAGAGTGAGACAAGAGAAGCCAACAGCCCCAGCGAGAGAGCAGGAGAGAACAATCACAATCACGGCTAATGTAAGATAATAAAGAAAACTGCGGACATCAGTTCAAATCGGGCTTCAAAAAATAAAACTGCCAATGGTGTGCCATACGAACGAATTAATTTCACAAAATGAGCAAGAATTTATTGATTTTGAACCAGAAAATAGCAAAACTTAGTAACATTACCGGTATATACAAAACTGATATAAAATGGAATATAACAACAAAATTCACAAATTATACACAATGCCTTAAAAGCTTCAAAGATTACGTTTCTTTAAAAAGCTAGATTTAAATTTGGTCCGTGCGTAATACTACAGAATGTAAGCCGGCAAGGGATCCGCGTGTTTCTGGCACAAGTGAATATCGGTAGTAGTTACATAGCTAAAATAAAAAATATGTGAACGATAGATAAGGTTGAGTAAAATATGGCTTTTAGTTTTAATCAATTAATCAGGAACTGGTTATTTCAACCGATTATTTCGTACAACGTTGATCTCCACTTCTCCCTCACATAACGACGGAGCCTTGCCTTGCTTCTCAACTGGCCAATACGACACCCTTGCGCATGAATGATGCTGTTCACGTACATAGCTCACTGTGTAATGTATCGTATTAGTATGCCCATTATGTAGGCTACTGGTAACACGGTCATGGATGGATTACAAAATCAAAACATGTTTTGCCCGTCTTTAAATACCTGGTAACAAACATATAAAACTGAAACCCTTCACACTAGAATGCATTGCATTACTAATTCTGTACAGCACAAAATGCCAATAATCAACCGACGTGAAACGACTTTCTACAGGCTTGAAGTTATGTTACAGGAATAAGTCATGTGATACTAGGAGTACAACTAAATGCAGTCACATTCCTTATCACAGACATGTTAGCCTTCAGCTACTGTAGCTTTGTGAATTGAATACTGATAACTGAATTAGGCCTGATCATGTTTGTAGTAAATATATTTATAAGAAAATTGTTTTCATTCATTGAATCATTGGGTTTCTCAAAATATTATTCTCAAACAAATCACTGTAAATAATTGTTAACTGTCTAGTACAAAAACAGTAGACTTGTAATCCTGAGAGGTAATAGTAGATGCTGCAAGTTTATCTAGTTCGGCCCACACACGTACGGTGGCTTAACACAACACATGAAACCGATGAAAACATAACTAGAGTAGCGGTAGTGAACTTTTGTAATCCATCCAGAACTGTGAAATAGAAGGTTGAGTGTAGACCGGCCCCTACTAAAACAGTATGGAAACATGCGAGCAATGTACTACATTGAATTCTTTGTCAATCCTATTTAGCATTGAAACTCATCTGAAACCCCCTCGTTAACCACAAACCAGATAAACGTATGACAACGTCTTGAGCTAAATCATACATCAAGTTCTACTTATTCCCGGCAGCTTCTAATTATGCCTCACCGCAAGAGAAGATTCTCATACACTGATTCCCCCTTTCACCTCTCCCTGATACCTTCGCAGATATTTTATGTACGTATTTATTCGACTTTAATCTTATTCAGTAATGAAACCGATTTACTAAGGAGGACAATTTTGAATATACTTTAAATTAAATCAATAGGCCTAGGCCTCCCTACGATATAAATGTGTGGTAGGCAAATATATGCAAGTACCTTACATGCTAGACTGGTTTCCATACTGCTTTAGCTTTACTTGTGTGTATGTACTCCACTCACGGCAGCTCTAGAATGTGTATCCATATTGCACCGCTGGCATACCCACCACCAACTACTACATAGTTAACACTAGGCAACACAACACAGTTCACAAGAGAGCATTAGGTCTAGGTCTGTATGTCGGATCTCTATGTCGGATCTGTGTCGGACTAAGATTCGTGTCACGATGTTCTTTAACCCATTCAGACATCGTTTGTTTCCTTTTAGAAAATTAAATTCTGCAATCACAATTTGATACAAATAGGATACACATTTTTTTAGAAAATATTTTTTTAATTTTTGTTCTGGCAAATTTTGGATTTGGTATTTATAAATCCCAGATTTTAGAATTACATTCATTTTTTGAATCCAATCTTGAAAGAATGTTTTTATCTCGATTTGTTGTGGTTTGTTTTTCATGTGGGCCTATTTAGCTTCCAAATTTTAAGAGCACAAAATCTTGAAATAACCAGAACTTTCTTGGATTTATCTTTCTTCTGTTCTATTATACTTAGGGAATTTGAATCCTCAATATTAATAACCTACTAATCATTAGATGTGCATCATTTTTATTGTATGTATCAAAATAGTATTGAAGTCACGTCGGGGGTGCCGCTGTTATTTATAATGTTTATTAATGCTATAGGTATGGTAGGGGAATAGAGTCAAGATTAAGGTTGTTTGCTGATGATTGCGTCCTATATAGAAAGGGGGGGAAGTATACCAAGTTGTTGCAGGTTGATTTGAGAAGGATAGAGGAGTGGATTACCGATAACAGGAAGGGATTGAATGCAGGAAAATGTAAAGTGGTTGGGTTCACACGTAAATTAAAAGGGGATGTGAGGGAGTATTTTCTTGAAGGGCTAGTTCTAGAGAAGGTAAAGAAGTATACTGTATAAGTATTTGGGGATTGTATTGGCATTTGGCAGAAGCTTTGGGATGGGCAGACCAAGTGCAAGAGAGTGTAAGGAAGGGATATAGAACCCTAGGGTTTGTTATGAGAAATCTGAAGGGAACTAGTAAGAAGATAAAGGATAGGGCTTATAAAACAGTGGTTCGGCCTATTTTGGAATATGGGGGGGGGGGCAGTGTGGGATCCATATAGGAAGGGCGAGGTCTTGGAGCTAGAGAAGGTGCAGCGTAGGGCGGCAACGAAGGTTACGGGACAAGTTAGGCGATAGAGGTATGAGGAAGATGTCAGGAAATGCGATGAGGGTTTATGATAGCGTTACAGTAATGATGGGGGAGCTGGGTTGGGACTCTTTAGAGGAGAGGTGGAGGAGTGATAGGATGTGTAATCTATACTAAGCAGCTAGGGGGAAAAGAGGGTGGGGGGAAACCCTTAGCAGATTGCAAGGAGTATAGGCTACAGAGGGAGGGGGATCATAAACGGAAGTTTCAGCAACAGGTGGTAAGAAGTGATCTGGGTAGGTTTGGATTTGTTGAGAGAACAGTCAGGAACTGGAATGAGTTACCCGAGGAGGTTGTTGAGTGAAAATCAGTAAGGGAATTTAGAAATAGAATGAGGGATACGAAGTGATGAGGGAGGGTGGGGGGGAGAGGTTTAGACAGGTTGCCACCAGCCAGTTATGGCCCATTTGCAGCCTTGAAGTGTTTAATCTAATTAAATCTATTCTAATCTAATCTATTTTACTTTTTTCCTAACTTCAAAAATAATTTGTTTCACTCAAAATAATAATACCTATATGGCCTTTCATATTTTTACAGCCCTGTACCCTGTATGTACGTGCAGAACTCGTGATGTCTGGATGGGTTAAACAAAGCTACAATTTCATCATTCAATGCAAGGGATCCTAAAATACGAACACCCAATTTGAACTGAGTTGGGATGAACGGCGGATTACTATGCTGGGATAAGATGGGTGGACGTCGACAAGTCATCTAAATGTTTACACTTTTAAGTAAATGTTTCATCACGACATATCTACCATATAATACGTCTTTTTTCTCGCGTTTTGAGGTTTTAGATGCAAAATCGGTGTAAATATATAGTTTTGAAATCGCTACAAATTGCTAATTTTACAAAAAATAAAGAGTTCCCATTCCTATTGAGCATTATGTAGTTAAAGGCTGGTCCACACAGATTTTTAAGACATAGGCCTAATGCGTAAGGTTTTAAGACGTTTTAAAAACAACAATGAAAACAACGTCTTAAAACTAAAACTTTGTGTGAACGCCAGTACGTGTTTCCTATGATCCAACTTTACGACTACACGTTAAACCTTAAATCGTATGTCTTAAAAATCTGTGTGAACCAGCCCTAACAACTGCATTAAATCATTATTATTAGTATTATTAAATAGGCTATCTCCACATAATTTTTGATTAGCAGAGCAAGAAACCCCCTCATATCCAAGGTTTTAACTTTTGATGTTATACAAAAAAATACAGTAGATATGTTAAATTTAGAGAAAATTGATGCTAAAAACATATCTCTAGTAGGCTATAACGCTCAAGGTCGAACTTCTTAAGTTTCCGAGTGATGCCAGAATAAGCTCAGTTTGCCTCTAAGATGCAGGTTTTACAAATACAAATAGTACAAATATTACAAATAATACAAATAGGCCTAAATATGCCTCCCAGACACTAAAAAGTATTGTAAGGGAGTCTATGGAGGGTCCCTGTGGGATGCCATGGTAGGTAGACGGGCTACAGGACTTAAGTAATTGTTGGTTTAAGTCGGCAGGTATTCACTAACAACCACACAAAGGTGTTGGTATAGAAAATATCCTAACTACCCTTGAGCTAACTAGCAAGACGGTGACCATTGTAGGGACAAGACGCCCATAAGCACAAAGATGAAAATAGGTTCTAACGACTTTCGTGATTCTGTGTCTAGTCTGTGTCCATCTTTAGAATGATGACAATCACGAAGAAAAACGTTACCATAACTTAATATTTATGAAAGTGGATTAGGCTTATAAATACCAGTGTCATTACTCTCTTGTGAACTGTGGAGTAGGACTAGTGTACACCACATAGTATCAGCTACTATGACATTACTTTGTCATAACTCTGAACTCAATGAAATCATCAATCACAGACTTGAAACAGGCGCAGTCTAAACGTGGAGCTTGACTCGATGTGAACAATCACCACTCAAAAATGATATGATTAAATAAAAACTTCGACAGAAGTTTGTGTGTAGGCCTATGACAGAATTTTAGCAGAGGTTTTAAATTAACACATTGTACATTTACTAATGTACTTATTTTCTTGCCTCCAGAAAAGCAACTTTTGGATTAAAGTTAAAAAATAAATTAAATTAAAACTAAAATTAAATTAAAATTAAATTTGGATTAAATTCTTAAGTACCTACTGGAAGTTGTTTGTTTTCATTGTTAACAATTTCACAGAGTAAAAAGTTGCCTTGTCCACTCCGTTATCCTACCAAGCATGCAATAACAAAACGGGCTCAGGTCTTTTCTACACCCCATAATATGATGTGGTCCCACGAACGGCTCACACATGTTTCCTCAGTCTATGTCCAACGCCAGCAGTCGATGTCGATGCTCGCGGTCTCAACTACACGCAGAGTCGACTGAAGTTGATGTCGGTGTACGAAACTTGCAGACGGTCTTGCAGTGTTACTGAAATATGACGCACAGTTTTGAAATAATGTGAAATACAACGCAGAGAGTATTAGCCTATAGATATTCACCTAGACCTAAGTTTAAACATAACTTAAAAAACCAACGTAAATTGACTGGATTACGTATCGGAATCACCTAGACAAAATGCAATGCATTAAGCCAATTCTTTGTGTAGGATTTTGATGAAAGATAACCTTTTAAAAAAAATATAAAGGCCTAGGGCTACTATAACTGTCCAGTTAATAAGAAATAGTGAAATAATAATTTAGAAATTTACTGGACATGAAAAATGAAATGAATCAGGCCTAACACACTGAAAATAATCTAGCTTTTAGATGCCTGATGAGCAAGGTACTACTTGTTGGCAGGCTTGTTACTAATTTCGTTTCGAAACTCAAAAGTAACTTACCACTTGCATCTGCTGGCTCATACAGAAATCCCACGACGACACCAGGCCAGGCCTTGAGTGGCCTACCTGCTAGGAGAGAAAATACAAACATGCACAGATATAACACGTAAAACACGAGCTTAGAGTTTATGTGGATCAGAAGAATATTATCAGTCCATTTCTGCCACAGTTCTTGAGGTCTTGATGTTTAGTCTTGATGTCGATTAAAAATATTATGTTTCAAACACGATTTGGTTTACAATTTGATTACCTAAACATACAGTATATCAATTTCAATTCATGTGGATCAGAAGAATATTATCAGTCCATTTCTGCCACAGTTCTTGAGGAATTATAAACAAGTTTAAAATATAAATAAATATTTTTTCAGGATTTACTTTTAGAACACTGAAGTTAGTCTTGATGCCGATATCAAAACCTATCCTATGATCTTAGCTTCTTGATGCCAGACCAGAAATAAGTGACCAGGGTCTACTAAAATCTTGATGTTTCTGAAACAAAAGAAATAGCTGAATTTAGTTAGACTACCTGTAAAAAATGAAAGCTGAACAAATAAGCATTTTGACTTTTAGGTTAGCAGTAGGACTACACAGTAAGCATGCATATCATAGTCCCTGTAGGGCTAGCCCTAGCCTAGAGCATTTACACCAAACGATTTTTATCATTTAGGTCTAGACTAGCTACATTCTGCTTAGGGTAAATCAGTAATTTTGCAAGAATCAATTTTCATAAACGTACCAGCTTGAAAGTTCATGTCCATATGTGACTACGTTTACCACGCGAGCCGAGCTCGAGCTCGTAAGCTCGAGCTGGACATTATGCGAACTGAATTTGCTTGATAAACACCTAAGCTCGAACCCAACTCAGCTCGGTGAAGAAGCCGAGCCAGCACGCTCCGTGCGATCTCAAATTGCGTGATAAACACATGCGGACCGAACTGTGTACATACGTACGTTTAGCAAGCGGTTAACCACGCCTTCTTTTTCAGCACGAACCAGACCTGTAGTATTTAGTACGATCTCCAAGTCCGTGGTAAACGAATACCGAGCTATTGAGCTCGAGCTTACGAGCACGAGCTGGGCTCGCGTGGTAAACGTAGTCTGTGATTGTGAAGTGTCCTCGTGGGGTGGCCGTACTGCAGGGCTCTGTTCTTGGTCCAGTCCTCTTCGTCGGGTTCGTCAAGGACCAGGGCTAGCGCAGCATTAGGTCACGATCTGACATTTCGCTGGTGACTCCATCCTCCACCTGTCAACAGATGATATAAATGGTCAAGAGGCTTGTCAGACACCTGTGACCACCAAACCTGACCAGAGCACACCTGTGCTCCACTGCCTAGAATTAGGTAAGCGCACAATATGGATCTCACCCACGAAGTGTTATCACTTTGCAGTCAGTGCACACGAAACTGTCTACGGCACTGGAACCCACCTCGACCGGGTCCATCTAATGTCCGTCTATCAATCGTGGTTGTCGTTGTTCTATCAACTTATAATCAACTTATTTATTTTCATTAATCAGTAACCGTAGATCTCTAATTTCCCAAGTGTGGAAGAGTAGCTAGGCCTATGCCTAGGGTCTAGGTAGGTAGCCACGATCAACAAAAAGTTGCGTTGGACTTAGGCCTAAGTAGGCCTAAGCCTAGCCCTAGGCTACAGCTCAGGTCTAGGCCTAGTATTTGATGTAGCCTACTAGCTTAGGCCTAGGCCTAGGCCTAGGCCCTACAGCTTGAAGCCTAAGCCTACCAAATATGTTAGGCTAGGCCTAGTTAGTACGCAGCTTACTGAGCTTACATTGTTGTGGCGGCTACCTACACTAGAGACTGTTTCAAGACACGACACTGGGCCTAGGTTCTAGGCCTAGCACCTGCTGGTGGCTTGGCCTAGGCCTAGACCTACGGCCTAATCATTGGGTTTATACAAAACCAACAGGCTAATGCTTGTAACCGACACTATGTAACACCACTAGGGCCTAGGCCTATTCACTTTGTTTCTCCAGTGTTTCTCTCTAAAAGAGTCATACAAAAATACCTTGTATATGTCAAAGTGCAATGGTGCAATAATGAACAAGAACATGAACCACGTTTTAGCCTAGGCCTAGCCGAGGGCCTACCTGATCCGCAAGAAATGTGTAGGGCCTAGGGCCTAGGCCTAGGCCTGTAATCAAAGATACCAACATTATAACTACGTGGGCCTAGGCCAGGTCTAGGCCTAGGCCTACCTATAATTAATAAGAAATTGTTCTACTCACTTTTTTTTATAATTCACAATGGATGATACGTGATTATGATTACCAATGTGGTAATTAAAAACAGAAATTTAATATTATTAGGACGCCATTTTCCAGGACGGGACAGCGAAACAGCTGATGGCAGCACAGACAACAACAACAAACAGTTGCCAATACTCCCAGCACCATGGCCGCTAGTAGTACCATAAAGTACCGCCAAAATCAAATACTGTACCGCTAGCTTTGTTGAAACTTAAAAAAAAAACTACGAAATACATGCATTTTACAAAATGTGTTACAAAATACGAGAAATTTGAGGCAAAAATAAAGCAAAATTCGTGTTGCATTGTTCGATTCCCACACTTTCCTATATCTTTGGGACAGTTCCCAAATAAATCCCGAGTTCCAAAAACAACACTGGAGGCAGAAAATAGAACAATCGATCCAAAACTGCGCGAAATTTGATTAATTTATTACTTTTGGCTGTTTAGAAACTGGAGGTGTGTGTTTCTGTTACCTCAATATTTTATTTTACCACTGTTTTAAAGTCAAATACCGCTAAGTGCCACCGCCAGTCTCAATTTTATATTTTCGACGCTTTTCGATTTTTGACAACGCTAGATCTAGCGGCAAAACTGCTAAATTGGAAACACTGGTCATGTCTGCGTGGACGAAAAGACGGTAGACAACGTATCACAGTAGACGAAACAATTGTCGAAGTTATGTCGGTAGACATAAAAGTAGTAGACAAAATGTCTGTAGACCAAAAAAAGTAGACCAACTGTCTGGCACGTCAATTTCGAGTTTCATTCTAGAGATATAATTGAAAAAATGAAATTTTGGTTTTTAACATGACACTACATGAAAATCTTATCTCCTATGATGTTTTAATTTTTATACATGTGATTGAACTAAAAATTTTAAAAACGATTTTGGGATTTTCCAAACAAATCCAAGCAATTTTTTCCAAATTTGTGACAGTAAAATCCTTACTCACGGAATGCCACCCTTGGCACCTCATCTTCATACTTGCCTTCCCGCGACACAAGCTCTCCTCTTTTTCCTCTTGCCAACTCTTTTCTCCATATCTGCCTGGACCTGGTCTTTCCACTAAACATTTTCATTTTCAGCTCAAAGCAAATTTTAGGATTCTGTTACCAGTTACCTTCTCAGGAGACCGTACCATCGTAGCCACTCCTTTCCCAAGTTGAACTGGTCTTTTTTTAGTCTTCAGGCTGGCCACTCCCAGTTTCTTCCTGACCACACTACTTATCTTGTCCATCTTAGCAAAGCATAAGAGGAGTGGACGACAAGGTGGCAAAAAGAGGGAAAGGAGGGGGGGGAAGAAGAGAGAGAGAGTGGTGGTGTGTGTCAAGAAATCAAAGTGGCCCTCAGAAGAAACAGCAAATGATTTGACAGGTAAGGGAACAGCACATAAATGAGTATAGGAAACAAAAAAGTAATGTGAATGTGATGAAAATAGTAAAAGCAGAACAATGATAAAAATGGCAGATTAGATGAGCACTTAGCTGAATCTATGGGATGATGGAAGAGTAATGAAACGAAAAGAGAAACAAAGGTTCATGAAATGCAAGGATAGTATGACTAACTACCCAGAGAAGACAAGGAAATGTGGACAACTTTTTTTTTTTCTTCTTATGCGATGATGACTTTTCAGCCATTCATTTTTCTTGCTATCCAATACAAATTAGCTTCTTAAAAAAACTTAACTTCGAGAACCTATTAAATGCCATACAACAGAAACGTGTGGAAGAAGAGAACAGAGATAAGATGAGGGGGAGGAGTAGGCCTACATAATCACAAGGGAAGGAGTAGCAAAACAAAATGGGGGGAGGGGGGGGCCATGAAAAAGAAAAGTCCCTGGAAGCTGATGATTTTGCTGTGGAAATGCTAAGACAGGAGGAATGGCAATCGACTGGATGTTTGCAGCTGTGAAAGCAGCATGGGAACAGAAGAAGGTACCAAATGATTGGTTGAGAAGTGATAATGCCCCTGCCCCCCCCCCCCCCCCCCCCCCCCCCCCCCCCCCCAAAAAAATGATTTATAATAACTGTAGGGGAATCACCATGCACAGTCTTCACAAAAGTTTGCCTTTTTAATTTTTATCGTGTTTAGGGAAAAGAAAAGAGACCAACAGCTAGCTGCATTTGACCTACATTTGTAACGTTTTCTGTGATATGTGGTCTAGTTACTCAAACGGCCACCAACCACATTTTCACGCATGCTGTTGGTCTCCTTTCCCCATCACATCAGCTTTAGTGGACGCCAATCTTAATCAGAACCAAACCGGATGCTGAAGACGGACGTGTGCGCTACGGTGCATCGCCCCACTCCCCCGTATTGACAAGGGAGATGCGACAACACAGTTTTGCGAGCAAAAACACCTGCTCAAGAAAGTATCCTAATTGGCTGGTCAGACAGTGCCCCTCACCCCTCGCAGACTGCCGTGAAGCCCTTACGAACACTATTTTCAAATAACCGCGTAGACAGGCCCAACCCACATCATAAAGTTGCTTCCGGTTTGGTTAAAAAAAAAGTGGTTTCCACTATAGTAGCTCACCAACAGGCCTCTATCATAAGTTCACAACAATTAATCAGTGTGCATTTTAAGAATTTTTATTAATTGATAGCAATGAAATATACATAATCAGTTTCAGGCAATGCTGCTGGCGTTGGATGCTATCCTTGGCCAAAGATCGGCACATTCCTTTGCAACAGGGCCGGTTATAGCACTTCCTTTCATTTCACCTTTGTTGTTCACTATAACCCCTGCATTGTCTTCAAAGTATATAAATACGCCGTCCTTCCTGCGAAACGGCTTCCGCTGCCGTATGACCACTGCAGGCATTACTGCAAAAAAAAAACACATCAAACCAATTAGATAACTGCAGTGGGTCCGTGGCTTAGTTGTTGTCCGTGGGTTGTTGTTGAGAACAAGAAAATCAGTCGATCTATCGTCGATTTTGGCGTTTCACAAAACACACCCGGCTAGCATAAACATAAGAAATCCCCAAATTCATTCAGAATCCATAACAGAAGTTCAAGTTCAACCAAAATCCAAAATCTAGTCAAATAATAGACATTGACTACTTTTTGACAGTTCGGACCCAACAATTTCGAGGGAACTGCAGTCGCACTCGGGCTGTACAAATAGCTTATTATAAATGCACTGAAAAAAGGCCCTGCGGCATTCTCCACTTTGCCACGGACAGAGTTTAGTTTGCATAGTTATGGATTTATATGCTATTTGCCTAAGGTCACGGCCTGCCCACTACGCTTCATGAAATTGGTATTGATGCTTTCAGGTTTTTCTGCTCCATTGAGCTATAATGACAGTAGCATGACATCAAGCTGTCACCTGTCAAGCCTATCCCTCATACCCCACCCCCCCTACTATCATACTTGTGCTTGAAGGAAATTTCGTACTGCAGCATGGGGAGTGCAGAGTGCCCCCAGCTTTACTCATAGTCATAACAAATGCATGAAATGTAACTAGGTACTTTATTTTATTCCAGTGGCCCCTTGGAAAACGTACGCAATATTGACGCTCCACTGTAATACACACTTACCAAATAAATAAAATATGTAAAAAAAAAAAAGAGAAAAACAATGGAGCACAACCAATTTACCAATGTAGTCATGTAGACCTAACATCCTTTGAAGGGCCTATCTGTTCTAATGGAATATTTTCCTTCCTTTAGGTAATTTTCATTTGCTGGGAAGTGGACATTTTACACTATTTGACAATTGTGTGCCAGTCAGGTCCTGAGGCTTTTCACAGCTAAGAGCCAAATACACAGTCAGTATAGAATTTGTTTTGTTTAGAATTTTATTTGAGACTATGAAGTTTGTTTAAATTCTTATGGGAAATAGTATGTACGGTAATAAAACAATTCCATAGCAACAAATCCTATACTTAACTTGACAGCTGTTGTCTGTGCATGTAGAACTTGAGGATAAAAATCGTGGGAAACCAAAGAATAAGTTTAAAATAAACATATGCCTACCCTTTTTCCTGAGTTCTGGCTTTCCTTTCTTCACGGTAGCAACGATCATGTCACCGGAGCCTGCAGCAGGTAAACGATTCAAGCGTCCAGAAACGCCATGGACAGCAATCACGTACAAGTTCTTAGCGCCTGTAACAAAACAAAAGAAGTTGTAGGTACAGATGCAGACATGGTACATTTCATAATATGATAGAGGAGGGACATGAGATACGAGAATCAACACACAAAGAAAAGATGGTAATTGTACAGTATCGCTGATCGCGTATCGTACTCACTTTTCGTGGGATGTCAGGCAGCTAGGACCAAGATCGACCAAATACAATAACCCCCACCCCCCCCCCCCCCTAACCGATTTGCGCTCGAAAGTGACTTTGCCCGAGGTTAGGGGGGGGTTTAGGGGTATTTGGTCGATGTTGGTCCTAGCTGCCTGACATCCCACGAAAAGTGAGTACGAAACGCGATCAGCGATACTGTGCAGTTACCGAAAAAACTAACAATAACAAAAAATGACATACAATGAGAACAAGAACTAGAATTAACACTGACTATGTGTATTAAGTGGGATGAGTCCGTATTAGCTGGTCCCAGTGCGCACTCAACTTGTCTGACAAACAAGTAAGCTCGAGCTTAATTCTGTTCGGTAACAACTAACAATACACCTAAACACACTGGCTCGCTTTAACTGAGCTTAAAATTAGCTGATAAACGGAATAGAGCCAAGTTGAATGGCAATGCCCACTTCTCACAGCCAAGAACAAATGGCCTTCGGCCTGCGAACATTAGAACGCGGGCAGAATTGTGTACCGGTAGTCCTAAGTTGGGTTAATGTTTTCTTAATTCCCTTTTTTCATTCAATTCTTGACTTCAAGCACATAGCTATGCAACATGTAGAGTTGTGCTCTTCCGATTACATAATAGGGCCTACTGGTGTTCAACATAAACACACACAGCCTTCTACAGCTAGCCTCTGGTACAAAAATACTAAACACATTGAACAAACTCGAGATTCTCAGGAATCCATCTTGGATTTTTAGTATGGACTAAAATTAGGATAGCATGATAAACAGACAGCGGGCTCAGGGCATATCAAAATAAGTACCGACTCGACCCGCTTAATAAACGTAGTGTCTTGGTACTAGGGACGATCGAATTCAAACTAGTGGTAGGCTATAGGTCTACAGGCGAATTTGGTTTACCATAAACCGAAATTACAAAGTGGTCTAAGTCACCTTAAATTGTGTTGATATGCAGCTGAATTTTGTTTCACTACAATTAGTCATTACATACAAAGAATCAAACATCTGTAGTGTACACTAGCACAGTGGCAACTAACATTCGACACTAAAGAGTAGGCGCCTTTACTGTTTTGTTCGTTTAGTTTGCTTCTGGAGTCTATAACATTTCACTTCGGATTAAGTAAGTGCGCAGTTGGCCATGTTGATATACAACTAGGCCCCTAGGACTAACGTAAACCGAATTAATCTAGGCCTAATTTGAATTCAAGCCCGTGATATAGGCTACCTACATAGGGGCTAATGAAAGTGATGCCATCTGTGGGCAGGCCCGGGCCTAGTGGCTTCAGTGAACTTTATGACAAATGAGTGTCTAATATTCATATGCAACTAATGGATGTGTCCAAAAGCCGGCTCTATAGTTGCTTAGTCCAGGTCCAGATATGACGCTGTTAGGCTTAACAATTGTCAACACAACAAACAATGATGCTATTAACAACCGTCAACAAACAATTAACATTGCTATTAACATTGCTTGTTGCCATTGCTTGTTTGCTTGTAGCCTAGCCCTAGCCTACTCATTGTTGATGAGGTCAAACACCCAAATCTGGACCTAGAACTGGATTTAGCAACGATTGACAGGCTTTCGGACACGTCCTAGAATTGAAATCGCCAGTGTGTGATAACTAAGCAAGAAATAGCTAGCCTAGGACCTACCTACAAATAGGCCTAGGCCCAGGCCAGGTCTAGGCCTAGCTAGAGATAGGCTACGTAGGCCTAGCCTAGGCCTAGGCTAACAGGGATGCCCTCTGAGGCCTCATGCGAGTAAGCCTAGGGCCTAGACACAAGGAACGAAAACACTTCGGCTTGTCACCGCCCAGGAATAGGCTAGGCTAGGCCTAGCTAACCTACTCGCAACCAACACCAAATACATAAAAAGAGAAGCGTGACAATAGAGATAAGTCACTTAGCCTAGGCTAGGCCTAGAACTAGAACTGTAGAAACTCACCTGTGTTATCGGCACAATTGATGACTGCCCCAACGGGCAAACCCAGCGATATCCTGAACTTCGCTCCCGCGGAACCTCCGCGTCCTGAAAATTAATGCGAAACATAAGCATTTTGAAGTTTTTGTACCCGCTGTCCATGTACCAAACTTCAATGTGACCATAACCAAAACACAGGCCTAATAGAAGACCTTAAAATATACATAGAATCCCCTGCAAAACAAATTCAATATATAAAACATAGAGACAAAATTGGGGCTAACATAATCACAACGTAGAAAGAGACAATATTTGAGTATACGACAGGATGATAATAGATTATAATGTCAATTTTAATAGCATACCTCGCTTCGACATGTTGGATTCGTGTAAAGAGGAAGTCCCTGGGTATGTTCAGCAAGATACAAGTTGATACGGAATACGGTAGTCGTCGGAGCGCTTGGAATGGGTTGTAGGAGAGCGCTTTCAATATTGCGCGCGAAAACCCAAAAAGTTCGAAAAGGTGGACCACAGATAAGGCAGATAAGGGATTGTGGTGGGACTTAAATACAAACATTTTTTGATATGCAAAAGTGAATTTTGAATACATAATATATATATAGTTGGGTTTTCGTTGACATATATCACGTTATATCAACTCCTTGAGTTATTTTCTCCGAAAATGAAATGAAACTAAAAAGAAACATGCTACACCCATCCATGTTCAACATGTTCCCCAGCGTTTTTGGAGTACATGTTCTTACTTCTTTGTGACTACTGTCTCATTGTTATAGAAGTCTCCTTTTTTTCGTGTTTTCGTGCGTCTAAGATCCAGGGCATAGAGATCCAGGGCCTGGATTCACAAAAATGCCTAAAAAAGTCGAAGAACCGATATTGAGATCGAACTCTTAATAATATATACACGTTCATCAATTTATATTTCTTGATTTGCTGATTCTTCTTCTTGTTGCTTTACGGCTATTTTATTGCAATCATGTTATTTAAGACGATGAGGGGTGATAGGTGAAGTTTGTGGACAGTTACAAAAAACATGCCTTATGCGGGATTCGAAGCCACGTCCCTATGGAGTTATAACATTAGGACCTGCGCTCCGTCAACATGAACCCCGGACAGCTTCGTGATTTGCTTCACAACATCGATAATTTGATTTCACTGTTGTCTATTCTCCACACAGATAACGAAATGAAGTGTGTTTTTATCTGTAGTTGAGCTCTAGCGAGAGGAGTAGGCAGGGGAAGCGGGGTATGCAGTATAGAGAGGAAACTTCTATATCGACTCTGATAACAGCCATAAACAAGCAAGTGTCGCGAGGAGCGGCATGCACCTGCTCTGCACATGGCTCAAGCTCGACTAAGGAGTGATTAGAGTCACGACAGTCGAGTACACGATATTGGAGGGGGGGTAAAAATGTTTGGGGTGGCCTACTTTAAGGGTGACCCCCTACGGTAACCACTGTTTTTTGTTTAAGATAATTCAAAAGCACACTTATTGTAGTGGATGTTGTGAATTTCAGCCCAAAAATTCTCATAAGTAAAGTTTTGAACACACGGAAATATTTCATAAACTGGCCTACTATATGGGGTGACCACCTACGGTAACCACTATTTTTTGTTTTAGATAATTGAAAAGCACTTAAAGCCTCAACACAACGCAAGAGTCATGCTGTCACTCAGAAACATTTCATAAAGTGGCCTACTTTATGGGGTGACCACCTACGGTAACCACTGTTTTTTGTTTAACATAATTTAAAAGCACACTTATTGTAGTGGATGTTGTGAATTTAAGCCAAATATTCTCATAAGTAAAATTTTGAACACACGGAAATATTTCATAAAGTGGCCTACTTTATGAGGTGACCACCTACAATAACGACTATTTTTTGTTTTAGATAATTGAAAAGCACACTTACTGTAGTGGATGTTGTGAATTTCAGCCAAATATTCTTATAAGTGAAGTTTTAAAAAGGTAGACTTAAAGCCTCAACACAACGCAAGAGTCATGCTGTCACTCGGAAATATTTCATAAAGTGGCCTACTTTATGGGGTGACCACCTACAGTAACCACTGTTTTTTGTTTAACATAATTCAAAAGCACACTTATTGTAGTGGATGTTGTAAATTTCAGCCAAATATTCTTATAAGTAAAGTTTTGAACAGACGGAAATATTTCATAAAGTGGCCTACTTTATGGGGTGACCACCTACGGTAAACACTGTTTTTTGTTTTAGATAATGCAAAAGCACACTTATTGTAGTGGATGTTGTGACTTTCAGCCAAATACTTTTACAAATGAAGTTTTGAACACACGGAAATATTTCATAAAGTGGCCTACTTTATGGGGTGACCAACTACGGTAACCACCGTTTTTTGTTTTAGATAATTCAAAAGCACACTTATTGTAGTGGATGTTGTGACTTTCAGCCAAATACTTTTACAAATGAAGTTTTGAACACACGGAAATATTTCCTAAAGTGGCCTACTTTATAGGGTGACCACCTACGGTAACCACCGTTTTTTGTTTTAGATAATTCAAAAGCACACTTATTGTAGTGGATGTTGTGACTTTCAGCCAAATACTTTTACAAATGAAGTTTTGAACACACGGAAATATTTCCTAAAGAGGCCTACTTTATAGGGTGACCACCTACGGTAACCACTATTTTTTGTTTTAGATCATTCATAAGCACACTTATTGTAGGGGATGTTGTGAATTTCAGCCAAATATTCTTATAAGTAAAGTTTTGAACACACGGAAGTATTTCATAAAGTGGCCTACTTTATGGGGTGACCACCTACGGTAACCACTATTTTTTGTTTTAGATAATTCAAAAGCACACTTATTGTAGTAGATGTTGTGACTTTCAGCAAAATACTTCTACAAATGAAGTTTTGAACACACGCAAATATTTCATAAAGTGGCCTACTTTATGGGGTGACCACCTACGGTAACCACTGTTTTTTGTTTTAGATAATTGAAAATCACACTTATTGTAGTGGATGTTGTGACTTTCAGCCAAATACTTTTACAAATGAAGTTTTGAACACACGGAAATATTTCATAAAGTGGCCTACTTTATGGGGTGACCAGCTACGGTAACCACCGTTTTTTGTTTTAGATAATTCAAAAGCACACTTATTGTAGTGGATGTTGTGACTTTCAGCCAAATACTTTTACAAATGAAGTTTTGAACACACGGAAATATATCATAAAGTGGCCTACTTTATAGGGTGACCACCTACGGTAACCACTATTTTTTGTTTTAGATAATTCATAAGCACACTTATTGTAGGGGATGTTGTGAATTTCAGCCAAATATTCTTATAAGTAAAGTTTTGAACACACGGAAGTATTTCATAAAGTGGCCTACTTTATGGGGTGACCACCTACGGTAACCACTATTTTTTGTTTTAGATAATTCAAAAGCACACTTATTGTAGTAGATGTTGTGACTTTCAGCAAAATACTTCTACAAATGAAGTTTTGAACACACGCAAATATTTCATAAAGTGGCCTACTTTATGGGGTGACCACCTACGGTAACCACTGTTTTTTGTTTTAGATAATTGAAAAGCACACTTATTGTAGTGAATGTTGTGACTTTCAGCCAAATACTTTTACAAATGAAGTTTTGAACACACGGAAATATTTCATAAAGTGGCCTACTTTATGGGGTGACCACCTACGGTAACCACTATTTTTTGTTTTAGATAATTCAAAAGCACACTTATTGTAGGGGATGTTGTGAATTTCAGCCCAATTTTCTTATAAGTAAAGTTTTGAACACACGGAAGTATTTCATAAAGTGGCCTACTTTATGGGGTGACCACCTACGGTAACCACTATTTTTTTGTTTTAGATAATTCAAAAGCACACTTATTGTAGTGAATGTTGTGACTTTCAGCCAAATAATTTACAAATGAAGTTTTGAACACACGGATATATTTCATAAAGTGGCCTACTTCATGGGGTGACCACCTACGGTAACCACTGTTTTTTGTTTTAGATAATTCAAAAGCACACTTATTGTAGTGGATGTTGTGAATTTCAGCCAAATATTTTAACAAGTAAAGTTATGAACACACGGAAGTATTTCACAAAGTTGCCTACTTTATGGGGTGAGGGTGACCACCTACGGTAACTACTGTTTTTTGTTTTAGATAATTGAAAAGCACACTTATTGTAGTGGATGTTGTGACTTTCAGCCAAATACTTTTACAAATGAAGTTTTGAACACACGGAAATATTTCATAAAGTGGCCTACATTTTGGGGTGACCACCTACGGTAACCACCGTTTTTTGTTTTAGATAATTCAAAAGCACACTTATTGTAGTGGATGTTGTGACTTTCAGCCAAATACTTTTACAAATGAAGTTTTGAACACACGGAAATATTTCATAAAGTGGCCTACTTTATGGGGTGACCACCTACGGTAACCACTGTTTTTTGTTTTAGATAATTGAAAAGCACACTTATTGTAGTGGATGTTGTGACTTTCAGCCAAATACTTTTACAAATGAAGTTTTGAACACACGGAAATATTTCATAAAGTGGCCTACTTCATGGGGTGACCACCTACGGTAACCACTATTTTTTGTTTTAGATAATTCAAAAGCACACTTATTGTAGTGGATGTTGTGAATTTCAGCCAAATATTTTAATAAGTAAAGTTTTGAACACACGGAAGTATTTCACAAAGTTGCCCACTTTATGGGGTGACCACCTACGGTAACCACTGTTTTTTGTTTTAGATAATTGAAAAGCACACTTATTGTAGTGGATGTTGTAACTTTTAGCCAAATACTTTTACAAATGAAGTTTTGAACACACGGAAATATTTCATAAAGTGGCCTACATTATGGGGTGACCACCTACGGTAACCACCGTTTTTTGTTTTAGATAATTCAAAAGCACACTTATTGTAGTGGATGTTGTGACTTTCAGCCAAATACTTTTACAAATGAAGTTTTGAACACACGGAAATATTTCATAAAGTGGCCTACTTAATGGGGTGACCACCTACGGTAACCACTGTTTTTTGGTTTAGATAATTCAAAAGCACACTTATTGTAGTGGATGTTGTGACTTTCAGCCCAATATTCTTATAAGTAAAGTTTTGAACACACGGAAGTATTTCATAAAGTGGCCTACTTTATGGGGTGACCACCTACGGTAACCACTGTTTTTTTTTTTAGATAATTGAAAAGCACACTTATTGTAGTGGATGTTGTGACTTTCAGCCAAATATTTTACAAATGAAGTTTTGAACACACGGAAATATTTCATAAAGTGGCCTACTTTATGGGGTGACCAGCTACGGTAACCACCGTTTTTTGTTTTAGATAATTCAAAAGCACACTTATTGTAGTGGATGTTGTGACTTTCAGCCAAATACTTTTACAAATGAAGTTTTGAACACACGGAAATATTTCATAAAGTGGCGTACTTTATGGGGTGACCACCTACGGTAACCACTGTTTTTTGGTTTAGATAATTCAAAAGCACACTTATTGTAGTGGATGTTGTGACTTTCAGCCCAATATTCTTATAAGTAAAGTTTTGAACACACGGAAGTATTTCATAAAGTGGCCTACTTTATGGGGTGACCACCTACGGTAACCACTGTTTTTTTTTTTAGATAATTGAAAAGCACACTTATTGTAGTGGATGTTGTGACTTAAAGCCAAATACTTTTACAAATGAAGTTTTGAACACACGGAAATATTTCATAAAAGGCCTACTTTATGGGGTGACCACCTACGGTAACCACTGTTTTTTGTTTTAGATAATTGAAAAGCACACTTATTGTAGTGGATGTTGTGACTTTCAGCCAAATACTTTTACAAATGAAGTTTTGAACACACGGAAATATTTCATAAAAGGCCTACTTTATGGGGTGACCACCTACGGTAACCACTATTTTTTTGTTTTAGATAATTCAAAAGCACACTTATTGTAGTGAATGTTGTGACTTTCAGCCAAATAATTTACAAATGAAGTTTTGAACACACGGAAATATTTCATAAAGTGGCCTACTTCATGGGGTGACCACCTACGGTAACCACTGTTTTTTGTTTTAGATAATTCATAAGCACACTTATTGTAGTGGATGTTGTGAATTTCAGCCAAATATTTTAACAAGTAAAGTTTTGAACACACGGAAGTATTTCACAAAGTTGCCTACTTTATGGGGTGAGGGTGACCACCTACGGTAACTACTTTTTTTTGTTTTAGATAATTGAAAAGCACACTTATTGTAGTGGATGTTGTGACTTTCAGCCAAATACTTTTACAAATGAAGTTTTGAACACACGGAAATATTTCATAAAGTGGCCTACATTATGGGGTGACCACCTACGGTAACCACCGTTTTTTGTTTTAGATAATTCAAAAGCACACTTATTGTAGTGGATGTTGTGACTTTCAGCCAAATACTTTTACAAATGAAGTTTTGAACACACGGTAATATTTCATAAAGTGGCCTACTTTATGGGGTGACCACCTACGGTAACCACTGTTTTTTGTTTTAGATAATTGAAAAGCACACTTATTGTAGTGGATGTTGTGACTTTCAGCCAAATACTTTTACAAATGAAGTTTTGAACACACGGAAATATTTCATAAAGTGGCCTACTTCATGGGGTGACCACCTACGGTAACCACTGTTTTTTGTTTTAGATAATTCAAAAGCACACTTATTGTAGTGGATGTTGTGAATTTCAGCCAAATATTTTAATAAGTAAAGTTTTGAACACACGGAAGTATTTCATAAAGTGGCCTACATTATGGGGTGACCACCTACGGTAACCACCGTTTTTTGTTTTAGATAATTCAAAAGCACACTTATTGTAGTGGATGTTGTGACTTTTAGCCAAATACTTTTACAAATGAAGTTTTGAACACACGGAAATATTTCATAAAGTGGCCTACTTCATGGGGTGACCACCTACGGTAACCACCGTTTTTTGTTTTAGATAATTGAAAAGCACACTTATTGTAGTGGATGTTGTGACTTTCAGCCAAATACTTTTACAAATGAAGTTTTGAACACACGGAAATATTTCATAAAGTGGCCTACTTTATGGGGTGACCACCTACGGTAACCACTGTTTTTTGGTTTAGATAATTCAAAAGCACACTTATTGTAGTGGATGTTGTGACTTTCAGCCCAATATTCTTATAAGTAAAGTTTTAAACACACGGAAGTATTTCATAAAGTGGCCTACTTTATGGGGTGACCACCTACGGTAACCACTGTTTTTTTTTTTTAGATAATTGAAAAGCACACTTATTGTAGTGGATGTTGTGACTTAAAGCCAAAATACTTTTACAAATGAAGTTTTGAACACACGGAAATATTTCATAAAAGGCCTACTTTATAGGGTGACCACCTACGGTAACCACTGTTTTTTGTTTTAGATAATTGAAAAGCACACTTATTGTAGTGGATGTTGTGACTTTCAGCCAAATACTTTTACAAATGAAGTTTTGAACACACGGAAATATTTCATAAAAGGCCTACTTTATGGGGTGACCACCTACGGTAACCACTATTTTTTTGTTTTAGATAATTCAAAAGCACACTTATTGTAGTGAATGTTGTGACTTTCAGCCAAATAATTTACAAATCAAGTTTTGAACACACGGAAATATTTCATAAAGTGGCCTACTTCATGGGGTGACCACCTACGGTAACCACTGTTTTTTGTTTTAGATAATTCAAAAGCACACTTATTGTAGTGGATGTTGTGAATTTCAGACAAATATTTTAACAAGTAAAGTTTTGAACACACGGAAGTATTTCACAAAGTTGCCTACTTTATGGGGTGAGGGTGACCACCTACGGTAACTACTTTTTTTTGTTTTAGATAATTGAAAAGCACACTTATTGTAGTGGATGTTGTGACTTTCAGCCAAATACTTTTACAAATGAAGTTTTGAACACACGGAAATATTTCATAAAGTGGCCTACATTATGGGGTGACCACCTACGGTAACCACCGTTTTTTGTTTTAGATAATTCAAAAGCACACTTATTGTAGTGAATGTTGTGACTTTCAGCCAAATACTTTTACAAATGAAGTTTTGAACACACGGAAATATTTCATAAAGTGGCCTACTTTATGGGGTGACCACCTACGGTAACCACTATTTTTTGTTTTAGATAATTCAAAAGCACACTTATTGTAGGGGATGTTGTGAATTTCAGCCAAATATTCTTATAAGTAAAGTTTTGAACACACGGAAGTATTTCATAAAGTGGCCTACTTTATGGGGTGACCACCTACGGTAACCACTATTTTTTTGTTTTAGATAATTCAAAAGCACACTTATTGTAGTGAATGTTGTGACTTTCAGCCAAATAATTTACAAATGAAGTTTTGAACACACGGAAATACTTCATAAAGTGGCCTACTTCATGGGGTGACCACCTACGGTAACCACTGTTTTTTGTTTTAGATAATTCAAAAGCACACTTATTGTAGTGGATGTTGTGAATTTCAGCCAAATATTTTAACAAGTAAAGTTATGAACACACGGAAGTATTTCACAAAGTTGCCTACTTTATGGGGTGAGGGTGACCACCTACGGTAACTACTGTTTTTTGTTTTAGATAATTGAAAAGCACACTTATTGTAGTGGATGTTGTGACTTTCACCCAATTACTTTTACAAATGAAGTTTTGAACACACGGAAATATTTCATAAAGTGGCCTACATTTTGGGGTGACCACCTACGGTAACCACCGTTTTTTGTTTTAGATAATTCAAAAGCACACTTATTGTAGTGGATGTTGTGACTTTCAGCCAAATACTTTTACAAATGAAGTTTTGAACACACGGAAATATTTCATAAAAGGCCTACTTTATGGGGTGACCACCTACGGTAACCACTATTTTTTTGTTTTAGAAAATTCAAAAGCACACTTATTGTAGTGAATGTTGTGACTTTCAGCCAAATAATTTACAAATGAAGTTTTGAACACACGGAAATATTTCATAAAGTGGCCTACTTCATGGGGTGACCACCTACGGTAACCACTGTTTTTTGTTTTAGATAATTCAAAAGCACACTTATTGTAGTGGATGTTGTGAATTTCAGCCAAACTTTTAACAAGTAAAGTTTTGAACACACGGAAGTATTTCACAAAGTTGCCTACTTTATGGGGTGAGGGTGACCACCTACGGTAACTACTTTTTTTTGTTTTAGATAATTGAAAAGCACACTTATTGTAGTGGATGTTGTGACTTTCAGCCAAATACTTTTACAAATGAAGTTTTGAACACACGGAAATATTTCATAAAGTGGCCTACATTATGGGGTGACCACCTACGGTAACCACCGTTTTTTGTTTTAGATAATTCAAAAGCACACTTATTGTGGTGAATGTTGTGACTTTCAGCCAAATACTTTTACAAATGAAGTTTTGAACACACGGAAATATTTCATAAAGTGGCCGTCTTTATGGGGTGACCACCTACGGTAACCACTATTTTTTGTTTTAGATAATTCAAAAGCACACTTATTGTAGGGGATGTTGTGAATTTCAGCCAAATATTCTTATAAGTAAAGTTTTGAACACACGGAAGTATTTCATAAAGTGGCCTACTTTATGGGGTGACCACCTACGGTAACCACTATTTTTTTGTTTTAGATAATTCAAAAGCACACTTATTGTAGTGAATGTTGTGACTTTCAGCCAAATAATTTACAAATGAAGTTTTGAACACCCGGAAATATTTCATAAAGTGGCCTACTTCACGGGTGACCACCTACGGTAACCACTGTTTTTTGTTTTAGATAATTCAAAAGCACACTTATTGTAGTGGATGTTGTGAATTTCAGCCAAATATTTTAACAATAAAGTTATGAACACACGGAAGTATTTCACAAAGTTGCCTACTTTATGGGGTGAGGGTGACCACCTACGGTAACTACTGTTTTTTGTTTTAGATAATTGAAAAGCACACTTATTGTAGTGGATGTTGTGACTTTCAGCCAAATACTTTTACAAATGAAGTTTTGAACACACGGAAATATTTCATAAAGTGGCCTCCATTTTGGGGTGACCACCTACGGTAACCACCGTTTTTTGTTTTAGATAATTCATAAGCACACTTATTGTAGTGGATGTTGTGACTTTCAGCCAAATACTTTTACAAATGAAGTTTTGAACACACGGAAATATTTCATAAAGTGGCCTACTTTATGGGGTGACCACCTACGGTAACCACTGTTTTTGTTTTAGATAATTCAAAAGCACACTTATTGTAGTGGATGTTGTGACTTTCAGCCAAATACTTTTACAAATGAAGTTTTGAACACACGGAAATATTTCATAAAGTGGCCTACTTCATGGGGTGACCACCTACGGTAACCACTGTTTTTTGTTTTAGATAATTCAAAAGCACACTTATTGTAGGGGATGTTGTGAATTTCAGCCAAATATTCTTATAAGTAAAGTTTTGAACACACGGAAGTATTTCATAAAGTGGCCTACTTTATGGGGTGACCACCTACGGTAACCACTATTTTTTTGTTTTAGATAATTCAAAAGCACACTTATTGTGGTGAATGTTGTGACTTTCAGCCAAATAATTTACAAATGAAGTTTTGAACACACGGAAATACTTCATAAAGTGGCCTACTTCATGGGGTGACCACCTACGGTAACCACTGTTTTTTGTTGTAGATAATTCAAAAGCACACTTATTGTAGTGGATGTTGTCAATTTCAGCCAAATATTTTAACAAGTAAAGTTTTGAACACACGGAAGTATTTCACAAAGTTGCCCACTTTATGGGGTGACCACCTACGGTAACCACTGTTTTTTGTTTTAGATAATTGAAAAGCACACTTATTGTAGTGGATGTTGTAACTTTCAGCCAAAAAACTTTTACAAATGAAGTTTTGAACACACGGAAATATTTCATAAAGTGGCCTACATTATGGGGTGACCACCTACGGTAACCACCGTTTTTTGTTTTAGATAATTCAAAAGCACACTTATTGTAGTGGATGTTGTGACTTTCAGCCAAATACTTTTACAAATGAAGTTTTGAACACACGGAAATATTTCATAAAGTGGCCTACTTTATGGGGTGACCACCTACGGTAACCACTGTTTTTTGGTTTAGATAATTCAAAAGCACACTTATTGTAGTGGATGTTGTGACTTTCAGCCCAATATTTTTATAAGTAAAGTTTTGAACACACGGAAGTATTTCATAAAGTGGCCTACTTTATGGGGTGACCACCTACGGTAACCACTGTTTTTTTTTTTTTAGATAATTGAAAAGCACACTTATTGTAGTGGATGTTGTGACTTAAAGCCAAATACTTTTACAAATGAAGTTTTGAACACACGGAAATATTTCATAAAAGGCCTACTTTATGGGGTGACCACCTACGGTAACCACTATTTTTTGTTTTAGATAATTGAAAAGCACACTTATTGTAGTGGATGTTGTGACTTTCAGCCAAATACTTTTACAAATGAAGTTTTGAACACACGGAAATATTTCATAAAGTGGCCTACTTTATGGGGTGACCAGCTACGGTAACCACCGTTTTTTGTTTTAGATAATTCAAAAGCACACTTATTGTAGTGGATGTTGTGACTTTCAGCCAAATACTTTTACAAATGAAGTTTTGAACACACGGAAATATTTCATAAAGTGGCCTACTTTATAGGGTGACCACCTACGGTAACCACTATTTTTTGTTTTAGATAATTCATAAGCACACTTATTGTAGGGGATGTTGTGAATTTCAGCCAAATATTCTTATAAGTAAAGTTTTGAACACACGGAAGTATTTCATAAAGTGGCCTACTTTATGGGGTGACCACCTACGGTAACCACTATTTTTTGTTTTAGATAATTCAAAAGCACACTTATTGTAGTAGATGTTGTGACTTTCAGCAAAATACTTCTACAAATGAAGTTTTGAACACACGCAAAAATTTCATAAAGTGGCCTACTTTATGGGGTGACCACCTACGGTAACCACTGTTTTTTGTTTTAGATAATTGAAAAGCACACTTATTGTAGTGAATGTTGTGACTTTCAGCCAAATACTTTTACAAATGAAGTTTTGAACACACGGAAATATTTCATAAAGTGGCCTACTTTATGGGGTGTCCACCTACGGTAACCACTATTTTTTGTTTTAGATAATTCAAAAGCACACTTATTGTAGGGGATGTTGTGAATTTCAGCCCAATTTTCTTATAAGTAAAGTTTTGAACACACGGAAGTATTTCATAAAGTGGCCTACTTTATGGGGTGACCACCTACGGTAACCACTATTTTTTTGTTTTAGATAATTCAAAAGCACACTTATTGTAGTGAATGTTGTGACTTTCAGCCAAATAATATACAAATGAAGTTTTGAACACACGGAAATATTTCATAAAGTGGCCTACTTCATGGGGTGACCACCTACGGTAACCACTGTTTTTTGTTTTAGATAATTCAAAAGCACACTTATTGTAGTGGATGTTGTGAATTTCAGCCAAATATTTTAACAAGTAAAGTTTTGAACACACGGAAGTATTTCACAAAGTTGCCTACTTTATGGGGTGAAAGTGACCACCTACGGTAACTACTTTTTTTTGTTTGAGATAATTGAAAAGCACACTTATTGTAGTGGATGTTGTGACTTTCAGCCAAATACTTTTACAAATGAAGTTTTGAACACACGGAAATATTTCATAAAGTGGCCTACTTCATGGGGTGACCACCTACGGTAACCACTGTTTTTTGTTTTAGATAATTGAAAAGCACACTTATTGTAGTGGATGTTGTGACTTTCAGCCAAATACTTTTACAAATGAAGTTTTGAACACACGGAAATATTTCATAAAGTGGCCTACTTCATGGGGTGACCACCTACGGTAACCACTGTTTTTTGTTTTAGATAATTCAAAAGCACACTTATTGTAGTGGATGTTGTGAATTTCAGCCAAATATTTTTATAAGTAAAGTTTTGAACACACGGAAGTATTTCATAAAGTGGCCTACATTATGGGGTGACCACCTACGGTAACCACCGTTTTTTGTTTTAGATAATTCAAAAGCACACTTATTGTAGTGGATGTTGTGACTTTCAGCCAAATACTTTTACAAATGAAGTTTTGAACACACGGAAATATTTCATAAAGTGGCCTACTTAATGGGGTGACCACCTACGGTAACCACTGTTTTTTGGTTTAGATAATTCAAAAGCACACTTATTGTAGTGGATGTTGTGACTTTCAGCCCAATATTCTTATAAGTAAAGTTTTGAACACACGGAAGTATTTCATAAAGTGGCCTACTTTATGGGGTGACCACTTACGGTAACCACTGTTTTTTTTTTTAGATAATTGAAAAGCACACTTATTGTAGTGGATGTTGTGACTTTCAGCCAAATATTTTACAAATGAAGTTTTGAACACACGGAAATATTTCATAAAGTGGCCTACTTTATGGGGTGACCAGCTACGGTAACCACCGTTTTTTGTTTTAGATAATTCAAAAGCACACTTATTGTAGTGGATGTTGTGACTTTCAGCCAAATACTTTTACAAATGAAGTTTTGAACACACGGAAATATTTCATAAAGTGGCCTACTTTATGGGGTGACCACCTACGGTAACCACTGTTTTTTGGTTTAGATAATTCAAAAGCACACTTATTGTAGTGGATGTTGTGACTTTCAGCCCAATATTCTTATAAGTAAAGTTTTGAACACACGGAAGTATTTCATAAAGTGGCCTACTTTATGGGGTGACCACCTACGGTAACCACTGTTTTTTTTTTTAGATAATTGAAAAGCACACTTATTGTAGTGGATGTTGTGACTTAAAGCCAAATACTTTTACAAATGAAGTTTTGAACACACGGAAATATTTCATAAAAGGCCTACTTTATGGGGTGACCACCTACGGTAACCACTGTTTTTTGTTTTAGATAATTGAAAAGCACACTTATTGTAGTGGATGTTGTGACTTTCAGCCAAATACTTTTACAAATGAAGTTTTGAACTTACGGAAATATTTCATAAAGTGGCCTACATTATGGGGTGACCACCTACGGTAACCACTATTTTTTTGTTTTAGATAATTCAAAAGCACACTTATTGTAGTGAATGTTGTGACTTTCAGCCAAATAATTTACAAATGAAGTTTTGAACACACGGAAATACTTCATAAAGTGGCCTACTTCATGGGGTGACCACCTACGGTAACCACTGTTTTTTGTTTTAGATAATTCAAAAGCACACTTATTGTAGTGGATGTTGTGAATTTCAGCCAAATATTTTAACAAGTAAAGTTATGAACACACGGAAGTATTTCACAAAGTTGCCTACTTTATGGGGTGAGGGTGACCACCTACGGTAACTACTGTTTTTTGTTTTAGATAATTGAAAAGCACACTTATTGTAGTGGATGTTGTGACTTTCAGCCAAATACTTTTACAAATGAAGTTTTGAACACACGGAAATATTTCATAAAGTGGCCTACATTTTGGGGTGACCACCTACGGTAACCACCGTTTTTTGTTTTAGATAATTCAAAAGCACACTTATTGTAGTGGATGTTGTGAATTTCAGCCAAATATTTTAACAAGTAAAGTTTTGAACACACGGAAGTATTTCACAAAGTTGCCCACTTTATGGGGTGACCACCTACGGTAACCACTGTTTTTTGTTTTAGATAATTGAAAAGCACACTTATTGTAGTGGATGTTGTAACTTTCAGCCAAATACTTTTACAAATGAAGTTTTGAACACACGGAAATATTTCATAAAGTGGCCTACATTATGGGGTGACCACCTACGGTAACCACCGTTTTTTGTTTTAGATAATTCAAAAGCACACTTATTGTAGTGGATGTTGTGACTTTCAGCCAAATACTTTTACAAATGAAGTTTTGAACACACGGAAATATTTCATAAAGTGGCCTACTTTATGGGGTGACCACCTACGGTAACCACTGTTTTTTGGTTTAGATAATTCAAAAGCACACTTATTGTAGTGGATGTTGTGACTTTCAGCCCAATATTCTTATAAGTAAAGTTTTGAACACACGGAAGTATTTCATAAAGTGGCCTACTTTATGGGGTGACCACCTACGGTAACCACTGTTTTTTTTTTTAGATAATTGAAAAGCACACTTATTGTAGTGGATGTTGTGACTTAAAGCCAAATACTTTTACAAATGAAGTTTTGAACACACGGAAATATTTCATAAAAGGCCTACTTTATGGGGTGACCACCTACGGTAACCACTATTTTTTGTTTTAGATAATTGAAAAGCACACTTATTGTAGTGGATGTTGTGACTTTCAGCCAAATACTTTTACAAATGAAGTTTTGAACACACGGAAATATTTCATAAAGTGGCCTAAGTTTATGGGGTGACCACCTACGGTAACCACTGTTTTTTGTTTTAGATAATTCATAAGCACACTTATTGTAGTGGATTTTGTGACTTTCAGCCAAATACTTTTACAAATGAAGTTTTGAACACACGGAAATATTCCATAAAGTGGCCTACTTTATGGGGTGACCACCTACGGTAACCACTGTTTTTTGTTTTAGATAATTGAAAAGCACACTTATTGTAGTAGATGTTGTGACTTTCAGCCAAATACTTTTACAAATGAAGTTTTGAACACACGAAAATATTTCATAAAGTGGCCTACTTTATGGGATGACCACCTACGGTAACCACTGTTTTTTGTTTTAGATAATTTAAAAGCACACTAATTGTAGTGGATGTTGTGACTTTCAGCCAAATACTTTTACAAATGAAGTTTTGAACACACGGAAATATTTCATATTGTGGCCTACTTTATGGGGTGACCACCTACGGTAACCACTGTTTTTTGTTTGAGATAATTCAAAAGCACACTTATTGTAGTGGATGTTGTGACTTTAAAACAAATACTTTTACAATTGAAGTTATGAACACACGGAAATATTTTATAAAGTGGCATACTTTATGGGGTGACCACCTACGGTAACCATTGTTTTTTGTTTTAGATAATTAAAAAGCACACTAATTATAGTGGATGTTGTGACTTTCAGCCAAATACTTTTACAAATGAAGTTTTGAACACACGGAAATATTTCATAAAAGGCCTGCTTTATGGGGTGACCACCTACGGTAACCACTGTTTTTTGTTATAAATAATTAAAAAGCACACTAATTGTAGTGGATGTTGTGACTTTCAGCCAAATACTTTTACAAATGAAGTTTTGAACACACGGAAATATTTCATAAAGTGGCCTACTTTATAAGGTGACCACCTACGGTAACCACTGTTTTTTGTTTTAGATAATTCAAAAGCACACTTATTGTAGTGGATGTTGTGACCTTCAGCCAAATACTTCCCCAAATGAAGTTTTGAACACACGGAAATATTTCATAAAGTTGCCTACTTTATGGGGTGACCACCTACGGTAACCACTGTTTTTTGTTTTAGATAATTCATAAGCACACTTATTGTAGTGGATGTTGTGACTTTTAGCCAAATACTTTTACAAATGAAGTTTTGAACACACGGAAATATTTCATAAAGTGGCCTACTTTATGGGGTGACCACCTACGGTAACCACTGTTTTTTGATTTAGATAATTCAAAAGCACACTTATTGTAGTGGATGTTGTGACTTTCAGCGAAATACTTTCACAAACGAAGTTTTGAACACACGGAAATATTTCATAAAGTGGTCACTTTATGGGGTGTCACATACATTAACCACTATTTTTTGTTTTAGATAATTCAAAAGCACACTTATTGTAGTGGATGTTGTGAATTTCAGACAAATATTGTTTAGGTGAAGTTATGAATGGGTAGACTTTAAGCCTCAACACAACGCAAGAGTCATGGGGTCACACGGAAATATTTCATAAAGTGGCCTACTTTATGGGGTGACCACCTACGGTAACCACTGTTTTTTGTTTTAGATAATTCAAAAGCACACTTATTGTAGTGGATGTTGTGTCTTTCAGCCAAATTTACAAATGAAGTTTTGAATACACGGACATATTTCATAAAGTGGTGTACTTTATGGGGTGACTACCTACGGTAACCACTGTTTTTTGTTTGAGATAATTCAAAAGCACACTTATTGTAGTGGATGTTGTAAATTTCAGCCAAATATTCCTATAAGTAAAGTTTTGAACACACGGAAGTATTTCATAAAGTTGCCTATTTTATGGGGTGACCACCTACGGTAACCACTGTTTTGTGATTTAGATAATTCAAAAGCACACTTATTGTAGTGGATGTTGTGACTTTCAGCGAAATACTTTCACAAACGAAGTTTTGAACACACGGAAATATTTCATAAAGTGGTCACTTTATGGGGTGTCACATACATTAACCACTATTTTTTGTTTTAGATAATTCAAAAGCACACTTATTGTAGTGGATGTTGTGACTTTCAGCGCAATACTTATACAAATGAAGTTTTGAACACACGGAAATATTTCATAAAGTGGCCTACTTTATGGGGTGACCACCTACGGTAACCACTGTTTTTTGTTTTAGATAATTCAAAAGCACACTAATTGTAGTGGATGTTGTGACTTTCAGCGAAATACTTTTACAAATGAAGTTTTGAACACACGGAAATATTCAATAAAGTGGCCTACTTTATGGGGTGACCACCTACGGTAACCACTGTTTTTTGTTTTAGATAATTGAAAAGCACACTTATTGTAGTGAATGTTGTGACTTTCAGCCAAATACTTTTACAAATGAAGTTTTGAACACACGGAAATATTTCATAAAGTGGCCTACTTTATGGGATGACCACCTACGGTAACCACTGTTTTTTGTTTGAGATAATTCAAAAGCACACTTATTGTAGTGGATGTTGTGACTTTAAAACAAATACTTTTACAAATGAAGTTATGAACACACGGAAATACTTTATAAAGTGGCATACTTTATGGGGTGACCACCTACGGTAACCATTGTTTTTTGTTTTAGATAATTAAAAAGCACACTAATTATAGTGGATGTTGTGACTTTCAGCCAAATACTTTTACAAATGAAGTTTTGAACACACGGAAATATTTCATAAAAGGCCTGCTTTATGGGGTGACCACCTACGGTAACCACTGTTTTTTGTTTTAAATAATTAAAAAGCACACTAATTGTAGTGGATGTTGTGACTTTCAGCCAAATACTTTTACAAATGAAGTTTTGAACACACGGAAATATTTCATAAAGTGGCCTACTTTATAAGGTGACCACCTACGGTAACCACTGTTTTTTGTTTAAGATAATTCAAAAGCACACTTATTTTAGTGGATGTTGTGACCTTCAGCCAAATACTTCCCCAAATAAAGTTTTGATCACACGGAAATATTTTATAAAGTTGCCTACTTTATGGGGTGACCACCTACGGTAACCACTGTTTTTTGTTTTAGATAATTCATAAGCACACTTATTGTAGTGGATGTTGTGACTTTCAGCCAAATACTTTTACAAATGAAGTTTTGAACACACGGAAATATTTCATAAAGTGGCCTACTTTATGGGGTGACCACCTACGGTAACCACTGTTTTTTGTTTTAGATAATTCAAAAGCGCACTTATTGTAGTGGATGCTGTGACCTTCAGCCAAATACTTCCCCAAATGAAGTTTTGAACACACGGAAATATTTCATAAAGTGGCCTACTTTATGGGGTGACCACCTACAGTAACCACTGTTTTTTGTTTTAGATAATTCAAAAGCACACTTATTGTAGTGGATGTTGTGAATTTCAGACAAATATTGTTTAGGTGAAGTTATGAATGGGTAGACTTTAAGCCTCAACACAACGCAAGAGTCATGGGGTCACACGGAAATATTTCATAAAGTGGCCTACTTTTTGGGGTGACCACCTACGGTAACCACTGTTTTTTGTTTTAGATAATTCAAAAGCACACTTATTGTAGTGGATGTTGTGCCTTTAGCCAAATTTACAAATGAAGTTTTGAATACACGGACATATTTCATAAAGTGGTGTACTTTATGGGGTGACCACCTACGGTAACCACTGTTTTTTGTTTGAGATAATTCAAAAGCACACTTATTGTAGTGGATGTTGTAAATTTCAGCCAAATATTCTTATAAGTAAAGTTTTGAACACACGGAAGTATTTCATAAAGTTGCCTACTTTATGGGGTGACCACCTACGGTAACCACTGTTTTTTGATTTAGAAAAGTCAAAAGCACACTTATTGTAGTGGATGTTGTGACTTTCAGCGAAATACTTCCACAAACGAAGTTTTGAACGCACGGAAATATTTCATAAAGTGGTCACTTTATGGGGTGACCACATACGGTAACCACTATTTTTTGTTTTAGATAATTCAAAAGCACACTTATTGTAGTGGATGTTGTGACTTTCAGCGCAATACTTATACAAATGAAGTTTTGAACACACGGAAATATTTCATAAAGTGGCCTACTTTATGGGGTGACCACCTACGGTAACCACTGTTTTTTGTTTTAGATAATTCAAAAGCACACTTATTGTAGTGGATGTTGTGACTTTCAGCCAAATACTTTTACAAATGAAGTTTTGAACACACGGAAATATTTCATATTGTGGCCTACTTTATGGGGTGACCACCTACGGTAACCACTGTTTTTTGTTTTAGATAATTGAAAAGCACACTTATTGTAGTGGATGTTGTGACTTTAAAACAAATACTTAAACAAATGAAGTTATGAACACACGGAAATATTTTATAAAGTGGCATACTTTATGGGGTGACCACCTACGGTTACCATTGTTTTTTGTTTTAGATAATTAAAAAGCACACTAATTGTAGTGGATGTTGTGACTTTCAGCCAAATACTTCTACAAATGAAGTTTTGAACACACGGTTATATTTCATAAAAGGCCTGCTTTATGGGGTGACCACCTACGGTAACCACTGTTTTTTTGTTTTAGATAATTCAAAAGCACACTAATTGTAGTGGATGTTGTGACTTTCAGCCAAATACTTTTACAAATGAAGTTTTGAACACACGGAAATATTTCATAAAGTTGCCTACTTTATGGGGTGACCACCTACGGTAACCACTGTTTTTTGTTTTAGATAATTCATAAGCACACTTATTGTAGTGGATGTTGTGACTTTCAGCCAAATACTTTTACAAATGAAGTTTTGAATACACGGAAATATTTCATAAAGTTGCCTACTTTATGGGGTGACCACCTACGGTAACCACTGTTTTTGTTTTAAATAATTCATAGACACACTTATTGTAGTGGATGTTGTGAATTTCAGACAAATTGTGTTTAGGTGAAGTTATGAATGGGTAGACTTTAATCTCAACACAACGCAAGAGTCATGGGGTCACACGGAAATATTTCATAAAGTGGCCTACTTTATGGGGTGACCACCTACGGTAACCACTATTTTTTGTTTTAGATAATTCAAAAGCACACTTATTGTAGTGGATGTTGTGACTTTCAGCCCAATACTTATACAAATGAAGTTTTGAACACACGGAAATATTTCATAAAGTGGCCTACTTTATGGGGTGACCACCTACGGTAACCACTGTTTTTTGTTTTAAATAATTCAAAAGCACACTTATTGTAGTGGATGTTGTGTCTTTCAGCCAAATTTACAAATGAAGTTTTGAATACACGGACATATTTCATAAATTGGTGTACTTTATGGGGCGACCACCTACGGTAACCACTGTTTTTTGTTTGAGATAATTCAAAAGCACACTTATTGTAGTGGTTGTGTAAATTTCAGCCAAATATTCTTATAAGTAAAGTTTTGAACACACGGAAGTATTTCATAAAGTTGCCTACTTTATGGGGTGACCACCTACGGTAACCACTGTTTTTTGTTTTAGATAATTCAAAAGCACACTTATTGTAGTGGATGTTGTGACTTTCAGCGAAATACTTTAACAAACGAAGTTTTGAACACACGGAAATATTTCATAAAGTGGCCTACTTTATGGGGTGACCACATACGGTAACCACTATTTTTTGTTTTAGATAATTCAAAAGCACACTTATTGTAGTGGATGTTGTGACTTTCAGCGCAATACTTATACAAATGAAGTTTTGAACACACGGAAATATTTCATAAAGTGGCCCACTTTATGGGGTGACCACCTACGGTAACCACTGTTTTTTGTTTTAGATAATTCAAAAGTACACTTATTGTAGTAGATGTTGTGTCTTTCAGCCAAATTTACAAATGAAGTTTTGAATACACGGACATATTTCATAAAGTGGTCTACTTTATGGGGTGACCACCTACGGTAACCACTGTGTTTTGTTTGAGATAATTCAAAAACACACTTATTGTATTGGATGTTTTAAATTTCAGCCAAATGTTCTTATAAGTAAAGTTTTGAACACACGGAAGTATTTTATAAAGTTGCCTACTTTATGTGGTGACCACCTACGGTAACGACTGTGTTTTGTTTAAGATAATTCAAAAGCACACTTATTGAAGTGGATGTTGTGAATTTCAGCCAAATATTTTTATAAGTTAAGTTTTGAATGGGTAGACTTTAAGCCGCAACACAACGCAAGAGTCATGCTGTCACACGGAAATATTTCATAAAGTGGCCTACTT
The DNA here is from genome assembly GCA_945910005.1 of Isoperla grammatica. Classification (NCBI taxonomy): domain Eukaryota; kingdom Metazoa; phylum Arthropoda; class Insecta; order Plecoptera; family Perlodidae; genus Isoperla; species Isoperla grammatica. The sequence goes on from OX246743.1 coordinate 34,477,530, forward strand.
TATGGGGTGACCACCTACGGTAACCACTGTTTTTTGTTTTAGATATTTAAAAAGCACACTTATTGTAGTGGATGTTGTGTCTTGCAGCTAAATTTACAAATGAAGTTTTGAATACACGGACATATTTCATAAAGTGGTCTACTTTATGGGGTGACCACCTACGGTAACCACTGTGTTTTGTTTGAGATAATTCAAAAGCACACTTATTGTAGTGGATGTTGTAAATTTCAGCCAAATATTCTTATAAGTAAAGTTTTGAACACACGTAAGTATTTCATAAAGTGGCCTACTTTATGGGGTGACCACCTACGGTAACCACTATTTTTTGTTTTAGATAATTCAAAAGCACACTTATTGTAGTAGATGTTGTGACTGTCAGCCAAATACTTTTACAAATGAAGTTTTGAACACACGGAAATATTTCATAAAGTGGCCTACTTTATGGGGTGACCACCTTCGGTAACCACTGTTTTTGTTTTAGATAATTCAAAAGCACACTTATTGTAGTGGATGTTTTGAATTTCAGCCAAATATTCTTATAAGTAATGTTTTGAACACACGGAAGTATTTCATAAAGTGGCCTACTTTATGGGGTGACCACCTACGGTAACCACTATTTTTTGTTTTAGATAATTTAAAAGCACACTTATTGTAGTGGATGTTGTGACTTTCATCAAAATACTTCTACAAATGAAGTTTTGAACACACGGAAATATTTCATAAAATACTTCTACAAATGAAGTTTTGAACACACGGAAATATTTCATAAAGTGGCCTTCTTTATGGGGTGACCACCTACGGTAACCACCGTTTTTTGTTTTAGATAATTGAAAAGCACACTTTTTGTAGGGGATGTTGTGACTTTCAGCCAAATACTTTTACAAATGAAGTTTTGAACACACGGAAATATTTCATAAAGTGGCCTACTTTATGGGGACACAACACAACATAGGAAAGAACCACGGCCATCAAGAAGACACCTTATAAAACAATCCTATTAAATCCTGCTTCAGGCACAAGTTTTTGAACTTCCAATCCATCATTTCTAGTCTTAAGCGTAAGTAAAGGCAGGTTGACACAAAACGGGCGCTCTTGGTTCTGATTGGTCGGCGCCCGAACGGCCGTCACACGGCCGTCCATGTCATGAACCCAGCATTAGCAGTTAGGCACTTTCGTGAATCCGCCCAAGTTGTTACTCGTTTGTCGTTTTTCAAAGTTTCCCACCGTACTTTGAAGTCGGGTTCCACGAGTCGCCGCTAGATCTGTTGCGAGCAGCAAGGTCCGTGGAGCGGGCAAGGTCCACTAGATCTCCGCCTAGCGGAGAGTCGTCTTATGCTACGTTTACAGCTACGCGTTGCGAGCGAAGCGAGGGCGCGAGCTCCAATCAGCGGCCGAGTTTGTAACTTCTTTGCATGAAACTCGGCCGCTGATTGGAGCTCGCGCCCTCGCTTCGCTCGCAACGCGTAGCTGTAAACGTAGCATAAGGTTCGTCGGTACGCCGACTCTCCGCTAGGAGATCTAGTGGACCTTGGGAGCGGGCAGACACTCATATTTAAGGCGGTGGTCTTAACTGTAGTGCTTAGAGAAGGCGGTGATCGGTGTTTACAAGTTAGCCACAATTTTGAGGTTAGAAGCTGTCAGCGACAACAAATTAAAATGCCTCTTGGAATTAACTCAGAATGTGCCAAATGTAAAACAACTGAGTGTTTTATGTGGAGCGCTTCTCCTGACGGTCAGTTGTGTTTACAGTGTTTTAACGAGAGTAAAGTTGTAAATACTATAAAGGAAGAAGAACCGCCAGCTAGTATTCCTGCAATCATCAAGAACGAGCTTAGTGGGCCCAAGATTGCCACTAGACGGAGTACTAGGAGTACAAACACAAAAAGCGGAAAAATTAGACATAATCCGTATGCACTTCCCAAGCCTCCAGCTCCGAAGGGTAAAGGTCGTCGAATCATATTCAAGAAAGCCCCCACGAAAGCGCCTTCGGCTGTGGCTACACCAGTAACAAGCAATCATGTTTTCTATAAGGTATGGTTTGAGTCTAACGTAGGCCTACCTATGTTGGGCTGGGTCTAGTTTGTCGCCTTTGGCTGCTGAGCCTTATTTAAGCTCGATGCACAGTAGGCCTAGGCCTAGCCCGGGAACAACAACGCGACAGCCCGGTGAATATTAGATTCCGTGTGTAACCATGTAGGCTAGGGCCTAGGCCTATTCATGCACAATAGGCCTACCCTTTCTTTTTACTGGGTACCGGGAACGAAAACGGGCTAGGCTAAAATACAAGATACATTTCTAAATCTGTCTTAGTGATCTTGATGACAGTGTACATGCATTCTGTTTTCAGGGCAGTTATATTCAAGTTGGTGACATCGTGTCGGTGAGAGACGTCGAGGGTGGACTTTATTACGCTCAAATACGAGGTCTGCTAACCGATCAATACTGTGAGAAAAGTGGTGTCATCACCTGGTTAATACCAACACAGGATAGTCCTGATCCTGAAGAAGGATTTGATCCAACAACATACATAATAGGTATAGTAGCCTCTACTGCTCGGATCAGATAAAGCAAGACGAGTGCCTCCCATAGACTACGTTTACCACGCGAGCCCAGCTCGTGCTCGTAAGCTCGAGCTCAATAGCTCGGTATTCGTTTACCACGGACTTTGAGATCGTTCTAAATACTACAGGTCTGGTTCGTGCTGAAAAAGAAGGCGTGGTTAACCGCTTGCTAAACGTACGTATGTACACAGTTCGGTCCGCATGTGTTTATCACTCAATTTGAGATCCCACGGAGCGTGCTGGCTCGGCTTCTTCACCGAGCTGAGCTGGGTTCGAGCTTAGGTGTTTATCAGGCAAATTCAGTTCGCATAATGTCCAGCTCGAGCTCGGCTCGCATGGTAAACGTAGTCATAGTTAGGCCTATATTTGGTACCTTAAGTATTCAAGTTTGACTGATATCGTATGTAAATGATTTGCATGTGTGAAGTTCCTCTAGTACTGGTTCATTTTATTTGCATTTAAGTAGCTCACTTGAATTTAGGGCCTACCTTGTTCAGTGGCGTAGCTAGAAAACCACGGGCCCCCAAGCAATAGCAATAACAATTTTGTATTGTGTCCGGGATTATGTCCATGATCATTATTTAATGGCGTATCTCAAATCTCCATATTTTTTAAACTAGTCGACTAGCCTTTTCAAGTCAGTAATTGTTGTAAATATTGTCACTAATTGTTGCGATAGTCTGCTAACTAGTCGCCTAGTGCCATAACTGGGATTTATACTTCACTTGTTTTTTTACCTGAAAAGCAACAATAATGAAAACTGGGATCTGGGACGAAATTTTAAATTTGTACAGCCATTGATTTAGAACTTCCAATCCCGAACTTACCCGATAGCAAACGAATTGATTAGGTGGTCGTAATATACTTCTTCTGAGCGATTTTCGATCGAAAGTGTTCTCATCCCATGCATTATTCTCAATTTTGAAAATTAACGTTCTGAACTTCTTCTTCTTCTTTCGAACACCCAGAGTTGGAACTTATGCCATTCTCTGCCTAGTTGCCCAATAAAGGTTTGCCACATATTTCCTTCTTGCCTTATTTTGCCCCTCCATTAGATCACTTTCTACTGTTCTGAACTTGCAATAGTAACTGGTAGTGTTATTGTACTAGGAACCTATCATCAATGCCGTTTACAGAAGAAAGATCAGGAAAGTGGAATATTATTATATGCAGTATTTTGAAACTATACTTTTATAGACGCAAAACTTACAATCTCGTTTTTCTTGAACATGACCGAATTGAGACGATCTGCACTGGCAATTATTAATTTAATAATTTTTCGTAGGAATTTTGTATGAGTTTATTGAAGCGTACATAAACTATGATAAGTTTCCAACTCAGGGTAGTCTAGAAACCGGGCCCCTCTAGACCACGGGCCCCCGCCACTGCCAGCTTCCTATGCCACTGACCTTGTTGTTACTTGGGGTTCCTCCACAGGTCCCGATGAAGATCTCCCAAGAAAACTCGACTGTATGGAGTTTGTGTGTCATGCCCCATCTGACTATTATAAGGCAAAGACAACACCATTTCCCCCCGTGCTTCCGGAGCCCTCGGATACTAATTTCATATGGACTCGCATTGGATCGCAAATATAAATTTATACTATGTAATATGTGTAGGCCTATGTGGAGTCAAATTGCTGATCATTGTTTTCTTGCATCTCCTCTCATCTTTAGTATCATATTCAGCGTTTTAACTCTAGGTATTAGCATTAAAAACATGTAATGTCGGGTTATTTTGCAACACCAACGTTTCACGTTCATCTCCCAAAGAGGCTCGAACACATTGACCTTGACCGAGTACTCTCGACGAGGCAAAATAATCCGATATGTGTGGATGTTGAAGTTATAATTAATTCAGTTTACAAAGCATACACAGTTTGATCCTAATATTTCCCCCCAAACATTTTTGAATAGTGGTTTCACGGCATTAGGGTTGCATTCCGTAAGGTCGACAGGGCTCGACTGCCTGACCGTAGTACCATTGGGCAAATGGTACTACGGTCGGGCTGGTAGAGCCCCGTCGACCTACGGAATGCAACCTAAGTAGCCTACAGATTAGAGACTATTTGGAGATACTATTTAACAACTAATTCAGTAAAGGTAGCCTACCTATGTAAAGAAGTTGTAAATATGTTCTATTCAATACTGGCTGGACATTGATAATTTCAACCTCTATAATTTAAGGGTACCTAAATACCTTCATGATGGAAATCTAACCGTAAGTGTATCCGTAAGTTTGATATATACCTAAAATTATAAAATGAAAATCCATTTGTCTCTAGTACATATATAGTATATGTATGTATGTATTTATTTATGTACATAAATAAAAATTATTTTATATATATACATATATATAGGCCTATTCATTCTGCAAGTTGAATTTTGGTAACCGTGAGAAACATCATAGGGCCTATTACTAGACTCAAGGGCTGGACTGGACTGCAGGCTCTATTTCAGGCTGAGGCTACGTAGGCCTACCATGTTTTGTGTGGCTGTAGGCATGTCTTCTCTTTTTGCCATGAGCTTTTGGTATGTAAACTGTAAGTATAACTTCTAGAGGCCGTTCAGGCTGTAGGACTACAGTCTGTGTGTTTCTTCTCTGTTGGATGTCAACTAGCCCTGCCACACATGTTTCAATGTGTTTTACATTCTCCCTTAGTCGTATGTTATCTTTCCATGGATTGGTTTCAGACAACTTCCAATTCTTTTCTCTCTTCTGAACAGTCTTTTGGGTCATGTCTGAGTAAACAGCACCGTTTATTAATGAACTTGCTACTCTCTGTGTACAATTACCAAAAAATAAAATAAAACGTTGTAAATTCATTGATGCCGATCTTTTCAAGAAATTAATTTAAAATGTATATTTTACTGAAATTCATTTGAAATATTACAGATATGTGGTATAAATTATTGCTGGGAACTAACTTATTCATATTGAAACCAAATCATAGTTCAAATATACTCATTGGAGTGAGATTTTCAGTAAGCAATATTTGATTCATATATTTTGTGTAATAGGCTGATTGATGTTACATACTCAGTTGTGTGGTGTCGTTAGGCCTTATTTCTCCTGCCATAACTAGGCATGTGATTTCAAGCTTACGTTTATGAGAAAAAATACTAACAAATATGTGAAAGATTTTAAGTATTTCTGTATTCAGAACGCTGTCATAAATTTAGTAATATGGAAACAAAAAATCAAGAATATTGTCTATTTTGGAGTTTGGCAATGAATCAAACTGAATTTTCCGGTATCAGCTAATTTATTTTTACTTCACATAGGCTAATCACGTAAATGTAGATACTATTAGGGTATTACATTGTCATTTGTGAATTTCATGTACCTTATTAAAGAAGGCCTACATTACTAAAGAATAAGCATTGAAATCATGTGCATGGATGCACAAATTATTTTTATGGTGTAACATAACGATTCTTCTGTAACTGTACTAACATTCATTATGAATTAAGTCATAATAACATTATCAGTTTAAAACAGACAAACGTTCTGAAACAGTCTGAAGTATTTTGGTTATTTTCTTTTATTTAAAAAAAAAGAATAACGCAGACAATAGCACCGCTTCACACTTCGGAGCCATGCTAGCTAGATGGCGCGCTGCAAATCTCGCGGCATCTTCGGGGAGGCGTGCGTTACCACAACGCGAAACCGCCCGACATTTCATCATATGTTAACATTCACAATGGCTTTCAACCACTCCGTCCAGCGAGTCTAATAGAAATATTCGTAGCTGGCATGTCTTCTGCTTCCAATAGATGCTCGTATGCTGTACGGGACCCGCGGGATACTTTCCTTCCTCAGCTGTTTTTCATTGAGCTCCTGCGTCGTAAGCGAAATAGAGTCACATTCCACTCCCATGTTGTCTCCCTCGCCCAGCGACGGCCGCTTTTCTTTCTTCCTGGGCAACTCTGGCGTCGTCCTGAAAATGATCACCGTTACCGGTAAGAATAAAATACAAGCCTACTCTGCCACAATCTGTTTTTTTACGACCCTCAAGAGGACTATCTTCAAATGTAGATAATTGTTCTAATGTAAACACACTGGACTCTCATCGCATCGCAACTATACCCTAGGACTAGCGCTATAGCGCAAGTACAGCCCAGTCCGCCAGACTAGGCCCAATCATCACGTGTAGCCCAGACGAGCTATAGCAATGATGTCACTGTAGGTTCGTCATTACACTTGATGATTAAGATTTCAGTAGGTTAACAAACTCATTTTAAATGGATAGCTATAAATCTGTAACATTTTACAGGCAGTGTATTAAATTCTAACTCTTCAGTTGGCAAAAAAAAAAATAGCACAGCCAGATAGTGTATAATACAGTCTTCTTCTTTCTCTTCTTTTCCTATGCCTGCATTTTTGGCTTATGCTTAGTTCAGTACATGGACGTCGACGAGCGCCGGAAGTGGATGATCCGACCAATCAGGGCGAAGAGGCGCTTGCAAGCGCCGAAGTTGGTTGGTTCCAACTTCTTCGCATCATCTACTTCCGGCGCTCAGCACTTGTCGACGTCCATGTACTGAACTAAGCGTAACATGCATTTTCTGGTTTTCTAGTAGAGACAGGCTTCCTTTTCCTTATAGCTTTAGCCAGGTGGAAGGACGTCTTCTTCGTCTTTAAGATTAATACATTACAATTGTAAAACAAAACATTGAGTGCTTTGCGAGAAGATTAACGCATTCATCGCTTGCCAACATTGGGTCATATCCCAACTAGAGTCACCAGTAACCTAAGTGTATCAGCGACTCGTACCTCAGTATCGATCTGGTGTTTACTATGCCCTGGAGGGCTCGCAAGCAGGAGACCAGTGATGTGTGCTGAACGGTTAGACGTCGAGTCCAAACCTTCACCTTTTTCCTCAGGGCGGTGAGTTCGTTCTTCACCTTCGCGTATTCCAACACCTCGGGAACCTGTCACGAAAACAATCTTTAGTGTCTGAATAGGGTTGCCTTGCCACCATTACCATATGGCAATCCGGGACAATATTCCAAAGAATTAGGTGGCGTGGACCAGCTGGAGTCTGGGGCAAAGCCCCAGCCGCTAAGGCGAATTTTTTTGCAGACTTAATTTATGGGGCCTAAAACGAGTTTTAAGGCGAAGGTGTATTCTAAATGTCTGTGAAATATACAGCTCTAAGTTAGATAGATTAGAATTAGATTCCTAGTTGCTTAACGATGTACTCAACACAATACACCTTACCACGTTGACTTTTGCGAGTGCGTTGATACCTATGAATGACCTGAGGAACGGTCAGACTAAACCAGTATGGGGGTCCGCCAGTGGTACATAACCCTGTCCCGCCTCCCTCAAAAACATATCCCCCCCCCCCCCCCCCCCAATTCGCCGTTTGTTTCGTTTCAAGATGTTTTGTTGAGTTTTGAAATTCATAGTTTGTTAATTTTTTGGCATTTTGTAAAATTTTCCTAAAAACTGGGATTTTAGTCACTGGGATGGCAGCGTGAAGTCGGAACACGGGACATTCTCTTCAAAAACGGGACTGTCCCGGTCATTCCGGGACGGGTGGTAAGTGGTAACAGTATGTCTGAAATAGCCGTGCCAATTGGATTTTATTTTTTAATGTATTTGGTCCTACTCTATTTGACTAATATGGTATTTTGAAGGTGTCCCAGGCCTAGGCCTACTGTAGGCTACCTACAAAACATACTTTTGGGCTTAAATTTGAACGTTGAAATTACGAACGTTACGTCCATGTAAACGCGACTCGAGACAAAAGAACAAAATTACTCACTGTGAAGTCTTCCCTGAGACATTTCACTTTTTGCAACTTTTCTATTGCTTTCTCTATTTCTGTTTGGACGAGCTCCGACTCCTCGTTTAAAGATTCGATGAGCGAATACTTGGCGGCGATAGCTTCCTCCAAGGTTTTCAGTTCGAGCAATTCTCTCGCAAGGCGATCTTTGTTTTGGGTCAACTGCAAGTTGCTTTTTCCTAGTATCAAACACAAGAAAAACATTGCGTAGAAACTTGTGACTTGTTGTTCTAGTTAGGGTTAAATATAGAAACATTTGAAGTAGTGATGACTTCGGGTCCGAAAAGTTCTGAACCGGTTTTTAGGGCATATTTTATGTTAAATCTATAGTTATTAACAACTTACATTCAGCAGGCCAAAAATGTACCTAGGAAACATTCTTTGAAGAATGTTTTGCAACCCTTCAGATAGACTATGTAAAATGCATACGCTTGCTAATAGATTAATTGTGTAAACAGAATAGATGAGCCTAGTTAGCACTAAGCGAGTGTACTTTGGAAGCGTACGGCCGTATATGGTGGAACCGGGTTGAAAAGTCGGAACCGGTTTCCGGGTACTTGATGTCATCAACACTAGTTTGAAGGTCTGCTTATAGGTGGCTTGCAATAGACGTCACGTGGCGGCCATTATGAGGTACACATTGCTTGTTTACATTTGTTCTGTCAACAGAAGACACAGGTTATCCAGGAAATATCACAGTTTCAAGCCGTGCAGGTAAAAGTTCAAGAAAATGGTAACACATGCAAATGATTGTCTTCAAACAAAGTTTAGGCGTACTTATTTTGTTTTCAGTCTTAATACGGAACCTTTGTTTGAAAACAGTTGATGTGTTAGTCAATTAGGACATGTGCAATATTGCAACAATGAAGTGTCGGAAGAACGTAAACAAATGTTTACAGAGTACCTCAGTATGGCCACCGTGCGATACCGGAAATGACGTTATTGCAAGCTCCCTCCCTATTGCGAACGTGTAAAATTCGCGCACCAACCTGTCATCTTCTTCATCTCAAGCAGGTGACGGTTCTTCCGTTCGAGCTTCTTGAAGTTTTCAGTGTTCTCGATCCTAAGCGACTCGAAGTCTACGGCGTGAAGTGTCTCGCCCAAGTCGATCTTCTGAACAAGATGCAGCTCTGTGCGAATGTTGAGGGAATGCAACGTGCCCGTCTTGAGCCGCAGCTTTCCGCTAATCGAGTCTGCGTGCTTGAACCACTCCTCCATATGCCTACAGGTATGCATTTTCATGTTTGTAATTTTGTATTTTGAAATCTATAGCGTATTCGATTGGCTGCATTTTCATACACTCAGTGCGTAGTGATTGTGGCTAGCAAATTCGATTGGGAATGGCCTTGTGCACTCGGTGCGCCTTCTCGTATTCGATTGGGAGAGTGCATTAGAAAATTGTTGCACTAGAGTGTACTGGCCCCGACGACAGTGTGATGGCGCACCGTTTTGCATTCAGTTGGGAATTGCACTAACCAAGTGTGGTGCAAGTGTAATGCCATAGTTGCACGAACTGAGTGTGCACTGACAGCAGGCCAATCAAATACGCCATTATTTGGTTTAAGGGCACTTCAACAAGCTAGATCATTTTGCACCACCAAGATGTTGTTTTGCAAGTTAAATAGTTAAATACGGTAGGTACCTAACCAAGAAATTAGTAATCGATAATTTATTTCTATATTATTTAAATATTTATAGTGTATGTACTTGAAGAGGCCAAAAGGCTGAGTTAATTGGAACTCAGAACAAGATAAAACATGTTCTAGTGAGGGAAAAGGTACAGAAGGACGACAGCTTACCTGAGAAAGTAGGTAGGTCGCTTAGTGTTCAATCGCGACCATCTTTTAATTAACTTCTTTGTTTTCCTTCTTCTTCTTCTATTTAACTTCTTTTCAATTCATTGTTGTTTTTATTCTTTGTTGTTATGTGTTGTTCTGTTGTTTACCCATAGCTCTAGCTGGCTCTTGTAACTATTCTTGTCATTATAAATGAGTTATTTATCGGCTAAATATTATTCCCTTTCATCCGACAAACATTGGTCAATCTCCGGGCCGGATACGTTAGAGTTTCATCATAATTTCGCCTCAAGTTCTATAAATTACGTGAGTATAAACAATAAATAATACAGTTCACTTTTCGTAGTAAAATGTCTCGAGCTAATAAGAAAGAAGTATTGATTCAGCTTGATGAATTCATAGCTGTCCGTACAATGTACCTGAATTTAATGAATGAACTGTGTTGCCTTGCTTCTAAAGACGATGCTTGTTCACTCTCACAATTCAAAGCACGCAGAACCGAGCACCAGGAATTAAAAGTTGCTTTCTTACAAGTTCAGAAGGACATCACTATTGCAAATTCTAGAGTGCCTGCTATGAACGCAGTAGACACTGTACAACCATTTAACACATTCTATGATCTGTTTTGCAAGGTAGCTACTATTGTAGAACAAAGGTTTTCCCCTGTTACATCTACATCTAATCAGCTACCTCTGACTGAACAATCCCGTCTTCCTCAAATAACAGTGCCTGTTTGGGACGGACACATTAAAGGCTATAACAATTTCATAGCTATTTTTAACGCAGCGATACATCATACTCGCCTCCCGTCGGAAACAAAAATGTTGTATCTTCGTAGTTACCTTCGGGGAGCACCGTTACATTTAATTGAACACCTGTCTGTGTCCGAGAACAATTATGCCGTAGCATATCGCCTTATTTGTGATCGATACGCATCAGTTAGAGCCCAGGCGTCAAATTTAGTTGCCCAAATGACTGATTATCCTACACGTCACGCTGAGTCAACATCAGATATCCAGTCTCTTTTAGACACGTTCCAGACAGGACATCAAGCGCTGCGTAATCTCAACATTCCCGACATTGGAGATTTTATGATTTGTTCTCTTGCACTTAATGCATTGTCACCACAGTTGCGATACGATTTTGAGGAGAAGCATCATGACCCCTCCTCAGTTCCAACATTCAACACACTAATGACCTTCTTGGTAGAACGATGTCGAATCGGGGAATTAATAACCACATCGTCCACAGCTACATCCACGAAGACGTCCAATTGGACTCCGTATAAATCATCATCCACACCTTTCAACAATAGGAATGGTCCGTTGCCTGCTGCACGATCGTATTCTCCTGTCGCACGAGCTCCGACGCCCGCGCGTTCCTTTTCCCCTAGTGCGCCTCGCAACACGATGACTACGACACCATCCACGCATTCCACACAGCCTTCGTGTGTGTACTGTTCTGATCCCACACACAACATACGCCAGTGTGTTCTGTTCAGGGACTGTTCTACACAAGGAAGAAGGGACTATGTGGATCATGCTCAGCTATGTCGCAATTGCCTCAGCTCGTATCATACAACTAACGCATGTGGTTCCCAGGGGACGTGCCACCGTTGCGGCCTACGCCACCACACAATCTTACATGATAACAATCAGTCACAAAGATCGTCAGATTGACTATCGCCTTCGCTTTCGCATTCGTCTTCGCATTCGCATTCGCTTTCGTCTTCGCATTCGCCTTCGCCTTCGTTTTCGCCTTCGCATTCGCATTCGCTTTCGTCTTCGCATTCGTCTTCGCTTTCGCATTTGCTTTCGTCTTCGCATTCGCCTTCGCCTTCGCCTTCCTCTTCGCATTCGCTGTCGCCTTCACCTTTTCACGATGAAATCTCATCTGCGCCTTATCGTTTATCATCTTCCTCAGGGATGCTGGCAGTCACACGTTCGCCGTGTTACCGTTCAGCTTTACGTTTGCCAATACATCCTACAGAAGTGCCTATTTTACCTGTCGCTTGCGTCTTCATCCGTGCACCTGATGGACGCCGGGAACTAGTGCGTGCCTTGTTAGATTCAGGCAGTCAAGCCAACCTCATATCCAGCGCGTGTGCCAAACGCGTATGCCTAAAACTGCAACCATCACGTGGTGGACCTATTATCGGAGTTGGTGGCTTCACTGCGTTTCAACGCCCACCAACCACGGTCGCTCTTTTACAGCAACACGGTGACCCACCTTGGCTTACAGTCCCCTTTAACGTGGTTTCCAGTGTGATGCATAACTCGCCACGTGAAGAACTACCACACAAACAATGGACCCAGTTACAGAACCTGCGTCTTGCCGATCCTTGCTACTTTCATCCAGCCCCAGTCGATGTAATACTCGGTGCTGATGTATGCGCCATTGTCATGCGACCTAACTGTGTAATGCCTATTTCTGGAGCCCCCGGTGCTTGGGAAACCAGCCTGGGGTGGGTTGTCGTTGGAGCATTTCATCGTCGCCGCTTGATAGGTCAACGTGTCCGATTTGCATTAAGCGTTATCGACAACGCCGGTAAAACTCAACATATTGTTCGTCGCTCACACCCGGTTCCACTTCCTTATACTCCTAGCACCGTTCAGGACACGTCAGAAAACATTCAAATCGCCACTTCTGCATTGCCAGCAGAAGACGTTCCACAGTCTGTTCTCATCACGGCTCCATTGCCACTTGCCCTGTCATCACTTTCACCGGTCACCTCTCCTACTAATCTCACGCAATTGCCTACCCCACGCATAGTGCACTTGACTAATGTATCCAACTGTTCACCCATCAATAAAATCACTGAGGATCCCCTGATTGAACTCACAAAGCGATTTTGGGACTTGGAGCCTACTGCCACGCAATTAATTCTTCGTCCTGAAGAAAAGAAAGCCGAAGAGATCTATAAAGCTACTACCACACGGGACAATGTCGGACGATTCATCGTTTCGCTCCCACTCACTGGAAAATCGTTAGGACGTTCTGAGCACATTGCAATACGCCAGTTTCACCGCTTGGAAAATCGCCTTCGCCACCAACCAGACATTCAGGCCGCATACCGGGAATTCATGAGGGATTACCTGGAAAGTGGTCATATGGAACCTGTCACACTCGCCGATAGTGTTTCCTATGAACCTTATTATATACCGCATCATCCGGTGCATAGACCCGACGACCCACCTACCAAACTACGTGTTGTATTCAATGCGTCCAGTTCCACGTCTAATGGGAACTCCTTGAATGACGTCATGTTCACTGGGCCCAAATTACAAAAGGATGTGGGCACACTACTCTTCCGTTTCCGCTTTCACGACTTTGTTTTTACTGCAGATGTTCGCCAGATGTACAGACAAATACTTGTTAGTCCAGAGCATCAAGACCTCCAGCGCATTGTGTGGCGATTTTCAGAAAACGAGACTCTTCAGCATTATCGCCTTCGCACTGTCACATACGGTACATCATCAGCCCCTTATCTTGCTTTGCGCACCATTCAGGAATTAGCGCACCAGGATTCTGATCGCCACCCACTTGCTGCTGACGCCTTACTTAAAGACACTTATGTCGACGATATTATTACTGGCGCTGGCACGCTTAAACTGGCCCTGGAGCGCCGTGATCAACTTATTCAATGTCTTAAAGGAGGCGGTTTCGAATTACGAAAGTGGTGTGCGAATCACCCTGCCTTACTGACGGGGCTCGACCCGGAACACTGTCGTCAAACCAAACTAGATCGAGAAGTTATTTTATTGGATCACGATCCGGTGTTCAAGGTTTTAGGACTTGGTTGGGACCCATTCAGCGACTCCTTTTGTTATGTAGTACGGTCAGAAACATCCACAACAAAACGTCAAATTTTATCGCAGTTGGCAAGGATTTTTGACCCTCCTGGCTGGGTTACGCCTGTAACCTTTTGCGCTAAGGTCTTCTTTCGAAGGATTAGCCTAACTAACGTAGGTTGGGACGACATACTACCAGACCACATCGTCGACGCATGGAGTCAATACCAACAGCAGTTGCCGGTGTTGAATCAACTTCGCATTCCACGATTCATACCATCATCACCTTGCAATACTCGGCTGCTTGTCGGATTTTGTGATGCATCTGAAGAAGGGTATTCTGCAGTCATCTATCTTCATGTCACTACACCCAACGGGAGCATTACCTTACATCAACTGAACGCTAAGTCACGAGTGGCACCTCTTAAAAGAGTTTCTTTACCACGCCTTGAATTGTGTGCTGCACAATTGCTTTCTCGACTCTATTGTCAGACTTTCATTACCATGGATAATGTGCCTGTGTCCGAACATTTCGCATTTTCAGACTCTACTATTGCTCTGTCGTGGATAATAGCTGAGCCCCACCGGTGGAAGACCTTTGTTGCCAACCGCGTGGTGGAAATTCAAGAAACGCTACCCCCTTCGGTTTGGCATCATGTCATTTCCGAAGAAAACCCAGCTGATTGCGCCTCACGGGGAATCTTTCCTAATCAACTACTCAATCATTCTCTTTGGTGGACAGGTCCATCCTGGCTAGCTGAGCCCGTCAAAAAATGGCCGATTGCTTCGCCACCGCCACTCGATGAACATGATTCAGAGGTTACTGCCGAATCGGTTCCTCCTCCCGTTTTCACCTTCGCCATGCAAGTGGAGCAATTGCCGCTAGAAAATCGCTTCTCGTCTTACGTTCGTTTATATCGAGTTGTCGCTTATTGTCGCCGATTTATTTCTAATCGCCTTCAACCTCAACAGCTTCGCACAGGACCCCTTTCTACCACCGAGCTTCAGGAAGCTCAACTGTGCCTGATACGGCGAGCCCAGCGCTCTAGACTGTCTGAAGAACTATTAGAAGCGTCTCGTCCTGATACTCGGCACCGTCTTACACGTCAGCTGCGCTTGTTCATAGATGACGACGGTGTTTTGAGAGTGGGTGGTCGCCTTACATCTGCCAAAATTGCCTATGAGCATCGTCACCCTGCCTTTCTGCCCAAGGATCATCCTCTTACACATTTATTAATTGAACATGCTCATGTAGTCAACTTACATGCTGGTTCCCTTACTACGCATGCCTACCTTCGTCGGCGGTTCTGGATTCTCGATGGGCGGAACGTAGTTCGGCTACAGCTTGCCAAGTGCAATCGTTGTTTCACGGTAAAACCAAAACCCGTTATTCAGCCGATGGGAGACCTTCCACTTGAACGTGTTTCCACCCTAGGGCCGTTTGTTAATACGGGTGTGGATTACGCCGGCCCATACACAATATCTGCTGCTTGTATTCGAGGAGCCCGAACTTTAAAAGCTTATTTATGCATATTCATATGTTTCGCCACCAAAGCTGTACATCTGGAGTTAGCCTCAGATCTCTCTACTCCCGCCTTTCTAGCTGCTTATCGTCGCTTCGTGGGCCGTCGTGGACATCCCACCATTATATTCAGTGATAACGGCACAAACTTTGTTGGCGCCATCAACGAAATGAATCGTCTTGGTCAACTACTCGCTTCTGATGTACATCGGAACACAATCACTGAAATGGCTTCTAGCTGCAACACAGAATGGCGTTTCATTCCACCTTCGTCGCCCCATTTTGGCGGCCTGTGGGAGGCCGGAGTTAAGTCTGCCAAGCAGCTTCTTCGGCGCGTTGTTGGTGAACAAGTGCTCACCTTTGAGGAGCTTAATACAGTCCTCGTACAAGTCGAGGCTGTTCTCAACTCTCGCCCCTTGTACGCCCTGTCCTCTGACCCAGCTGACGTCGCCTACCTATCCCCAGGTCATTTCCTGGTATTCCGACCACTGACTGCGGCTCCGGATGAGCTGCGCTATACCAACCGCACATCGTGCTTATCTCGTTGGCATTTGGTGCAAAAGATCGTCCGTGACTTTTGGAAGCGATGGCAAGTGGAGTATCTCCACACACAGCAGCAACGCTACAAGTGGACTTCGCCAGCCAACCCCATCCTTCCTGGCACAGTTGTCATCGTTGCGGAAGACAATCTCCCACCTCTGCATTGGACTATGGGCCGTATCACCTCCGTACAACCTGGTGAAGACGGCGTCACGAGGGTCGCAGAAGTTGTCACTTCCCGTGGAGTCATCACTCGCCCAGTTGTCAAACTCTGTCCTCTACCCACTCAATGAAGCAGAGCATTCATGGGGGCCGGAATGTTCAATCGCGACCATCTTTTAATTAACTTCTTTGTTTTCCTTCTTCTTCTTCTATTTAACTTCTTTTCAATTCATTGTTGTTTTTATTCTTTGTTATTATGTGTTCTTCTGTTATCCATAGCTCTAGCTGGTTCTTGTAACTATTCTTGTCATTATAAATGAGTTCTTTATCGGCTTAATATTAATTTCTTTTCATCCAACAAACACTTAGAGAAACATATATGTTATATATGTGACCTAAGCGACCATCTACTTTATGTTTACATTATGTTTTATCTTGTTCTGAGTTCCAATTATTTAAATATTTGTTTGATATAATATTTAAAACGATTTTATTGTATTTTAAAGTTGGTGGAACAACTGAGTTCGGACAAGGAATTTTAAAAGTTTGTCGCTGTTACACACCTGAGTTCGGACAAGAAATTTAAAAATTTTGTCTCAGTTCACACCTTCCAGATCATATAGTTAGGCACTAAGAGAACATAGAACATGGGTCGTCTATGTATTTTTTTTTTAAATGCAACTTTTTTATATTTTGTGCACATTTCTAGGTGGGAATTAAATAGGAAAAGTCTAAAGTTAACAAAACCAAGACTCTAATTAAGTAGCGTAAAATATACGATGATAGGCCTACAAAATTAGGGGGTGCGAATCCAGTTTTTTGCTTTCGAATCCGAATCTCAAATCCTGGGCAAGAATATCCTCGAATCCCTTCCAAATATTTGTTAACCCCGCAAGCCAAATTAATTATAATCGATTTATGACTTTATATAACAACGAAACGAATAACAGGTCATAATCTCCGTTATGTAGACGGCGACCACGTTAATCACGTGATAGTTTGGTAATCGACCAATCGATATGATAGCAAGTTCCAGTTGCGCGATGATCGTCCATTTAATTGCGAATATCTCGGTTGCAGCCTCATTTGGCGGCGCCGGATTCGAATTCGTTTCAATACTTCGAAACGTCGAGACTTTGTATTCGAGTGACGAATGGAATATTGTCTGATATTTACGTATTCGAATATTAAAAGATTCGATCCCGAATCCATAGTTTTAAAGCTTCGCACACTCGTAGTCGTCAATGTATTTTATTTCTTTGTAATGCAATTTTGTTAATATTTTGTGCACATTTTCTAGGTGGGAATTAAATGGGAAATGTCTAAAGTGAACCAAAACAACGTGACAACAACGCGATGTGGCTACCCATATCGTGATAATCGTACGATATAAAATTCCGTGCAATATCCCGATAATCGCGGCGACTTGATTTCATATTTGAGTTTGGCGCAAAAAAGTAATTACGTAGTTAGTTAGTAGTAGTAGTTAAGTAAGTAGTTAGTTAAAAAGTAGTACTATTAGCGCTTATTTCATAATATCGCGGCGATATATCGTGATCAAAATTGAAAATGCATTATCGAGACGATTTTTTTTGCGCAGATATTATCGCGATATATCGCGACGACTTTTTTATTGTTGTTGCAATAGGGAATATGCATGTTAATTTTTGTCGTCGTTACCAAATTAATGACAATGTTATGAAGTCAATAATATTTCATTTTCCCATTTTCGTAAATATTTTCATTCAAGAAAGTGAGCTGAAAATTTCACAAATAATTATGGCGGGAAAAACAGGTCATGACGTCAGAACTGACTAACATCAATCAGCCTATCACACAAAGATAATCAAAGATTGTATTTGTGCCGAATATTTCACTCAAATTAAAGTATTTATAGTATTATTTGGTTCCATAATGAATAATAATTGTTTGCAACAATTAATTTAATCTTACATGATGGCCTGATTAAGCCAAATGTGGGCATATGATAAAAAAAAAAAAAAAAATTTACACAAGTGGCATGATTATTTGTAATATTCAGTGAATAATAGGTTTGTGAAGAGATCGGACAACAATGAATACGTTGTCTTTCCGATAATTGTGTAGTGTTGCAAGGCGGTGATTGGCAAACACATTCATACACAATGATGACACATTCATACACGTAACCATCCGTTTCACGATAAAAGCCCGGGAAAGAAGTCATGTTATACTTTGTAACATTATAAAAATCAAACTGTGACGTTTTGAAGTGCGAAAAGTAGTTTGCCGGTATTTGTAGATGAGCGCCTGTCAACTTCACATGATCGAACCAATATCGGGAAATGTGGTATATTCCCTATTATCGATATGGAATTTCATAACGTTTGACATTCCTAATCGAAACCCAAGACCAAGGTAGAAAACTCACCTGATAAATTTCTCGCCCGGAATGGTGTGCGTGAGCGGGTTGATGGCCCCCACGATGATGTTCCGAGTGAGCTCCTCGTCCGAGTGTTTGATCTCCACGATGGTCACGTTGGACTGCTCGATCTGCGCCTTAAGGTCGGCTCGCGTGCGCTTGTAACGCGCTCGCATCTTCTCGAGCGCCATCCTCAACTCCTCCATCTCGCGGACCACCATGTCTACTTTGTGGGACAGGTTGATCCTGGCAACAGACGTGCAGTTGCGTAATTATAAAACACACTCTCATTAACTGGCACATATGTAATAAAAACACTGTAGGACTTACACAGTTAAAATAGCCGTTAGTAGCCCCAGCGTGGAAATAAAGGGAATTTAGTACCCTATAATTGCTAAAGATGTTGAACGGATAATGAATACAAAGTAGACCGTGTGTGCCAGCCTTGTGAGCCAGCTGGTTTGCACGTCACCACGAGACTTGCCTGTTACCACTTCGAGACTGTTGATCTGCCCCTCAGTCGTGCCTGATGATGACAGCAGAGCAGCTGTCGAAATATTGCGTGACGTGATGTTGAACAACATCAAGAATATTTTAACTGTGTAAGTCCTACAGTGTTTTTATTACAGTTGTGTAATGGCGTAGTGCAGGACAGACGACACCTATTTGTATGTGCTAGTTCATAATTGGTAAAAATTCTATGAAACTAATATGTTTTAAATTTTAAAACACGTTTAAGGATTTTCTAAAATGAATTTTTTATTTAAGGACGTTTATTGTTTTCCTAAAAATCGATTTTGAAATCCGTTGACTAATACAAAAAAAAACTCGTCAAATATCGACACCGGAAATATTTTCAGCCACGTTGCTATAAGTTATGTTAGGTTATGTGCAACAGGACCGAGGTCCCACAAGTGCAAATTTAATAGACTACATAATATGGTGATTGATGAATGATGATGAGGAAGGGAGGAGAGGAAGCCTGATACCGGCACGTAGCCTACTCTTGTCGAAAAGTACCAAGGGGACTATCAGCTATACATCCCATTCGAAAGGACGGTGTAACTTTGACCAGTCATATAGGTTCCTCCACTAACCTGGACTGCCGAGCAGTTGACAAGAACAACGAAGCTGTTACACAAGCTTTCAAACCCTCTAATCTGCTCTAACCAATGGTAACTAGTGTTTTGGAGGAGAGCGGTCACCCAACCTCCTCCTGACCTAGCCCGATGCTGCTTAACTTGAGTGTTCGTATGGGAACGGGCTAAGCGACCGCGGCTAAACTGTAGGCTTAAAAAAGTTACCTAGAAATTTGTTTAAAAAAAGTTACCTTGGTCACCCAACCTCCTCCTGACCTAGCCCGATGCTGCTTAACTTGAGTGTTCGTATGGGAACCGGCTAAGCGACCGCGGCTAAACTGTTGGCTTAAAAAAGTTACCTAGAAATTTGTTAAAAAAAAGTTACCTTGGTCACCCAACCTCCTCCTGACCTAGCCCGATGTTGCTTAACTTGAGTATTTACCTAGAAGTTAGGGCTGGTCCACACAGATTTTTAAGACATACGATTTAAGGTTTAACGCGTAGTCGTAAAGTTATATCATAGGAAACACGTACTGGCGTTCACACAAAGTTTTAGTTTTAAGACGTTTTCATTGTTGTTTTTAAAACAACGTCTTAAAACCTTTTGCATTATGTCTTAAAAATCTGTGTGGACCAGCCTTTAGTTACAAAAAGTTTCCTTGGTCACCCAACCTCCTCCTGACCTAGCCCGATGTTGCTTAACTTGAGTGTTTACCTAGAAGTTAGTTAAAAATAGTTACCTTGGGCCTCTTTCCAACACGGATCCCGTCCCGAATTTCATGACGGAATAGGACTTGTGTGCCGTCAGGTTGACCCCACTCCCGTGTAGATTGATGCCCGACTCGTCCGTTCCCCTCCGCATAGACAGGTTCGAGACGGACATGGCCGAGGACAAGGGCAAGAGCACCGAGGAGGTAATCGCTTGCACTCGGGTCTGGGCGTTGGCTGCTGCCGTCGCTTGCTCCAACAACTTGTCGAAATCTTAAAAAAATGCACCGCACACAATAGGCAACACGCGTACGATTTTTTTTGTTAAACCAAATACTTAGTTTAATAGTATCAGATATAAAAAGTATATTAATGCAAGTCCCAAGTAAAAAGGAAATTTTTAAATAGGTTTAATGTGGTTGCATTTATTGAAGTTTAAACTCGGGGATCTGAAACGCGTACAGGTGGCTGTGACGCAACGATTCTGTAGACGTGGCGTAACAGACCAATCGCTGAGGCGGTGAGCGTACACAGACACAAACCATGACGTCAAATCCACTCTACATGGCGGCGGCTCGTTTTTCGCGCCCTTTTATTTATCGTTACTAAACCAATTATTTTGAGGCATAGACTGGACTGATCCGTTTTTCAAAATTCAAAGACACAAAATTATTAAATGAGAGACAAGGTATTTAAAAATCGATTAAAATTTTCATACGCGTGTTCCCTATTAGGGCCCAGCCAATTTAGCTACAACTAGTTAATAGAGCCCGTGAAAATGTGTTTATTTTTTTCGAAATTTTGTTTTATTTTTAGCTGTGTAGCACTAGTGATACAATGTACTATACAATCTACACATGTTTGCGCAAAGTAAAAAATATTGGGGAAATAAATATTCTTATCTCCGCTATAGAAAAATGGTCCAAAATTTATTTCGTTGCAAACGAAATTTATTAATTTTAAGAGAACAGGACTTTTGTGCAAGTTTTGGAAAAATGTTCACTGTTAAATGGGAACTCGGACGGCAGTTTTGCTAGATTTTGTGGTTATTTCGCGTAGAACATGAGATTTTTCTATGTTTATTTGCGGTGTTATAATGCCAATTTCGCGTTTTAACTTTTAATTTTTATATTTTGGACTCCTCTCGCTATTAAACGCCGACATTTTTATCAAATAAAGCAATATTGAAAAGCAAGAAAAATGAATGGCTGAAAAGTCATCATCGCATAAGAGGAAAAAAAAAATATTCACAAAAATCATATGCTTTCGTGATAGCGAGTTTTATGTGGGGCTACTAATTAATGTGAGAAAATTGTGTTTGAAGTTAATTTCTCGAACTTTTGGTAGCTACTTGTAATACAATAGGCCTACAATTACAATACAAAATTCTGGTTGTGAATAGGCTAGTTGTATTGTCTAGTCCTGCAATTGTCTGGAGCAGAGTTTCAATGATATCCTTGTCCTGAGGCCAATCAGTCTTCCGACCAAACTCGTCTAGCACCCAGGTAACACAGAACATTAATTATCTACGTTTGTTTTGATAATTTTACAACCTTCAGTATTGTCCAGTTTCATCCAGGCTATTTAATGTCATCACTTTGACAAGTTCTGTGACATTCTAAGTCTTATTAGACAAACTACGGATACAGCAAACAGTAAACCATACCTAGAAGAGCTGGTGGGTCTGCACGCTTCAAGTAGTTTTCAAACATTTCATTCTCCAAGTATACTCTACGGTTGGCAGCCTGTATATTCTGTACGGCTTGCAGCAGCTCCTCATTGGAAAGATCTGCGGACAACAAACTTGGTACCGTTCACTGTTCGTTGTCTGGTAGGATGGACTGTGAGTGTTTTTCCACTGAGTTGTGAGTGGTTGTCCACAGTTATAATAACTAAGGAGTAAGGACCCGTTAATTCAGTTCAAATTATGGTAATCCTGAAGTGTAGGCCTACCGTTACACTTTTTATGATTACGTATAGGCCTAGGCAACACATTTAAAGTGGTTTAAAGCATAGTTACATAATATTTTAAGCATCCACCTTACAAAATTGGAAAGATACATGGGTAGGTAACATAAACAGTGACTTTTGTAGACATTTTATAAGAAAAAACATAAAGTCAGTACGGTAGGCCTATTCCTTACAAATACCAAAGAAGGTGCTATTTATTTTAATTTTATATTATTTAATTTATTACACTCCAAAAATAAATAACACCTTTAAATTATTGAATAAATAAAAAAACATCAAAAACCATAAAGTTTGTAGATTTAAGAAATACCATAGGTTGTGTCGCTACATGTTAATTGGCACCCTTCATGTAAAGGCTAAGAAGACTTTGTTCCAAACTGGGCATGTGTGCTGTGAAACTTCAGACTTGGTAGTCGAGACCACTTGTCATCCAACCAGTTTACGCTACCCTTAAACCGCCAAGTGCATATCATAGGCCTACTCTTAACCTAAACGATTTGTATTTCCACCTATACAAACTCTCTCACCATTTCCCCAGTCTGTTCCACGTACAATCTAACCCAAGGAAGAGATGGCACATACCTTCGGGGCGCTGGTCATATGACGGGAAGTCCGTAGTAGTGGATGCTCGGGATGTTACGCTGGCTATGCCAACACTTTCCTTGGCTGTGATTGAAACCATCTTTCAAGTCAGCTTAAAGAGAAGATGGTATGGCACATAAAAAAAACTATACGAAGACAAAACTAGTTGCATAAAATTGTACAAAGACTCAATAAAATGTATTTACTAATGTTAAATAGATAGTAAGAACTAACAAGCAAAGTTTGTCACACTTTAGATAAATGAAAATTGTAACAATGGCCGATGTTCATTTTTTCCTCCAACAATTTAAAGTAAATATGTTGATAGAAATGAAAACATAGCAAGTACAACAAGAAAACTATTTCACTACAGATTTCTATTCAGTATTTGTGAATTTCGATTATTATGGCGACTGACTTAAATAAACCGCACAAATCAAAGCGATTAGCTACTATTGCTAAACGCTTCCCAGTAGATGCACCGTCTGAAAGAGATAAATATTATATTGGTAAGTAAAGATTGAGTTGATGCTTTGATAGGTAGGTGGCCTGATGCAAGTGCTTTAAAATGTACAGGAAGATGGTTGACATTTTTTAGTTTAAACGTGCGTCAACCAGTTATGTCATTTTGTGCAGCAGGTTGAGCAAGATTGGCATATAAATATTATGTAATGACAGAGAACCTGATATAAAGATTTGAAAGAGGTCTGACAAGGAAAGGTTAGAAGTTATGCTCGTACTTGACAAAATTGTTGCTGGCATGTCTTGAAGTTTTCTTGAAATTGTTGTGTCTGAATTGTGAACTTATACCTGTATGCGGTGGGGGGTGGCACTGTAGCTGTTTCGAAGGGTTTCGGAAGTTTTAATAATCCCACATCTGTCAACAAGTAATCAAACGTAATCGTTTGTTGTGTGGACACCTATTATTTGACAATGTGTGATTTCCAAGAAATGTGCACATGGTTGAACTTCTGTTATGGCTTCCGGTAATCAGTTTGGGATTTCAGCTCGTGTTTGTGCTAGCCAGATAGTCACAGGGTGTACAGCATTGGTGAAATGCCTAGATCGACAAAAGATCAACTGATTTTCTTGTTCTCAACTAAGCCACAGACCCACTGTAGGAAACATTTTTTGAAAAATGTCTCTGCGACTCTTGAAATAGGTGCTATGTAAAACGCATACGCCTGATGATAGATAATTTCGAAACAGACCAGCTAGCGTTACGTACATGAGTGTTTTTGGAAATGACTACGGCATTGAGCGGAACCGGGTTGAAGATTCGGAACCGGTTTTCGGGTACCCGATATCACTAGCCTCAATATTCTGAACTGGCTTTCTGTATGAAATTAATGAAATGAAACTAGTCGTAAGTCTAGATTTAGTAATTAGAATTAGACTAGTGGGGAAACACCTGTGTGTTAAGGGCCTATGCTCTAATTTTTCCCACCAGCAATGTGTTTGTAACATTTAAAAAATGTAATTAACGTGTTGAAAATAAATAATAATACAGTGAAACTTCTTTATAAAGAACGTCTTTATAACAAAATGATCTATATAACAAACTGTTTTTGAGGTCCCTAAAGGTTCTTATGCATGTAAAGGTACCCTCCTTATAAAGAAATGTTCTTTATAACAAAATAATAATCGAGCCCCCAAGAGTTCGTTATAAAGAAGTTTTACTGTAATAATACACATCCTCTGTTCTCGTTCAGATGACTTCGCCTACGACTCGATAGCATTCCAAGAGGAGCTGATAGTCCAAGACGTAGAAACGCGGGCAGAGTTGGGTAAAGTGACGATCAGCGCCAGGCCCGTCGGTAAAGATAGCCAATACTTCCAAGTCTGCTCCTCGGCTCAGGCGACAATCAAAGGGAATCAATGCGGGGTCAAGATCTTTAGCTGTGTCGACAGACATTTCTGCACGATTGAAGAAAGACGGAAAGAGTAGGCTACCGCTACTATATCATTTTAATGCTTTTAGATTTCTTCGTTGGCGCCACTCGACTTGAGTCGAATTTAATCTTGTATCACTGTGCTGCAGGCCTAGTGTGTGCTGTATGCCCAAGTTTTTGGTGGCAACACCCTCTTACCGGACAATGTTGGAACTTAGTGTATATCACTGTAGAGTAGGCTCCAGTTGCTCCAGTAGATCTTATAATTTCTCAAGGACTTACAGCAAAACTGATTTAGAATAAAATGTCCAACAATCGACTTATCTATTCCGAGTACGTAGAGTACGGAAAATGTACGTACCTTATATAAGAGCTCCATATGTTTGGTTCAAACATTGTAGTTCTACATATGTGACGTCATCAGTTGTTGAATATTTGAACTGTTCGAGTCTTTGTAGAACCTAAAATGGCTTAGACAATGGTCCACTATCTCTTGGCAGTTGAAGTGGTGCACATGTTTTATAGTTTCCAATTTCCAACACCTAGCTATCGTTAAACAACAGATAGTAATAATGATAACAAGACCGAGCACGGCTGCAATTTCAGGTACTCGATCCCCGGAGAAGGATCGAGTCAGGCATATCCCATCAACAAGTGGTTGTACATTGGACAAGACAATGATGTGTACCACTGCTCGGTGGTACAAGAACACTTGTCAGCAGGGCATGTCGATAAGAGAAATACCGAGATACCGGCGCAATACACAAAGGTAAGTGTGGTAGGTACAACAACACTCGACACTAGGCCAGGGCATGTCGATAAGAGAAATACCGAGATACCGGCGCAATACACTAAGGTAAGTGTGGTACACCGTACAACAACACTCGACACTTGTTTAACGTTTCTTACGTTTCTAAGCAAATGTATTAGTACTGTATGTATTTAGTAACCACATAGTAAGTATAATACATACTCACTTGTGTAGCATATCTTAATTTGTATTTTATTGCTATTTGACAACTCGAATATTCTGTTATAAGAGTAAGAATAAACACATTAGCATTACATATAAATATTATAATCACTGGCATAACTTTGTTTGTTTCAAGAATCTTGTTGGAGAAGGAGCAAACTTGTTACTTCTACGATTCTTGGCACTAAGGGATTACAAGGGTGAATTTGAATTGCTCGGAATGCAAATGGACGGCCACATGTGTTTCGCCAAGTATGTAAGTACAGCTACCTGCGTGGTGACATCTACTTGGATACAAAATATATAGAGGGTTTATTGAATCATCTTGCACAAACAGAATTTATACCTGGCAGTAATTTGGAGTCAAAATAGATATTAATTTTAACATCTCTCAATTTATTATTGTAAATGGGTTTGATAATTTTCATCATCATCATTATCCGTCGCCGTTTCCTGCTTCTGGCAGGGTCAGCTTGGGTTTCACAACCAAATTTGTCCACCTCTTCCTATCTTCCCACAATCGTACTTCCTCTACTTGCTCCCAGTTCTCTCCTCTCTTCTGTAAGTCTTATCGGCAATCTTTTCCATCCATCTCTTCCTTGGTCTTCCCCATCTTCTTCTTCCTTCGATCTTTTTTTCATATATTCTCCTGGGCATCCTCTCTTCCGTCATCCGTTTCATGTGTCTAACCCATCTCAGCCTTGTCCTTCCCATTATGTTCCCTAGTTTCTCCACACCATAGTTGTATTAGTTTTTAATAGCTGTTTTTAGTGTTGTAGGTCTATAGTAGCAAGTTTACACAATGAATTGTAACACCATGCTGCCTTGTAAACCAGTGTGAGGAAACAATAGCAGAAGTCTCGACTCTAAAGATAGATTTACAGTTGTGGAGCTACGTTTTGTAGAAATCGGAAACACTATCATTCCTGACATAGGCCTAGGTTGAGAAACTGATTCATGATTTTGGTTATAAATTATAATGTTAACTTATACATATACTGTACATATATGTGTCTACCTACATACAACCAGCAGACAGCAAACATCAGACATATGGAGTAGGTTTTCCAAGTAACTCTCTTCAAGTAGGCCTACTCTGATGGACTATGCAAAACCATCCGTTCTTAAATGTAGGTAATGAATGTGTACGCAGATAGCCAAGAATCAATAATGACAACTATGATTGATTGATTGATATTTGGGCTTAAAGTCTCATGTGTTTGCAACTAGGCTAATCGAGACAATGAGTGGGTGAAATATGAAGATGATAAGGGGTGTTTTGGAGAAAAGGTGCTATTAGGAGGGCGGGGAGGGAAACAGAAAAGGGAGGAAAGGGGAGGAAGGACCTAGTGGGCCTTTCTTGGCATGATAATAAATTTTATGAAAATCTTCCTTGGACAGTCCTTCCTACAAATTAGTTTTTGTAAACTTGCTGTATATATGAATTGGCATTACAAAACTAATTAATATAGATAGGTCTACTCACAGATTTAAAAAACAGAAAAATTAGACCCTTAGGGAAATGTGTTGTCACATGGCCATAAAGTAAATTGGTGAGATAGATATGAGAAATGTAATAGGTAATACTTGTGCATGAACAACATTATAACCAGCTACGGTAGTAACTTAACGATGGTGAACATTTTATTTTGTGTAGCACTCCGGAGGACAAGAGAAACAAAAGATCAACAATAAATACGAGCAGGTGGTGGTTATCACTCGCACCACAACAACAGTTCACGAGGAAGAGGACAAAATGGTCACCACGTTGGCTTGCACAGGTACGACAGTAATGCCTAGAGAACTAGGGACAATTTTGATAGTTCTGATACGTTAACTTTAATTATAAAGTACTTATTGTTCATATATATATCTGGCTCCTGTTTCCAACTTAAGTTAGGTGAGGGGGTGGCTATAGCCACCAGGATTCAAGGGCACTTCAAGAGCTCCTAACACCGGCTTGCCAGGCCTGTCATAAAAAATGTAATTTAGTATAAGCAAATATGGAACAACAGATAGATATACTGTATTATACTTTGACAACACATGATGAGCAATGCGAGAAATTCCAATCATACAACTGAATTATAATAGATTGAATGCAGCAGTGAAATCCACGTTTGTAAATTCAAACTATCGAAAAACTAGTGGTGCGGATGATAATCGTATATCGATGTGTATCGATAATATCAATACGATACGATTTCCGACGTCATATAGCGATATTCATTCGTGATTAAAATTGTTAATACGTCGTGCTATCGCCGTAGTTTACAACTTTGTGCGGCAGTTATTTGATTGATTATCCATGTGCGGAGCACGAGGATTACGTTCACAGGTATGTACCTCTTGGCAGACTTCATTGACTTTGCGAGCGTTGACATAAAGAAGTATTATTACTTATTTTATTTATTTAATGTCTATCCTATTCAGTTATAAAAACTGATTTACAAAGGAGGACCTTAAATAAAACTAGGCTATGCAAACAATTAATAATAATGAAGTCATGAATAACAATATCAACAAAACCAACTACTATATAAAATAAAAATCAAGAATAAGAAAAAATAATTGAGAAATGAAATAAAATAAAGTGGAAATTCAACATGTTAAATAATAAAAATAAAAGTCAGCGTGTTTTTTGCATACTACACAGTTTGTCCATATAGCCTAATAATTGAAAGTTGTAACTAGTGATGACAGAAGGTCCCCTCAACCCCGACACAAAGTGTCTCTCACCTGTTGGACCTATCGATGTCACTCAGGACAAACGTTGGATCACGCGTGGATCGGGTGGCCATACGTCTACCGGATACACTCGTCTCAGAAGGTCGCCAGCATCATCTCAAACGGCAAAGTTGACTCGTCTCTACCGCTCGATCTGCGCTGGGAAGAAGACTTTGAACTAATGTCAAAATACCTGGACAAGAAGGTGAGTGCAAATGCATGTATGTTGGGGTGGGGTTTGGGTTGTCCAAAAGTAGTGTATTGGTGGTGAAATTTATTTTGAATTTTTGTTTTTTAAATGGTAGACCCATTTCCCCTCCCCCCCCCCCCCCCCACCCTTCCTCCATAGTAACAGGATCTTAACTAGGTTTATTTTGCAAATTTCATTATCAATCGGAGGTACGTACGTCATTGTCTGTGAAAATGCATATCTAAAATTTGACATAATGTCTTAACTCTTTAAAGATGTGCAAATAAAAGCACTGATACATGTACTTAAAAAAATAAATCTAGTAGAACCAAACAAAATCAAGATTATACATTTTCAAAATTTGTAACATACCCTAGCCAAAAACAGTATTTTCATGATAAAAAAAAAATCCAACTTATTTAATCAAAATGTAGGCCTACACATCTTCAATTATACACATCACACCTTCTTTCTTCTTTTTTCTTTCTTCTTTTCCATCTTTTTATCATATTTAAGTTACAATCATTAAACATTTTTAGATTTTCAAGAAAAATATTTGAATTCTTTGTGAGAACACAAAACTATTTCCCCTTAGCGTAAAAAGAGATTAAAGATTGAAAACCGTAAAATGTGTATTTTATCGCTGTCATACTCACTTTTAAGGACTTGGGCAAATACAAACACTGAAACTCGATATTTTATTTAAAACTACGTACTCTACTAGGGCTGAGTCGTGTAAACGTTCAAACGTGTAAACGACCGCAAGAAAATATACGTGTACAAACATTCATACACGTTTAACCGTGTCAAAACCCAATTCGCCCATTTTCCCCATGTCACAGCTCTTCGACGAGCCGACGAGTCAAAATGACTGTTGACAGTTGGACACAACGGTGGGGAATATAATCAACAGTGTTATGTCGTTTACCATGTTTTTTCGCAACACTATAACTCACTTTTTTGCTGTCATTTTGTGAACTGGAGGGGTGTTACGTTTAAACGCGAAAAATTCGGAAAAATAAACGTTTACAAAACTAACCGTTTTCTCCCAGCCCTATACTCTACGTTATCATGTTTAAATATAGGTATTTTTGTCGGTTCCTAATAGAAACGTGCAACTGTGAAGCGTACCGTCAAAGATATGTTGCATGTTTCCTCCCAGGTTCGCCAAAGAGCTTCACATCACTCGTATCTACTGGACAACCCACAGCTTCGACACATCCTCTCCGACTACGTTCAGGCCCTGCTACTACAGAAACCGTACGAGGTGATCCCGTTTTCAACCAAGTACTTCCAGGCCTTCCAGCACAACCCGGAGTACGGGGAAATGTACGGAGAAAACAATCCCAATATGGAGTTTGAATCCCTGGAACTGAAGAATAGCACTCAAAGGAGTGAAGACACAACAAATCCTTCAATCGAATCACCAACGGCTAGCAGCACGGGAAAGTTCACTATAGCATTGTTTTGTGTCTGAACCAAAAGAGCTCACTGGAAAAAGAAGTACGACTCGTCCTTACAAAATTTTATGCTGATGCAATACACTGTATTGTTGAATTACTAATTCGATTTTACTGCATAAAATCTTCTGTTACTATTGCTTTTCAAATATGACATAAGAAAGTATCTATGCTACCTGATTTATTTTTATCCAGTTAAGTGTACACTGTTATATCTACTTAACTTAGGGTGACCATATATTCCGGAAAATCGGGATTGTCCCGGATTTCTGCCCCTAGTCCCGGTGTAAAAAAAAAACAAAAAAACTTTCGAGACACCAAGTTGTCCCGGATTTGTCTCGAAACATAAATTACTGAAATTTTTTTGCGTTAGGAAACTGAACCTCCAGCATAAAAATAAGAGATCTGTTGAGTAAATACAAGACATAACATTACATCACAATTTTTTAATGTTAATTAATATTCCCAAATAAAATAATGTTTAACTTGTTGAAGAGCGGATTTTAAATGGCTGCTCCACCTGCCAGAGTGAGTATTTTTGGGGATTGAGTGAGACTCGTAAGAAAAATCAGAACTGCCATGCCATTAGAATAATCAATGTCATCACAATCACTTACATCACTGTCATTATCCTCTCATTCATAATTCATAGTTCAATCTTAGTTATTTCCCTGGCCATAACGCGTTTACGGCGATGTGAGAACGCCAACCTTGAATGAACAATCACCTGTTATTTGCCACCGCACACTTGTATCGTCTCAAAAAAAAAATGCACAAGGCTACAAAATCATACTTAGAAACTCTGGTGAAGCTTCAAATCGTTGCTCAGAAGGTG
Source organism: Isoperla grammatica (assembly GCA_945910005.1). Taxonomy (NCBI): domain Eukaryota; kingdom Metazoa; phylum Arthropoda; class Insecta; order Plecoptera; family Perlodidae; genus Isoperla; species Isoperla grammatica. Next base: position 34,508,517 of record OX246743.1, read on the forward strand.
CAGATGTTACTCTATTACTACTGGTTCTGAAAACGTCTGGCTTGAATATGTATTACTGGAGCCAAAACTATCGCCCGTAAATGTACGGGATTACTCCGTAATGGCCGTACGCACGACCCGTAAATGTACAGGCGTACTCTTCAATAGATTAAGTCTAAATCAAGGATGATATCATCCACTTCTAAAACAACAAATCTCACTAAAACACTTCCAAAAATGCTCTTTTAAAAACAATTACCTGTGGGGCTGTTTATTGGGGGGCCTTGCCCCCCAAATCCCCGCGGTTCGTCAGCTTCGCGACTTCTAATACAACTACTAAAGTGGCCGTCACCTAAAGAGTTCATTCAAGTTCTGCGAAATGTCTTCCCCTCTTACCCCCACCAGCGTCTGCGCACAGCGAAGAGAGGCAGTGAAAGATCTAATCTCTATAATAGACTGTCGAGCTGTCAACCAAAGCTTTCAATGATCTTCCAATTAAATGAGCTATCTTTCAATACAAATGAATTTATTGTAATTACATGTAATTCTATCATTATTAATTTTACGTAGATCTTTCACTGCCTCTCTTTGTCCGTGCGCGGGCACTGGTGGGGGTAAGAGGGGAAGGCATTTTGGCTTTTGCAGAACTCGGATGAACTCTTTAGGTGACGGCCACTTTAGTAACTTGTGTTCATGTTTATTTGTCCCAGATTTTCTTTTGAAGAAAATTGCCACCCTAAGTAACTTACCTACAAGATTTCCTTGCAATGATAGCATGTGAAAAATCAATACATTTCAAACTCTTTCAACATTATTACCTGGCACCACCCATTGTTTGAGTGTAACCATAGCAACACCACACACGAACAACTAGACCATATGTCATTCTAAATTTACCTTATATATCACAATGATTTGGATTTTGAATTGAAAATTTGAAAATTTCTAATACAAGTAACATCCACCTAGCACTTTTACTATACCGATTTCTCAATGTTCAAAATTGATTATGATTTTAATAACTTACATTATTATAAATGGTTGTCTCATAAATTGTCTTGAGTATTTGTTTGCATTTGATAAATAGTGATAATCTATTGTGAAGAATTACAAATTGGTTTATTTAGAATAAGAGAATGAAGTATCAATGCTGCGCAAAGCTGACGAAAGAGCAGATGGAATACCCAACATCTACAGGTGTTGGGCATCGCTTCATCCACCCGAGGAGCGAACACTATGAGGTACGTTACGTTTAGTAACCTCACACACAAGAATTACTGGATTCAATTGCCAACACCGGCACCCCCAAGCAATCTAGGCCTATACTGTACTTTTTTTAGTTTTTTAAATTTTACGTAGATGCTAAATCGGTGCATGTTACGGTACTGAAATTGGTGGAAGTGTTGGAAAATGTTACAAAATCATAATTTTACCAAAAATATGGTGTTCCCATTCCCTTTCCCAGATTTAGTTAAGAATTGCATTCTAACCCTTTAAATAGTTACAACTAAATTGATTTTAAATATCTGCACATAATTTTCCATTAGAAGTACAAAAAATACCCTCATATTCAAGGTTTTGATGAGAAGAAAAAATAAATGCTATAAAATGCTAAATTCAAAATAATTACCGTAGTGCTAAATTTAGAGAAAGCTAATTTTAAAATAACTTAAATATTATATCTTTCACAGTCGAATGAAGAACTTCTATCATGTGACCATCGTGATAAACTTTGAAAATTTCTTGTCCGAAATCAATTGTTCCACCAACTTTTAAAATAAATTGATTAAATTCATACTGAATATTAGGCTTATATCAAATATAAATCATATTCTATAAAATTCAGTCATTAGTTTTTAACTTCTGGATTACTAAATTATTAAAATTACAAAACGTCAGCGGCACAAAATGCTCTTACTTGTTGGCATGCTGAAAAAAAGTCCTAAAACAATCATTGTGACATGTACGACATCCTTCTTAACTATCGCACACCTCTTGTCACAGCACGTAACAACATAGTATGCCAAAAGAGGGACACTTTCTACCTTATATTAATAAGTATACTAAAGTACAATAAATATGCACATTCCCATACTTAAACAAACCAATGTCATTCAAGTATTGAGATATTATTATTAACTACCAGCAAAATTGACTATTTAATATGTTAACATGTTTAATTCTACAATAATTGTAAGTACTTGTAACTGCTCGTACGATACGTGTGTAGTACCTTAGCCGCCCTCTTCGGCCAGAAATCCTCGTGAGGGACATGAAGGCTTACAAAGAGACGTATGTCTCAACTTACGGCAAGGATCACAACTGGAAGATCGGGGAAAAAGACCTCCCAAAGAAAGCCATGGCCAACCAGAAGATGAGCTTCATGAGAGATGTCAAAGAAAAGGTAATTCATGAATTAAATATAAATAATATGTGGTGAGTTCAACCCATTGAGGCACCATTTAATTATTTCAGAAAATTATTGTACATGCATAGTTTTGAGAAATTTAGGCTATTATTTTATAATTTTTTTTTTTTTTTTTTGAATAATATTGGTACATTTGGACACGTTTTGGATTTGTACTAAAACCTAAATTTGAAATAAAAATTTCATTTTTATTTTATAAGTTTTTTTCATTTTTCATAACTTTGATTTACACAAGTAGGCCTAAGTTCAAGATTTGGCTTTTTTTGCAATATTCGAACGGAAATTTCCGACGTATTTTCAATTAAATTCTAAATATTTAAACAAAATTCCTAATTTCAGCAAAGTTAAATGTCTGCTAATTTGCTGCACACAATCTTGTAGCTGCAAGTAGCGAGCAAGACACCATTCTGTAATGCAGTATTGCATGTTATTGATTTTTCACTGTTTTTTATTGCGAGGAATGGGGGAAAAAGTATGAAAACCTATGTAACACAATTTTTTGCATTTAAAAAAAAAAACAAAAAAATATATTTAAGAAAAATAAAATTATTTTCAAACACCAGCTATAGCTACTTGTGGGCGTGTCAGATACAGTTAGAACAACGCTGGAAATGTCCGAGCGTGTATGTAAACAAAATGCGATATGTTCCAGAACTTGATGCACCCCCCCTGGCCGGTGGGAGTCGGGGCGTGTGGAATATCGGAGTTCAAGGACAACTTCCGGCGAACGTTCTTGCCACAACCGATTGCCAAGATCGAAGCCGTCGAGCCCAGATACATCTGCAAGGTGGGTGAAATACTGTGATGTAAAAGTGTAAAAGAAAATTATAGGCCTAGAAGTGTAAACGTATTCTCATAAATTGTCAATCACTTACTCTGATCTTCTCCAGACTTAGGCAAGAATTTGCAACAGAGGTAAAACAATGCAAATTCGTTTGCACCTCAATTACCTGGACCCCCTGAGCTTAGGTCAGATTTTAGTTGTAGTATAGTAGTAGTAGTATCTTTATTAGCATTCTTGCTTCTTTACATACACATCACAAAAACATAGACCTGTATCTCATAGGCCTACAACATCATAAATTCTATAAAGTTATCACAAAAATCAGTAAAATAAAACTAAATCAATTTAGCTAGTAATATAGTAATTAAGGCTAACTAAAATAATAAGAAATCTCATCATCTTGAAGGCTGTTCTTCCTTAGTGCTGTATACTGCTAGTCTTGTACTCACATAATGATAGTTATACTGCCTGCCCAGGGACTGCTTCCTTATCGTGGTGGGCAGGTTTGTGTGCTTTGATGATTCCTGGAGCTAGGCCGGCGGAAGCGTATGCTTCTGGTAGGGCCACCCTTGCCGGACAGGTCGAGGAGGAGAAGTCAGACGAAGTGCAGTCCACATCGTCCTCACTCCCTTTTTCTACTTTTCCCTTTTACTCCCCGCCCTCCTATTTACCCCTTTCCTCCAAACACCCACCTAGTTCATCTTCATATATCACCCACTCATTGTCTCGATTAGCCTCGTTGCAAAAATATGAGACGTTAAGCCCAAATACTAGGGATGAACATCGATAAAATAAAAACTATCGATTATCGAAAAGATGACTGCATTATCGATCGATAATATCGAACGATAATAAATTTACAAAATTGAAGTAATCTTTTACAGTTTCAGTGATATGTCGCCTAATCGAGCACATAAGGATTTGGCAACATTACTTGGACACATCTGAAGTGACACTGCTGAGAGTATAATCACATTTTACGAGGCCCGAGGCCTAGTATTTTGGCGGTATCTTTGAGTATTTCAATACTAGAAAGGTCCGAGAAGAACGAAATAATGCTTTACGAACCCGCTTTTTTAGAAATCAGACCATTCGATAATATTTGTATTATCGATTATCGAAATTTTATTGCATATTGAATATCGAACGATAATATCGATTATCGTGTGCATCCCTACCAAATACCAATCTATCGATAGTTATACTGCAAGCTGCATGCTTGTCTTAGGTGCGCGGTCTGGGGCGTGACGAGCAACCTCCCATAGAGCCTACAGATGACGGCCATCTCAAGTACCTCGACCCCTACCTGAGTGTCACCCAGATGGATCACGTGCCCTTCACACGCGAGCAACAGTTGGGCGTCGCTAAGAAGGACATCGACACAATCTATGACATCTTGGGGATCTTTAAGGTGAGTCGTCCCGACTTGAACGCTTTATTACGTTGCGTAGCGTGACACCGGAGATGCAGTATCGACGTCTCCATTGAAACCCAGTGCCTAATTTAAGGAAAAAGTGGAACTGCGCAAACAAATCTTTAGAGGCAAAGCGCCACGCCCCCCAGGTTAGCCCCGCAGGGGATTTTTTTTTTAACCTTTTTTCAAGAACGTGTTTAAATGGCTTGTGATGGTCTTCAATACATTTTATTAGATTTACTACCGCGATTCACCAAGCGCTTACCTCCTCAGAAAACATACAAAGTTAAATAGACGTTAAGAAATTGAAGAATATACTTGTAGATTTAGTATAAGCTCTATAATATTAAAAAATAAAAATAAAGTATTTCTTATTCTATCAGTTCTAGACTAATTCTTAACTGCGCAAATCACAAATTGCAGCTGCGCAAATGAGTTTTGCAACTGCGCAAACAGTGTCCAGCTGCGCACTAAATTAGACCCTGTTGCAACCTCCCTATATGGGCCATGAAACACCGTGGCGCAGTGGCAGAGTGGCAGAGTGTTAACAGTTGGATGTTGCAAGCTCGAGCAAGTGTGACAAACTTATTAACATTACATCTTCAATCTTCATCATCATTAGTATACACTACTCAATCTGTTGTGGTATTTTGACCATTGGTACCATAGTTAATTTACTAAATGAATAATTAGTTAAATACATCTTCATTCTTCATTGAATTATTAATCAAATGCCATCTTGGCATAATAGATTTAAAAAAAAAAATGTTATTTTGAGTTTGCTATTCTTTGTTTCTAGGCATCAGAGGTGTATCACATGTATCACATACACATACACATCACATACACATACACGTATCACATTGTAGATAATTTAACGCTGATTAAAACAGAGCTTTAAAAAGTAGTTGTAATCAAATTCGTTTGGAGATTACGCAATTCCCCTATCGTACCCATTGTAAGAGTGAAAAATGCTACACCTGTTTACCAAAAACACGGTACAGTAGACCAACATGTAACTACACATGATTAAATTATGTAACACATCGTAGATAATTAAACGAACATTAAAAAAGAGCTTTAAAAAAATGATGTAATCAAACTCGTTTTGGAGATTACGCAATTCCCCTATCTTCCCCATTGTAAGATTGAAAAAACACACCTGTTTACCAAAAACCCGGTACAGTAGACCAACATGTAACTACACATGATTAAATTATATAACACATTGTAGATAATTAAACGATGATTAAAACAAAGCTTTAAAAAGTTGATGTGATCAAACTCGTTTTGGCGATTATACGCAATAGGGAAGTCTCACGCATTTTTTTTATTTGCTTACTGGTTGCCTTAAATTAAAATAAACGGGAATTAATTGGTTTCGGCTCGAAATGTGCATTAACATCGCTTTAACAGCAAGTCAAAGATACTGCTGTCAAAACACGCTCAGAAACGGACCTGCGCCATCTTGCTCGTGATTTCAAGGTTCTGACGTCATATGTCAGTAAACAGTAATTTTATATCATACAAATAGTACTGAAATCCCACCCTTTAGTAGATTATTGCTCTCATAAGACTCTAACTGAACCAACGTTTATTTATAGTTAGTAAATGAACACTTCTCAACATTAACTAACAACAATATGTTAAATAATTGCATTATTTTAAACACGTTTTGGTAAATACTGTATCAAAATGTATTTTCTGAAGAAAACAGTGGTATAAAAGACATTGTTGTAAAGTCACTGCATCCTAGATATTGTAAAATGTCCAACTTAATATCGTTGATAATATTAAGAATACTTCAAGGAGGCAGTTGTTTACATGACATATGACGTCAAGAGCCGTTTTTCAATTACGAAACAAGAAGTTCCAAATTTCAAACTTAAAATGCTAATAGAATTGGAAATATACGCTTCTCAGATATAAAAATTATACCGCCCGTACTTTTAGATAATGATCTTCCATTTTTAGGTACTTTGAGGAATATTTATTTTTGATAAGACTTCCCTATTCCCCTATCTTCCCTGTTGTAAGAATGAAAAACCTACACCTGTTTACCAAAAACACGATACTGTCGATACAGTAGACCAACATGTAACTACACGTGATTAGTTTATGTATCACATTGTAGATAATTAAACGCTGATTAAAACGGAGCTTTAAAAAGTAGTTGTAATCGAACTCGTTTTGGAGATTATGCAACTCCCCTATCTTACCCATTGTAAGATTGAAAAAACCTACACCTGTTTACCAAAAACACGGTACAGTAGACCAACATGTAACTACACATGTATAGTTTATGTATCACATTGTAGATAATTAAACGCTGATTAAAAAAGAGCTATAAAAAGTAGATGTAATCGAACTCGTTTTGGAGATTACGCAATTCCTCTATCGTACCCATTGTAAGAGGGAAAAAACCTACACCTGTTTACCAAAAACACGGTACAGTAGACGAACATGTAACTACACATGATTAATTTATGTATCTCATTGTAGATAATTAAATGCTGATTAAAAAAGAGCTATAAAAAGTAGATGTAATGAGATTACACAATTCCCCTTTCTTCCCCATTGTAAGATTGAAAAAACACCTGTTTACCAAAAACAAATTAACTTTGTGTCTGTAAAAAGACTCTATGTTTTATTCATTATGATATTGTTTAATTTTAATGTAACCCGTAGTAAAAAAAAAAATATAATACTATAGTAGTGAGAACATTATATTTTATGACAAACTAATGGTTATTTATCTCCAACGCAGTGCAAAGGATTTGGACCAAAGCAGAGCAACTTCATTGGGCCACTTCTGAGCATTCGTAGAGATCCAGTTTACGATGTGGCCACGTTCAAGTTGGCAGCAAAGGGCAGAGTTGTGCCTACCCTAGTGCGGACCGTGCCTTACGTGTAAGTGAACAGTCCGTCTCTATGAAATGCAGTAGCTATAGCCTCCCCTTTGCAGCCTACCATAATTAATATTCCTAAAATGTTACCATAAGAATACCAATAGGAAGATATTTAATCAAAATAAAAGGCCAATTAGAAATTTAATTAATTAAGTACAGTATTATTTACAATTTAAAAATACATAAATAAAAAATTAAAAAGTTACAATGAAATAAGAAAGGCCCAATCTTAAATTGCCCCTATTGTCGCATTGAGTGCACCAGAAAAGAATACAATAAGCGCACTCAGTGCAGTCCATTGGAAAACGCCTTTAGTCAACGCCATTTGTATTCGTGTTGTACTGTTGCTGCTATACACCTTGGGCTAACCTTGAGCCGAGACGGGATCCAAGTCAAGGTACTGCAGCAGAAACTACCTGTAGAATACAATGTATCGCATGCAGTCACTTGATGAGGCAGTGTAATGTATACGCTGTGCTTATCAATGATCTGTTAAGCCAGAATGTATGTGCTGACATTATTAATATTCAGAGCTGGGTAGTAACGTAACATAAGTAACGCGTTACTGTAACTAAATTACTCTTTTCAGTAACGTGCCAGTAATCTCGCTCGATACAATATTCCAAATGTAACAGACAAGTAATTTCACTACTTATTTCATGGTTATTTGATGTAAGTAACGCGTTGATGTAAGTAGCGTGCCCGCTGCCTTTGAAACGTCAACGAAATATGCAATATTAAATACGTATTACAAAAAACAGATTTACAATGACCTCGCTCTTAATGTGGCTTTTCAAAGTATGTACTTATTTTTATTTCCTTGTCTTCTTCAATATTCCTATGATAAGGTATATCGAAAGGAAATTTTTATTTTGAAAGCAATTTTGGAAGTAATTTTGAAGTAATCACTAATTTTTTTCATAAAAAGTAATGTTATTTAGCCTAATTACATTTTGAATAACTAACTTCATGGTAATTTTATTACAATTAAGCTCCAGTAGGCCTAATAAGTAGGCCTAACGTAATTTCACTACTTTTCAAAAGTACTTTACCGAGGTCTATGTTATTGCAGGGGGATGGAGAGTGAGCATCAAGCCAAGTACAAGCTCCCCGTGGACGAGCTATCAAGCCAGCGCTGGTCAAGCGGCGTGGAATACAACCAACCGTTCCCTAAGCCGTCACCGTGGGAGACGCTGTGTGCTCCGGCCATGTACTGCACCGAGTATTGTCACCTGGGCAGCAAAGACTTCCCCGTCAGCGCCGTCGTCGACCCCCATAAGAACACCAAGACAGTCAAAAACGTAATGTGTTGCGGATATCATCCCGCCGACTGTAAGCGGGACAAGAAACCGGCCAGGCGAGTGCAGAACAACGCGAACAGAGTGGATCGTGCTAGTCCTTCAGTCCACACCAGTGAACGTCCAGTGAACACCAGCGTAGAGACAACAGTTCCGTTGTGTGCTTGTCCTCTTTTACTCGGCACACAGCAGCCAATACCGGTCAACTAACTATATATACTGTTTTACTTTTATTTTATACATTTATTTTATGTGTACCTACTTGTATTTTATGTATTAAATATTCTGGAATTATACTCCAAAGGGCTCACTATGATCTGGGCCCGGATACACAAATTGTCTTAACTTAGGCCTGGCCTAACTTTAGGACACTAGATTATGGAACGCCATTGACTGATAGGGATATGCACATACTCTCGACTCAACGTCGCTAAGAAACCCTAGTAAATAACCAGCACTTGAGACCAAAATTTAGGCGCTGTCTGAGATGGTCTTATCTTTTTTTAAAGATGATGGCAATTTGCCTGTGACTTCAAAGTATGAACATAAATAAATATCGTTTTCTTACCATATATATACCATAATAAATGTAACATACAAATCAATAAATCATTTTTAACTCATAACTCATTTTTAACTGATGGTTTAATTTTTTTTAAATTTAAACTTAAACGCTTTTAAACCTTGTGCTGTGTTGTTAAAAATTCCTGTGTACCTAAAAACTACTCAACAACACAAACAAAAAATCACTCCCCCTTCTCTCGTATCATCCCAGAGCTCCCCTTGTTTTACTTTTGCCTTCCTATTTCCCAGTGGCGGCTCGTGGGGGTTATGGGAGGTGGAGCTGTAATACAACATGTGAATTTTTTAAGAGGCACAAAAACGTACACCCCACCCCCCCCCCCCCCCGAAACGAAAACGAATGGCACTTTAGACTAAATAATATCAAAGATATTATCGAGCTGCATAACGTTTGTTATGGGTTTTTTAGAACCGTCTTGTGCTCTTATTTTATTAAACATGTGGCTTAGCTCCGTTACACCTGTTTTCGTACACGATGGCCCCCCCCCCCCCCCAAAAAGAATGCATAGAAAACAGAACACTAGATTCTTAACACTGCTAGCACTAGCACACACTAGCAAACACTGGTTAGGCCTGGGTTAGAGTATGCGGCGGCGGTCTGGGACCCGTATAAAAGTAAGGATAGGGAGGTGTTGGAGGGTGTGCAGAGGAAAGCGGCAAGGAAAGTACTTGGGAGGGGAAAGAGATGGGAGGAGGTTGAAGTGGGTGAAGGAGGAAAGGAAAGGGTTTATGAGAGTGTGACAGAAATGGTGAAGGAACTGGGGTGGGAAAACCTGGAGGATAGGAGAGCAAGGGACAGGCTGGGGAAGATGTTTAAGGTGACAAGAAATATGGAGGGATGGGGGGAGCTGCATAGAAGCACTGCACCTGCGGCATACATGGGCCGGGGGGATAATACGTGGAAACTGGAAAGAAGGACCTGGAGGACGGACCTCGGGAAGTTTTCCTTCCTGGGCAGGACGGTTGTGGATTGGAATGGTCTGGGTGAGGAGGTAGTGAGCCAGGAGAAGGCTAAGGGTTTTATGGAAAGGCTGAAGGCAAAATGGGAAGAGGAGGTGAGAGGAGGAGAGGAGAAGATGAAGAAATGAAGGCGAATTCCGAGGAGAAATAGGAAGAGGAAGGGGACGGAGCTAAGGAAGTGGAAGGAGAGAAGGAAGAAAAGAGGAATGGAAGGATGAAGAGGAATGGAAACCTGCCACCGGTCCACAGTGATCAACAGCGGGTGAAAACAACAACAACAACAACAACAACAACAACAACCAATGAACAGTTTTGGAATTTACGTTCGTACTGCTTGCTGTTACTTTTACTGACCTGTTTCAGTGAGTTCTGGGGTTTGGCAACCGAGTTTTTAATCTCCAACTTTTCTTCCAGTCTACGAGAAGCAAAAGGTCTTTCCAATAACGGGACCTACAGAAATCATTTTGATCTGATTAATATTATTACATTTCTGTCATTTACTTGATATCGAATACCGTGCGCCACGCCATACATAAAACGGAACATGGCACACAGGTGCTAGGCCATGTGCTTCGCCACAAATAATATTAGTTTAATGTTTGATATTTAATTAAATTACTCACCGATGTAGTGCGGAATAACACGCAAAGAACACCACGCAATATAATAACGAAAACATTCATTGGTTATGATTAGTGATACGTGAAAATAGCATTTTCAATTGTCATTTTATAGCGTTTTGTAGCAACTATTTTTTTGCCAAGATTACAAAACTTGAGAATGAAGTTTTCTCAAATTTTTATTTTTAAATCATGTAATACTATTAAAATTAAAATCCACCAAATTGCATTTATCATAAACAAAGTATAATTACTATGTTAAATATAATAAAATAGGAACAGAAACACCTTAGTTTCTACTAAAAAATAGCGCTTTGTAGCATCTATACACAAAACGCTATTTTCACGTATCTCTAGTTATGATCTAAATTAGGCACAACAGGCTATTCAAAACACAACACCGACACGAAACTATTTGCAGAACTGTAACAGCACAGCAGCCGACAGGTTGACGACACAATGTAATCTCAGAGGCTGATAAAAAAATGAATGAATGAATGGACTCGCTGTGAGAAAGTAACCAATCACGGCTGTGCGTGGTAAGGTGGACTCGCTCTATAGCTTGGCAAGGGAAGCTCGCCGGCTGGACATTGCATATCGCTGTTTGAAACACAGAGCACCCGCGCCGTAAATTTGTGGATAGAAAACTCCTTCGCGGGGTGAAGGGAAACGCGCGGGAAAAGCTAGATCGAGCAGAACCGCTCACAGCGCGCAGTGCAGAATACACATACTGCCGCAACGGCCGCCATCGGGGATACACGTAATCGTGCTGTACGTGCAAATAAAATGCATCAAAAACCACACATCAAACGAAGTCTGGTCAGTCTATTTTAGCCATTTGGTCAATATTGGGGAAATACATAGATAAGTGAAGTTTCTCTCAAATTTAGGTGGCGCTGCAGCGCCACAGCGCCTTAGGTAGAGCCGCCACTGCTATTTCCTACTCTACATTTTATAATCTTGTCAATCTCTACTGAGGCATTCAGCAGTGCGATTCTGAATGGCCGTGATAAGTTTAACGCATGCTTTTTGTCGTTACAGTAAGCGAATGCAAGGCGGTGATTGGCTCACTGCCTTCTTTTAACGACTAAAACTCGGGTTAAACTTATCGACGCCGATTCAGAATCGCGGCCCTGACCAAGAAATACTCAACAATGTTCTGCAGGCTCCACACACATCTCTGCATACCCAGCGTCAATATAGACTCCGATTTGTGTATTAATTTATTATTTGGTATTAACATGACGTATACTCGACAGCTAGGTCATACAATGTCGAATTGTCACCTTTCTTACTATTTTCTTGTTTAAAGGAATTTGACGCAATAACGTACATATGTGTTCAAAATTTTCCACTTTAGAAATGAAAAAAAAAAACAGAAATTTCATCTTGTTTTAATTTGTTCCCTACATACAATGAAGTTAATTGTAAATACAATTTAAGAAACAACATTGAAAGATAACCCCAGTCGGCCAAAGTTAAAAAGTGCAGAATTTTTGAAATTTGAATTATTAAATGTAAATCAATATTTTGAGAAAATCACCCCTCCATCTATGGGTTAAGAAATTAATGCATCGTCTGCTATTTATAACTCATGAACTTAGAAAAGATTTTCTTTGGTGCTAAAAGTAATAACATCAAATAAAAAAGGAGTGATAGATTAAGAAGCCCCCCATAAGAAAATGTCAATCACGCAAATGACCTTGACCTTGTCAAAACAAAGTGCCTAACAAAGTCAGGTCATTCAACTTCAACAATATCAGTCAGTCGTTGTGACGAAACCTTATCCCTAACAGTCTCGTTAGCAGTGTTAGCGCAACGGCGTTATCTGTAGAACGATATGTGAGCATCTGCGCTGCAATCAGTTATATTATTATTGTTTATCTCCAAGTAGTCTTGCCATTGATCGCGTATTGTCCATCGACCTCATTTGTGACGTCATCAAAACAAGAGGTCCAGAGGAAGGGGTTTGTTTTTGTTGGTCGTTCTCCGCCAATCGCCAGCGCCAATTTCTAACGAGTCCTCCCATTGGCTCGAATCTCATTCTATCATATCTATGTTGTCACCAGGGCACTCGGAGGCAGCGTGACAACACTTTACGAAACATTACTGTAAACAAATGTTAACTTAATATTACGTAGTACGTCGAAGTGATAAGCCGAAAAGTGTTACGAGCTGGTCGTTCAATCAAAAATGTCCCGTTTATTTGCGATACGCGCTGAAATATATCAACCAATCACGAACTTGTTTAGAAATCTAGGGCCTCGGATATAATTTCGTCTGGCATTTCGATTCCTTCATGACCTTCGATAAAACATTAATTTCACATGAAACGCAGATATAACGCGATTAAAGAAGATGATACACACCAACAGACATAAATTAGAGGTAAGAATCTACAAAATGTTACGAAAAAATAATTGTTCAACGTTTGTACGGACCTTTCAAGCGTAAGGCCAGGCCTACCTTGACAGAGGACCCATCGCCATTCTTTCGTGGAATCAAGGAACAGCTGATTTTGAAGACGACAGACCTCGGCCAAGGTTATCTTGGCCGCACAATTCTTTGGTTGTTTTCAAACCTCTAATTTATGTTATTTAATATATCTTATACATAGAAGTGACTTATCAATTACGTCACAGTTTGGTTGCAGCTTCTAGAAGGTAAACATTTCCTTGTTGCAATTTATGCAAACTTCTCGTAGGGTAAATGATACAAAAGTTCTTTGTTATGACTGGTGTTGGACGTGACAGTGATCATTTCTAGAGAGCTTTATAAATTGTAAATACGATCACAGCTCAATGTTGAATAGAACTTGACACAAATAATCAACTGATAAAAATAGGCCATCAGCTAAATCCCGGAATTGGTTGCATGGTGAGCTTATGCAATTGATCTAGGCATCCTAGCAGAGTGTGGCTCCGACATTTCCCTACGAGGCAAAACGCGAGCCACACAAAGGAAATGGGTCAACATTTCGATCCAGTACGAACGACGTCTGGCAAATAAAGGAAATTAAATGAGGATTTGTATGTCAGATTGAAGACAGTTTTGCGCCGTGCTGTACATTGGGTTACAGCAGGTAGTTAGGCCCACTTGTCAACATTACAGTCACGTAGGCTCAAGAGCAGGTGCAATCCACCAGCCTAAATGTCATTGTTGTTGATATCGAAAAATAGGTTGATTGTAGGCGTAGCCCCGTATTTCCTTTTTTGACAGTCTCTGTACATATTTAACTTAGTTTATCGAGTCATCCTTCATTGCTGGGTAGGTTATTACAAATTAATATTTTAGTAGGAACTACCCCTCGAGATTGTTTTCATTATTTTCCTATGTTCACTTTTATACTCAAGGAAATTATAAAATGTTAAATAGCCGTGTAGGCCTACCTTCACTTTTATAGTTACTATAGGTCTTTGCCTATTTAGTTACTATGTACAAAATATGCAGATCTATCGAAACAAAACAAGTCTATTCGTTGATAGTCACAAACCAAAACACAAATTTGTGAAACTACTGCTTGTTAAATTACACCTGATAGTGAGCTATGGACCAATCTTCAATTCCTAGTTGACACTTAGGTAGTTCCACATTGATCCATATTGTTGGTCTGCCGTTATGCGAAGCCAGTGACAACACAGTACCAGTAGGCCTACCGCAGGAAAAGCGGAATTCATATGGTCTACACACAGCAGTGAAACTAACAGTGAAACCACTAAACACTACATGCCTAGACATTATTAGAGAAAACGTCTCAGTGCATCATGACAACAGTAATGTTATTATTTGTGTGTAGCCTATAACATAAACCAATAAGCAGGCCTACCTAATCATATATTCTGCGAGTGTTGTCAGAATATAAAATATATTTCGGTTTGACATCAATGTTGCAAATAGCCAAATACAACATTTTTCTTGTAGTTCAATAACATTTTGCTGCCACCACCATTCCGTTCTTACATTATCATTTGCACAGTTATTTTCCTTTTCTCTATTAAGCGTTGTTTTTTGTTTTGTTGCTTGTTTGTTGCGCAGGCCGCAGCGTGCGAGCGGTCGTGGTGGCTGCCAGGCTTTGGCCGCAAGAAAAAGCACAATACTGGTATATCTGTGTATGCAATGAAGCAAAGCTACATGCAGGTATTAATAATCGATCTCAATAGCCACTCAATTGCTGTTTCACAAGTTTATAGTGTTTTGAGAAGGAATATTAATCGCTTACTTTCAAGATAATTTAGTGCTTTGTGTTGTCCTGTAGTGTCTGGTTGAGGGTACATATTTATAACATCACAAGTTGCTTTGTTTACTGCTAATATGCTACAAAAACTCACCAACAAGAAGTTATTTATCCGACACCCTAGTTAAGCTACACTCTTGACTATCTAGCCTTAATTCTAACATTTTGAATATGATTCTGAGATTGAGTATGATGAGTATGATCTTTATTTTTGAGGTTTAAGCTTACGCTTTTTACAACCTACCTTATTTACTATGTTAATTAATTTGAGTACAATAGTTCAGCATTTCTGCTCTAAGATTAGATTAAATTAAAACAAACAAAAAATATTATTACGCTTAGGACTAAATATACATGTTAACTACTACATATGTTGTTAATATCTAACATAACAAAAAATGAATATATATATATATATATATATAGGCAGTTGAACTAATGTAATTGCAATAAACTAAAAACTATGACATATAATGAGAAAAGATATATTGAATGGAGGACACAAAATCTCAATTACAATGCACTTACAGCCGGATAATACACAAACTGATGTCATGATAAGAATATATTTATTTTAGTACAGTAAATTACGTAAAAAGATATATATATATAATAAAATAATAATAATAAAAAAAAAATATAAATATATATATCATAGATTAATTTTAATTTAAATTTAATTTAACTTAACTTTACAACCAGGAAGTCAGGTGGTGTTTGGTTATTACTGTAGATGCTGATGCAGCTTATCGAGGAGAAATAGTTTAATTCGTTTTTTGAATAGAATGTTATTCAGTACAAGCTCTTATTTGTAGCTTCTAATTGAGACAACTTGACTGCTTCTATTCGTAATGTTAGGTGTTTTTTTTAAATTTTATTTAACTACTCCAGGCCTACATTGGCTATTAGGGATGCACATTGATCAAAAAATGAAGTTCAAATTATGAAATGGATAATATTTATAATGAACGCTCAATGTTACCTGACCAAAACACAGGACATAGATTCAATAAATAATTTTCCAGCAAACTACTGACTGAAGTGCCAAACCAGATAGATGTAATTTTTTGTTCCAATGCATTGATGGCATTGATTGTTGGTGGTTTTAAAACTACAATACTTGCATTTGAGTCAGTTTGATGACATTAGTTTATTGATAAATAATTCATATTATTCCTCAATCCACAATAATATCAGTTACCCAACTGTGTGCACCCCTGTTGGCTATGTTAATAAATTGCTGATTAGAAACTAGAGAGGTAGAGTAGAATTTCACATATTTTAGTGTGCACTGTAAAACACTACCCCAAGTACCAAGTACCTCGAGTATAGATGGGAGCCGCAACGAAACGATTACCAAAGAATCGGAAGGTTTTTAAGAAAACCCAGTTGCAAAATTTCACTCGATATTTGCAAGAGTGACACATAATTGTACCTTGCCATTTTGTTTTTTGTAATTACAATACATATAGGCAGTGTAGGTCTACATTTTATTTTACATACAAATGAAGACTATCTTGTCAATTTAGTATGTATTCCCCTTCTCCCAGAGTTAAAGAACAAACAACCATCTAAGATAGTTCAGTATTAAGGTCACCTTACAAACTGTTAGAATTGCAAATCATGTATCCATGTCCTTGCTGACTGCTTATCAGAAATCCTACCAAATTTTGTGTTCAGATGAATTCATTCTGGGATTGAACGTTTATTCGAAGAGACAAAAAAAATATCTTGGAACTAGTAAAATTTGTATTGAATTCACACACTTACCCCTTGAGCCCAGTGTAGCTCTGCCTGTTGTACAAGATATTTAAAAAGCTGCCACCATAATATGGCTTCCCGTTGAATGTATAGCATAGGTCTACATCTTTAAAAAGCAATGAATAAAAATCCAGTAAAAGGTCTTATAATTTATTATTTGAAACTGACTATACACAGAGAAACTTATAATGTCCCTTCCTGGTAGAGATAAGGCAAGGTCGTTCTCTTTTGCCTGTGTAGGTAAACAATGACTCACTAGACTCGAGTGCTTCCGCTAGCTGGTGTACGTTGAAACGGAACGGAATTGGTTAATTGTGTGGAATAAATCTCCATTCCACTTGAGTTTGTTTTGAAAACATTGCAATCTTTTTACAAATAGAATTTACAAAAAAAAAAGTTTACTTTCTTGCATTTAAACGGTTTGATGTAATGTAAAACTACTACGTACAAACTGTTTTTTAATGCAACTAGTCCAGTGTTTCTTTAATTTAGGCCCAGAAAGAGAGAAAATAATTATGAACAAAAAATCGAACCTGTAAAGTGCAAACCTAGGCATATTGGGGAACTGTATGAGTACAAAATAATATATTCTTCAACTTTATTTACCAACACCACAAACACTTTATTTTAATTCAGAAAGTCTGTGATATGAAATTATTTATTTATGAGATAAATAAATAGGAAATATATCAATAAATCTTCTTCAGTACAATGGGCTACATACATTTTACATATAATTGTTTTCATTCTACAATAAAACTTCAAAGACAAATCAAACATTGTCTAGGTCTGAATGAGTTTCCAGACATCTCGAAAGAATCGAGCACAAGATGCTACGTGGAGTCGTCAATGTGTACAACAGATCATATCGCTCTTAACAATGAACAATGAATGGTGCTAGGTATTAGACTATACACCATTTATTTGATTGATTCCTTTGTCTTTTATAATCTGAAGATTGCAAGCTTGCTCAGCCTAATGAAAGGATGTATAATTTTTTCACAGACGTTGATAATGTTTATTCTCCAGTACCTACATAACAAACCATTGTTTTGAGACTTTGTTATAAAAAAGCTATCCTACCTTGAATGTTTATAAAATTAACTTCCATGCCAAACGCAAACAACTTATTGAAATGTTTGCTGTTGCACGGCATGATATTTGTGCACGGGATCTAACGTGAATAATCGCCGCGTCATTTGCTGATGTTATTTTAGCTCCAGGTGAAACATGGATCAGCAGTTATTACGCTGCAACATTTCGTATCGTTTGTGGTCCAGCCCAACATTACACATTGGCTCTAGTCATTGCGGGACTGGAGTGTATACAATATTTGATTACAATAAGACGTGCACAGATTGTCTACAGAAATGGTCAAACGTGTGAGTTAAGATTAGGCCTACTTTTGAAGATAATTTAGAAGTTGTACATTTAAATAAGTGTTATTCTTTTGTAAAAGATAAGATCAGGAAAATATTATTCTGCCAATCTGTCCTTGTAAATCCTTCTTGGAATTGTTTAGCTGCGTTAGGTACTGGACGCAGATACTGTTTCTAGGTAGCCAAGTCTCTCGGAATTATAAAAGATTACAAGAAACAGATTTGGCACTTAGCACTCTTTTGGGTAGGCCTACTTTAAAATATTTTTTTTTACGTACCCAAAAAAGCGCGATATGTCTTATTTAAAAAAACAAATCTAGAGTATGTATAAATACCCAATATTTTGGGTACCTTGCGGGTACCCGCGGACCTCTAGTTTAAGTACACATTTCTCATCCCTAGATGTTATTTTGAGAAGTACTTAAATATCAGTTCAAGGAATGCAACCACAATTCATCTTAATGTCTCAATCCAAGCAACATGTACCCTAACCCCATTTTTGCAGTCTCTTTTGGGATCGGATGCAATGTATGTAATACACCATGATTCTGATAGGAGAATTGTAATTTTAACTGAATAAAATTGTCAGTGACCAAAACTATTTTGATCTACTGCACGGTACTAATTTATGATAGGCTACCGTTAAAAACAAAAATACTACACTGGAACAGTTGAAAACAAACACAAGCAAATAGGTAAAGAGTGAGAAACTGATAGTCTCTATGCCTTTACCCTGACCTCACTGTAGGGTCAGAATCTCTGTTTGTGTTATCAACAGGGTTGTTGTGTAGCATCTAGATTTAGCATTAACTGAGATTGCCACTGAAATGGGTGATTTCTTCTCGAAGCTGCAACGTTAGCCGAACAAACAACTATCGTCGTACGCAAAAAAAAATCATTCTTGAAAATAAATTAAAAGTACACATTATACAAAAGACTCAAGTTTACGTACGTCAGTGTGCTGGCGTTTACTCTGAACATGTGTCCTCTAGAGGAACTAAACCGTCAGGTAAGTGCGGCAATATCTATTTGAATAGAATTTGTAGCGGAGTCACGCATGAGCCACATAGACACGTTTGATAGTCGACACAGTCGTGGTCATGAAAAGCTTGGATGTTTGTACAGTTGCTCCGTTTCCCATCCCTACCCTACTTGTTACTGAGCTAGTCTTTGGAAAATGTACTTAAATGCTGTTTTACTGTTCATATTGATGTATTGTTTGTCAATTACAGAGCTAAATGTCAGAATATAATAGTATAGAATTTAAAAAATCCCATTAAAGATACCACTTTAAAGTTTAAAGATACTACACAGATCCTGGGCCTGGATTCACAAAGATGCCTAACTTTAAGTTGTCTCATTTTAGGCAAATCCTATCTAGATAAATCAAGATAAATCATCTGTGGGTATTAATACACATTCACAAATGAAATTTTATTAGTTAAAATTGTTGATATTTTACTATATTTTATCTTATGAAGTTGTAGAACGACATATGCGTTATTTATATCACTAAGATTTGCCTAAACTAGGACGTCTTAGCACTTGGGCACTTTTGTGAATCTGGGTCCTGGTATACTAGCCCCAACGTAAGTATTCCCATACCGACCTCAGATCCGCATCCTTTGCCCCTTTCATGGGCACTAATTCAATAAAAATCTACAGATTAACACATTTGTAAATGCAGTCTTCCACTGAGTAGAGTGCACAAACCTAATTAGCCACGCCCACTGTTCTAGGTAACCAACGGAAGATCTTAAATTTTCTCAAATGACCCGTTTCAATTAAATGGTAGGCTATGTCGTAAGTATGGGAATACTTACGTTGGGCCAACTTTATCAGCGCATGCATCTAGTGAAGTAACTTGCTTTCCAACACAGTAATCTTAAGTAGTAGTATGGGGGTACATAAAACTTAAATAACTTATACCCAGAGAATTTTATAAATGTTATCCACATGCCCAGTACTATGGTCTGCATGTTACATATGTTATATGTAAATATATTTTATAAACGGATCTAGGCTGTCTTCAAATACCGTAGTGTAGTACCGTTGAGGGAGTAATATTGGGTAGAGGTGCAACACAATCGGCAGTTTGTCTGCCGCCATTTACTGCCCAACATACTTTAGTCGAGTAGTAGAAGTTCGCCAAGCGATGCGATGACGGAGTTTTCGGCTGTCTTTGCATATCTTCGACAAAGTAGCCAACCAATCAGGCTCCGTCATCGCGTCGCTGGGCGAACTCCTACTACGTATCTGACTAAAAGTATTTTGGGCAGTAGACAAGCTGCCGATTACGTTGCGCCTCTACCCTATATTACTTACTCAATGGTAGTATTTCTCAAACTGTTTTCATAGGACCATTTATGTATTATATCGTATATATTATGGGATGTCCATGTCTTAAAAGTGAAAAAACGGGATAGAGTATAGCCATCAGTCAGCAGACTTTGAGGCTTGTAGTTTCGTGCACCATAAGAGGTCTAGGGCAGAGCCCAAGTGCCAGAGGCAAAAATTTTTTGCGCTTTTAACGTCCTCACAACAGCATTTTCAATGATCTGAGCAAGCAAGGAAGGTTAATTTTGGGTGAATTATCAAATTCATATGAGTACGTAAATTTATTTATGGTGATTCACACGAATTACACTTATGAATATTTACAAAAATGGGACAATACAACAGTTGACGGGACGCCGGGATGTTCCCAAAAAACGGGACTGTCTCGTTAAAAGCAGGACGAGTGGACACCCTAGTCTTAACAATCACTAGCATGCAAATTAGTTGAATAAGAGAACATTGTTTTACTCGTACTTTTATATTGCATTCAGTATTTTATTAAACAATGATGATTCATTTTGACTAAACAGTGATGACTCACTCAGAGGTGATGTCCATATTTGTGTGCAATGGGGAGTAGGTGCTTTAAGAATGGGATAATTATTGTTAAAGCATTGCATAAACCTGTAGACGTGCCACACACTACACTTCGAGAAACTGTCTTATTTGATCTAGATACTAATGCTGCTCTGATAAAAAAATTCACAGAGACTCACTCCCAGTATCAGTATTATAATAGTCTGCTAGCTAGTTAGCCCCAGACTGGATATTC
Source organism: Isoperla grammatica (assembly GCA_945910005.1). Taxonomy (NCBI): domain Eukaryota; kingdom Metazoa; phylum Arthropoda; class Insecta; order Plecoptera; family Perlodidae; genus Isoperla; species Isoperla grammatica. The sequence goes on from OX246743.1 coordinate 34,529,974, forward strand.
AGCGGGTCGTCATAATACCGGGCCAGGAGCACACATTTTACATTCAGTACACCATGACTATCAATGCAACATGGCTAAATAATAGCGTAATTCTGTGCTGGATAATTATGTTTTATTCACGTTGAGGAGGGAGGCGACCTTTCAATTATTACGTGAGCCCTTCTAGTTTCCCAGGTCGGACACACTCAAGCTGAATTGGCTTGGTCGGTACCTAGCTCGGTTACAAAGGAAAAACCTAATTTTCAAGGGACTGTTTCAAAAACATACTATGTAATTTCAAGAAGTGCGTAACTCTCAATTCTTGGAATGCAACCACAAGGCATTTTCAATGTCTCAATCCCTGGAATTGACAACACTAATGAATGAGTGGCGGTAATGCTCGCGTTCTGTGTAGGGCAGCAGAATTATTGTCTGTGGAGCGCGGTGTGATGACTCATGACAAGACAAGTCGAGAGCTAATCAAATCAGGAAGTCAACAAGATTATCGTAAGTTAACAGTTGATGACTTTTGACCTTGGAGTTAGAAGAATTTGCTCTGTTGTGAGATCTAGTGTAGTTTTGCAGAAATGTCTACGTGGTGGGGGGAGAAGGAGGGGGGGAATTCTGTGAATGAGGTTTGTGCTCGCACAGACTCCAAGTGGAACAGTAACATACCTGTTGCAGTGATCAGCGTACGCGCTCGGTTGGGGAAACTAGTGAGACCAGCATTAACTTGGATCAACTTGTTTGTGATTGGTGCAGCAAAATGGTATGTCTCAATTGTCTCAGTGTGGAATTTTCTTAAATCATCAAGGACTATACATACCCATCCAGTCTATGGATATATACTACAACTCGTTAGTTATCTGCAGCGTGAGGGAGTGATAACGTATTTGACCCATTTAATTTCCATCATTGTTGACCGACCCTCGAAGTGCTCAAAAGTTCTTTTGATTCAAATTCTATTAGTTTAGCGTGTCCATTCGTCCCGCTTTTAACGGGACAGTCGTGTTTTTTTGGGACGTGTCCCCACAACTGTTTGCGGGGATGCTGTTTTGCATCGTTACTGTAAATATACCGATTCATAAATGTGAATCACAACGCAATAAATAAATTTACATTTGATTTTAAATTTGATAATTCACCAAAAAATTAATCTTCCTTGCTTGCTCAGATCATTGTAAATGTTGTGTTGAGTATAAAAATAGAGCACACATTTTTCACCTCCAGCAGCTGGGGCTCTCCACCACATCCCTTAGAGCCCACGCAACTACAAGCCTCAAAGTTTGCTGCGTCATAGCTACTCTGTCCCGTATTACACCTATCACTTTAAAAATATGGTATGAACACCCTATATTGGTTAGCAACATTTATGACTTAGTGAAGTATACCAACTCTAATTATAAGTAAAACTCTAACATTGATATAATTGACAAATGACCCCCGCCCCCCTAAATATCCCATCCCTAGTGTGCTTACATGCTTACATGTGTGCTCACGCGCTGTGTGCTTACATGCTTACGTGTGTGCTCACGCGCCGTGTGCTTACACGCTCGTACGTGTGCTTACAGTTGACGCGAGTGTTCTCCGACGACGAGGCCCAGATCAATAAGAAACTCCCCAAGGAACTCCTGCTGCGGATATTCTCGTACCTGGACGTCGTCACGCTATGCCGGTGTGCACAGGTCTCCAAGGCGTGGAACATTCTCGCCCTCGACGGTAGCAACTGGCAGCGGATAGACTTGTTCGACTTTCAGACTGATGTCGAGGTAAGAAACAAACGAGCGTTGTTATAATTAGGCAAATTGTATAAACAAGAAAAGTACTTCAGCAATGCCCAATCACAGCGTTTCTTTCTGCCCGGATGCAACAGACTAGGTCCATGCAAAGCGCAGTATGTTTAAATTTCAGTTATTTTTGGTTGTGTTTTTTGTATTCTGACCCAATCACAGCGTCTCTTTTCACCCGGATGTAACAGGCTAGGTCCATGCAAAGCGCGGTATGTTTAAATTTCAGTTATTTTTGGTTGCGTTTGTTGTATTCTGTCTGACCCAATCACAGCGTCTCTTTTCACCCGGATGTAACAGGCTAGCTCCATGCAAAGTGCGGTAGGCCTATGTTTAAATTTCAATTATTTTTTGTTCTGTTTGTTGTATTCTGAATTATTCTTCTATTACCTAATTTTTCTTCTAACTGATGGTTTGCCCATTATTATTCGGTATTCACACCCACAGAATGACTAGAAGATCATTCTGACAAAGAAATGTACGAGTGTAACCTCACAATGCAAACTTCCCTCCATTTACAAAGCAAAACAAATCCCACAAAGTATCCCATCTATGAAGTGTCGTCGAGTCCATCCTGAACCTGACGTCACGGCGGGTAAGCTGAGATTACTTCTGGAACGCAGCTCACGTGTTCTTGCGTGTTCAAATAGGGTCCAGTGATCGAGAACATCTCCCGAAGATGTAATCTGTGATTACTTGCGTGATGGATTCTGGAACGCAGCTCACGTGTTCTTGCGTGTTTGAAGGTGAATTTGAAGGTGATAGGTGATCGAGAACATCTCCCGAAGATGCGGCGCGTAATCTGTGATTGCTTGCGTGATGGATTCTGGAACGCAGCTCACGTGTTCTTGCCTGTTTGAATAGGGCCCAGTGATCGAGAACATCTCCCGAAGATGCGGCGGATTCTTACGGAAGATCAGCCTTCGTGGGTGCCAGTCGATCGCGGACGGCTCGATGAAGACGCTGGCTCAGTTGTGTACCAACCTTGAAGATCTCAATTTAAACGGGTGTAAAAAAATTACCGACAGGTTCGTACTCGGACAGTAGTATTGTGCATTGGTGGCCCCGAACGTGTGTTTGTTAATACAGATAACTTATCAGCTTTGTTTGGCGTCACTGTTGAACAATCAAAAAACATATTTTGTGCCTAGTATGAATAATGGAATGGCGTGTCGTCTCCATATTGTTTCTATTCTGTGGGAAGCAGTGCAAAGTACTACAGTCGAGCCCACTTATAACGAACTTGAAGGGAGCCGATTTTTACTTTGTTAAAAAAGAACTTTGTTAAAACAGAACCAATTTGCATGTATTTTTGTTTAAGATGAATCAAAATTACTTTATTAAATCCAGAATTTTGTTAAAAGAGAGTTCTTTAAAAGTAGGCTCGACTGTAGCATACAATTAATCAGTAGGAGATATTAGCTCAAAATACCAGTAGGCCTACTCTGTATTGATGTACAATTTATTCTAAGTTTGGGATATTTTGTTTATATTTGTAAAACCCACACATATTTAGTCAAACAAATGTTTTCATGCAATAACTAAGTACAGTACACTGTGTCAATTCATTATTGATTTCATAAATCAAATTGACTTGAAAATTATTTTTGCACCATGATAATTTATATTGGTTTAACTTGTAACCCTTCTATTGTGACAAGCAGTGCTTTTTTTCTAAAATAAAGTTAACCGGTACGTTCGGTAAAATATTTCATGTGACTGGCGTGGTATAGCTGGGGTCTGGGGCGAAGCCCCAGCCGCCGGAGGCAAATTCGCCGTAGGCGAAACATTTTTGGGGTACTGCATTAAGTTTGATGGCCAAAAACGCATTTTTAAGGCGGATTTGTATCGTAGATATCGACGAAATATGAAGCTTATGTTGCACAGCTCAAGACTGGGATTAGATCCTGTGTCCACACGATCGAGCAGCGTCCGCAGAAAACATAAAATATCTTTTTTTTAAACGTGCCAATAGTGATGGTTTCATTGTATAAAACTAACATTATTTTTTCAGCCCCCCCCCCCCCCCCCCCCCCGCCTCATGTTGAATCCGCCCCTGTTTAACGTGACTCATACACGAGACGTGCATTTGTTTTAAAATAATTTATAGCTCACCATCATCAATGATATCATTGATATCGAATGCAAAGCAACTTCCAAACATGACTCGTAGTCGTGTTCTCGTCAACAACACGTCGGTCTCTTGCTCTGTTTCGGGTATAGGTGGCGAGGTGACGACCCAAGAAGTTATTTTTCGGTTAATTTTTATTTTTTACACTCTCACTAAACACACACACACTCGCTAATCACGACGACATCTCCACTCGTCAACAGAGAGGAAACTAACCCTGCCACACACAACTTACAATCCCTTGACCACCGATCTCCCCCCCCCCCCCCCCTCCAACTCCAAACACAACCCAATCGTTGTCTGTAAATTGAAAAGGCGCTTTCAAGGAAAACAGAAAAGTAAGAATGGGTACATTCTCTTTTGCGGTTCCCAGAAGCTACCCTTGACAGTTGACATTTTAGTAAAAACAACCCTAATTATCTTTCCTTAGAACTGATGACCCAAATAATAGAAAAGATTACTGTAGTGAGTGGTCGCCAAGAGTCTAAAAAGAAGTGATTTACTACATGTCACACCCATGTCACCAGCAGGTGGCAACATTCTTATATTTCAATGAAACATATTTTGCAGTCACAAGCCTGTTACACTGCACAATTCAAAGTTATTCACGCGCTTCAAGGCTAATCGTAGCGTACCGGCTATAGTGTGACTTTATTGCCTTTTACCGGTACGCCTCTTGTGTTAGCCGGTACGCGTACCGGCTCGTACCGGCCGAAAAAAAGCCCTGGTGACAAGTGTTTAGAATGCCTGGTCAGTGACTGTATTACAAACGTCTCTTGATAAGCATTTCGAGAACAAGAGTCTGTTGAAGGGAGAGATGATTCATCTGAATGGTTACTCGTCTGTTTGGTAACGACACAGAACACTTGGTTAACTCACAGTACGACACAGTAGTCAGGGAGTAGACATTTGCTTGAGTTTGTAAATATTGTGTAGGCCTACTGCTCAACCTGCATAGGTAGTCTGCTTCAATGACTGGAGTCGTTCAGTTTCATAACTATTAATTATGCCTTGCCATGAGAAGTTTATTAATAAAATATTTATTAGAAATCGGGGTCGACTGAAGTCGAAATGCAGTATTGATTTATTGATGGATTTTCCATCAGAGTTATGATTTGATATCTTTATTGGCATCATTGATTGTAATGCATAGCACATACATTTGAACATGATTTAATATCTATAGGAAATAAAACATAATATCGATTGATTTGTGATGAAAAAAGCACAATGTTGACGGTTGTTTGCGTTGTAATGTTTCAGTACTTGCCAGTCGGTCAGCAAGTGCTGTCCGAAGCTGCAGCGGCTGGACGTCGGTTCTTGTGCGGCCGTCACTGATCTCTCGCTCAAAGCGCTCTCGGAGGGATGTCCCTCTCTCACTCACATTAACATATCGTGGTGCGACCACATTACAGAAAACGGTGAGCTCGGGTCTTGATTTGGTTCGTTCATTGTTTTTCTGTGCAGAAAGTAGGCCTATTGGGTTTAATGCTCGTGCCAAAGCTTTAAGCCCTAACCACAGTTGTCGGCATCGTGATTGTAATCGTGACGGGGATCGCTATCGTACAATTTCTCATGCTAAAACAATACGACTTTACGATTGTGTTATGAACAGGACCATAGGAAGCAATAAGCATGTAAGTCAACTTTTCCACGATTTCCGAATTGCGGTTGCGACCCCGATACCGATACTGACAATTGTGCGTAGGCCTTTAACTTAAAAGTTAATACAATGGCTGACTCTTGTATATATACAGTAGTCCCCCTTTAATTCGAAATTCAGGGGCCCTCAAAATACCAACTTCGAAATATAAAAATTCGAAATATATAAATTTCCTCGCCGCATATCGCCAAAGCCGATGGAAACGCCATAACCACCCACTTGAACATTGAAACCCATCGATCTTTAATTTGAGCGCGATCATGTCCGCTTGTTGTTTTAAAATTACACCAGTCAAGGGTATATTCGCAACACGGGCGCGACTGAAATACTCGATATTGTATATTGTAATACTTGATATTGTAGTCTCGTTGTACTTTCGTTTGGTTGCCGACATTTTTCACACAGTTCGATGTTCACTATCACACACTTGATACACTGATATGCTCCAAACAACACACTCGACCACACGTGCTACCAGCTCACTCGAACAACAACAAGTGATGAGCGCATGCGCAGGCGTCCGTCCGGCCGACTTGCTTCTAGGCTGCCCATCTGTGGTCGGTCGGCAACAGCTATTAGGATTGGGGAGGGGGAGGGGGGGTGGAATGTTGCAGGCAGGCAACGCATCTCGGGGCGACCGCTCGCTATTGTCGTTGCGTTGTTTACAAAAACTGGAATTACCGGGAAATGGCTCAAGCTGCACTACAGTCACCGTCATTTATTTCGAAATAAACGACTTCAAATGAAAGAATGTCAGTACCTTCGTTCTGAAATTCACTTCGAATTACGAAATAGCTGAATTTCGAATTAACAGATGAAAATAACATGTAGTTTTTCTGGGACATGGAAACCTCTTCAATCTACATGAGTTTTCGAAGTAAGCGAGTTCGAATTTTCCGGGGACTACTGTACTTGGCAGTCACTCTTTGTGTTTGGAGCTGTGCTCTTTTCTGCCAACCCCTATTCAGTATTGTAAAATATATGAATAGGAATATATAATAAATAAATAGCGTATAGATGTATTAAACTGAACTTATAGAGTGATGTAGTAAAAAGAAAATAACGCTTGGAAACGTAGCACTGCAAACGTCCGTGTGTCTTGTAACTTGAGAAATCATAGGAAAGATGATTCTCAATCACAATCAGGGATTTTCTGAGCCAGTTGTGAATGTGTCGTGTTCAATGGTTCAGAATAACAATATTTCAGAATAACAATATTTCACGTAAAAAAAAATCTTGGAAAAGATGGACATTATGGAAACCAAATGTAGGTAGGGGCCTATAGATTGGAGACAGTAGACCTTGTAGTATAGTCTAGTGATGGAGCTGCATCAGAATATTTCGATAATGCTTATTGTCAATTTTTTTAGTGTTTCTTGCCAATATTATTAGAAAAGTTTATTCCTCAAAATGTAGGTAGTATTTAGCTTCCTGTCTTTTTCTCTAGGCTTTTCACTATAGGCCTATGTACTGTTGAAGGAAATGTGATACTTAAAGGCAAGTTTCCTTTCTAGGTGCGGAAGCTCTAGCCCGTGGTTGCCCAAAGCTCAAGTCTTTCATCTCAAAAGGCTGTGTTCAAATCAACGACAATGCAGTCAGCTGTTTGGCGAAGAACTGTCCACTACTGGAAGTCGTTAACCTTCATGGCTGCACAGTGAGTAGGATTTCTTTTGTTTCCTTCTTTTTTTGTTAATGTCTGTCATATTTATATAATTTATTTGTATTAGGCATTTATTTAATATTAATATAATGTATTCTTACTTGATTTGCTTTTATTTACCGTAATTACTAGCACAAGACGCGCACCCTACTTTTGGGTACAGAAAACAAAACTTTTAATATATAATATAATTATTTATTTTATGAATTAAGATGATTAATAATCCCCATTGTTTTAAATTTGTGCACATTAAAAACGTGATGTTCTTAGGCTTAAGCACGTGACAAAGTGTTAGGCTTACTCAAGTAGACCTAGGCCTAGAGCAGACTTGTTCTCGCGACCGCACGTCACGACTTTCCATCCAGTCATTCACACAATGCTCACAATCAAGATGACGCACGTATTCACAGCTGCTGCGTATACGTAGGCACTCTGTTTGGAAGAAGTCGATCCAGGCGATCGGCTCCGCTCGGCTTGACCTACTTATTCCGCAGCGTCACTCGACTCGCTTGCAAGGTCGTCATCATCAAGCGTCAAAGACGAGCAGAGACAAACACATTTACGTTGTCGTAAAACTTGCACAGTTCCCTCTTCGTAGTAGTCAAGTATCCGATAGAGCGCAGGAAGGTCTCCCACAATACATTGCAGCAAAACGCGCACATTTCAAACACTCGTTTTTCGATTTTAAAAAAGTCCTTGCTTAAGACGCGCACCCTGATTTCTCAAACTCCAAATTATGAAAAAAGGTGCGCATCTTATGCAAATAATTACGGTAATTTCTCAATTTATTTTCATTGTTCTTGCTTTTTTTTCTGTAGTACAGTAGTTTGTTTTGTTTTTGTTATTCTTGCTATTAATGATTTTCATTATTATTAATTGTTTGCATAAGTCTATTTATTGTCCTCCTTTGTAAATCAGTTTTTATAAATGATTAGAAATTCCCACTTGAGGCGATCTCTTTCACGGTTTCACCACTCGACTGCTAATCTTACAACTCTTCTGTTCCTCATGTCCGCTGCTCCTAACTCCTGCCACCTCCATTCCTGTATCCAGGTCTCCACCGTACAGACCCAGCAAGGGTGGGTTCGGATCCCGCACAAGGTATGCATTGTCTGGCCTCGTCACACTCACTTTCCTCACTCCTCGTCCCGAATAGTGCGTAAAGTAAAAATCCCTTCCCATTCCTTAAATTGTGTGCGACCAAACCAACTTGGTCACTTTCTTCAGATATTAAAAATGAAACTTAAAGTAGAGTAGGGTAATTTATTGTCCACTTTACATGTACACGATACATATTATGATCATATACGTACAGTACATGTACATATTATTATACATAGATAGGCCTACATTTTATTATTTACACATTATTACATACATATTGTTTTATTTGTCTTCCCATGTATATGTTTCTCAAAGCGACGTATCTACTTTCTTAGGTAAGCTATCGTCCTTCTGTGCCTTTTCCCTCACTAGAACATGTTTATCTTGTTCTGAGTTCCAATTATATACAAGGATTCGTCAAACGCACTACACCTGTACAACTTATAATAATATAATAAACGACAAACGAAAACAAGCATAATTACTATATTACAAACAATATTTGTGATCTGAATATATGGGAGCTGCTATGTACAAAAGATATGAGAAAGAACTGGGAGTGGTATGAGGGATATCAAATCAACTTGATAAAATTCGTTTTGGGAGTAGAACCTTTTGCCTAAGAGGTACTTCTTTAGAACAGGTGTAGGACAAAATCAATTTGAGTAATGGGACTATTCGCTGTTCCTTGTCAAACAATACAATAACAACGCAATAGTTCATTGTTTGACAAGGAAAAGTGAATAGTCCTATTACATTATTAGTTACGGTACTTTCTTCATAGTTAGGATTTTAATTCTTGTGATTATTTTGCAATTAACCCCATAATTTGTATGTGATAATGACATTCCGATTTTTAATTTTATATAGTTAAGTAGTTTGTTTTGTTTTTGTTGTTATTGTTATTTATGATATCATTATTATTAATTGTTTGCATAGCCTAGTTTTATTTAAGGTCCTCCTTTGTAAATCAGTTATTTTAACATAATAGCCAAATGTGGGCATTTGAGAAGAAGAAGATAAATGAACATTGTATTGCAGAGCATCTTGGACGACGCTATCCAGCACCTCGCCGAGCACTGTCCGAACCTCCACTACGTCTGCCTGTCTGGCTGTTCGCACCTCACCGACACGTCCCTATTGGTGCTCGCTCAACAGTCGCACCAGCTCACGACGTTCGAAGTGGCCGGTTGCTCTCAGTTTACTGACGCCGGATTCCAAGCCTTGTCCCGGGTAAGAAGAGTGTTGCTACCATAGTTGAAGTTGCGAGGGATCGTTCTTAGAATAGGAAGACGAGTGCGAAAGAAAGTCCTTCACCGCTGGGACTCGACTTAGATACCCACAGAATAACTCAATATTCTATTCACACCAAGTGAGGTGAAGACCTCCAGTGGGCCGAAATGTCTGAATATTTATTTGTCTGTCTACTCATCTTTTTGTTTTCAATGCAATCTATCTACTTTTCTCAGGTAAGCTGTCGTCCGCATTTGTGGTTTTATTTAAATTATTGCATATGTAATCTAGGTAGGTGCAGTAGGTCTATAGGTCAAAGCCCTGCAGAATTACAATGAAAGGCTACAGTATGTGCTGTATACATACAAAATTAGGCTGCGAGTGTGAACAAATCTAGTGAGACAATAAAAATACCGATTTCCGGGACTATTTTGTGTCCCAGAAAGTTAAATTGCAATCCCAAACAATCTGGGAAAAATTTGGGACCGGTGGTTAACTTACTCGACTTGGTAAATTACCTCAGTAGCTAATTTGAAATTTTTATTTCCAGAGTTGCCGATTACTAGAAAAAATGGACCTAGAAGAATGCGTGCTAATCACCGATTCAACTTTAATACATTTAGCCATGGGTTGTCCTCGACTGGAGAAACTTGTAAGTTAACAAAAAAGTTAAAATAATTAGGCCTACTTAAATTAAATTTTAAGACTGCACAGTAGGCCTAATGAAGAAAAATATGCAGATACTGTACGGCACACATCCATTATTTCAAGGCTTAGTACTTTTTACTACCCGGATAATCTGTGGTTATTGTGAATGGGTACCATATAAAAATGTCCGGTTCCATCATCCCTACCATTAAGAAATCGCTGGAAACTCCTGTGGACTTTGAAATGTTTTAACCATAAGTGTTGACTCGACTTTATGCACGATTGCGGCTAAGCTTGAATCGCGTGCTCAGCAATGCTAGCTATTCACCGTTGACGGGATCTGACACTTCGGCACTTCCTTTGCGCTACCAAGAACCTGAGGAACCATAAATTATAATGTATATTGTGCATTAATGTATTAGGCCTATATATATTATCTATTTATTAATGTATTTATATATTTATTTTTTACTACTTTATGCGAGGAGGGGACTGGAATGTAGTTGAGGGGGAAGAGTGGTGGCAGGATAGAAGAAAATGGAGAGGCTTATCTTCAATGCCGACCCAATGCAGAGCTGGACGTGGCAACAGATGATGATAATGATGATTGATTACTTTACTATTCCCTACCCGATTTGATGTTGGAAACAGGGTCAACATATGTATACCGGGTATATATAGGTATATTTTTTTTATGTATATATTTTATTGATGTATGGTATGTATATATAACGTATTGTACGTTACAGAGCCTGTCTCACTGCGAGCTGATCACGGACGACGGGATCCGACACCTGAGCACCTCACCGTGCGCCGCAGAGAACCTGACTGTGCTCGAGCTGGACAACTGTCCCCTCATCACGGACGCTTCCCTCGAGCATCTCACGTCGTGCCACAACCTACAGCGCATCGAGCTCTACGACTGCCAGCTCATCACCCGGGCGGGCATACGCCGACTTAGGGTGAGTCGCAACACTCCGCTACTACAAACAACGTAGATCGAAACTTTAGAGCAAAGGGTACCTCTACGTCAAAAACCGCACAAAATTTTTATTTTTAAATTATGTCTCAAGAATGTACTTCGAAATCGAAAATGTGAATCAACATCGCACTGTGCTCTAAATGTGGCTTAGATTATAATCATTAGGCCTATGGTTTTTATTTCTAATAAATTTTATTACTAATTATCAATTTAATAATCAAAATAACTACGCAAATGATTATAATATTGAATTTAGTCTGTGTGTAGGGTTTACCAAAACACAGTGCGCTGTTGACTCAGATTTTGTATTTCGAGTAGCATTCTTGAGATATGCCTATAATTAAAAAATGGAAATTTCCTACGGTTTTTGACGACAAGATTCCCTTTGCTCTTAAATATCATGTTTTAATTTGTTTGGGACCTTTTTTAGTTTTTAGTCTTTACAAATCTTTGTGCTAACTTTTCAACGGCAAAATTATGAAACCGAACCTCCTTGGAGACACTTTTTCCAGGAAAATTCTAATCCTAAATTTTGTAGGCTTAACATTTTAGTCTGCAATTTTCAATCAATTTTGAATGTTGAATAGATATTGTTTTGACAGAATGTAAAAAATAAGTATATATAGGCTATATATATCGATAGGCCTAGTTGGTTTTTGCATGGAATTGCCACTGGGAGTGATTTAAATTGATGTCATTTTTATCAGTTTTTAATTAAAGTGTTTAAATTTTACTATTAAAATGTTTACCTAGTTTAAAGTAACTGACTAGCAGCCGACCTGGATTTCACTTTGAATGACAACCACAGTTACAGATTGAGAAACTAATTTGGTTTTGAGTTGGTTTATGCACGTAATAATAACTAATAACACCTCTGCATAGTTGGTGATACACATACTATGGCGTATTCGGTAGGCCTGCTGTCAGTGCACACAACTACGTCACGTAGCGCACTTGCCAATTGAACGCAGTGGTGCAACATAGCACTGCGGTCTGAAGCCAATTCACTGTAGTGCAACACTTTTCTACAGCGCACGAGCATTCCCAATCGAATGTTCTTGGCGCACTCAGTTCACACCGAGTGCATGAAAGTGCAGCCAATCGAATACGGTGTTAGATTCACTCAGCAGTATGTATTGTATGTCTAAGCTATAAGGATTTCACTATTGTTTAGGGATGACATCGGGTATCCGGGTTACCCAAATCCAAAAATTACCCGACTATGTTCTAAGGATTCGAATTTTGTTCTGGTACATTTTTAGTTGAATTGTTGTATGCTTCAACAATGCGCCAACAATGGTGATAACAAAATGGCTTGTTTCCATTCATAAAATACTTTCCCGCTTTGTTATGTACCCATTATTGGCTTGATTAAAAATAGACTAAGCCTATTTTATGTGGGGTGATTGCTGCGGGCGAGTTCTGGTATGCCTGTGCTCCCACTGGCTCTCGGCCTACCCCCACCCCTTCCCGACCGTCATCACTGGCTGACAGAACGCACGCTGGCAGCTTCTGCCACAGGCGGTCAATGACCTTCAAATAACATGTTGAGCGACGTGATTTACACTTCTAGGATTCGGGTTACCTGAATCCTTGAGGGGCTGGAATCGAATCCAGATTTTACTACCCAATGTAATCCCTAATTAGTCTATAGACGTATTTAAAGTTACGTGAAGTATAAAATTTAACCCTTTGCTTACAGAGTCATCTATCAAACATTAAAGTACACGCGTACTTTGCCCCCGTGACCCCGCCCCCCTCCGCGGGGGGTTCCCGTCAACGCTACTGCCGCTGTTGCGAGATCTTGTGAACTACGCTTCCGACAACGCAAAGAAACTCCACTCTTAGCTAATGCCGTCACAATGCTTTGCTACGTGCGCAACAACTCTGCCTTCAAACGGACTCGTCACGCGGCAGGCCGACGGTATTCTGGCGTGCCGCCCGTTCGTTCGTCACGTAACAAAGACTTGAAAAGTGTTTTACGCTGTGGGATCTTTGTCCCGGCTCAACGGTGAATAACGAGACAGATCTTAATAAGACTATATATATACAGAGAACAAGAGACAAGAGGCAAACTTGAAATAGTCGCTACGTTTATCACCGGGATTCAGTGTCTTCACGCATGTATGGAAAGATAAGTTAGCCCACCACTGTCGGCATGAAAGATCGATCGCTAACTCGCACCCATTTCACTGCCTCTGTACGAAGGTAGCACTGCCTTCTGCTACCGAACATTCAAAAAAGAAAGGAACTGAAACTAGCAAATCTGTATGTTTTGAGAATCTGCGCCCTGATTCCGAATGGGTGAAGATACGTTTATCAACGGTTTCAGTTGTAAGAAGAAGGCGATGAGCCAATCACTGCCTTGCATTCGCCTTCAGTAACGACCAAAACCGCTGATAAACTTATCGTCGCCCATACTGAATCGGCCTGCTGGTCTGCAAGCGTCGAATAAAGCGTAACTTGAGACAAATGTAAACTTGTGTTTGGGCAACGCGATCAAATCAAAGATCGCACGAGCGAAACTTAATCATGTCAAGTTTATAAACTTGTCTTCAGTTAGGCCTATTTGTTTTAACGACCGCCAATAGTCAGGTTCTCAAAAAACAAACTTTGGTCAGCTGTTGGTTCGGTTCCAGTTCCCGTAAGTTCACTAGTCACACAGTAAGCTACACACTGTTGAAGAATGGATGTAATAATAAAATAAATCACAGGTGCATGGCATAGAAATATCTTGACCACTGGAACTTTAATCTCTGTGCCATAAGATACTGCCTGGCACTGCTTTCAAATAGCATTTAGGCTTGTATTATCTCACTGAGCGTCCTCTGGTAAACGTAGTCATTGTTTCATTGCTATATAACTGGCTGACATTTTGAGAGCTTGCTAGGCCTACCTGTTTATTTTAAATGGAAAAATAATCAAAAGTGCTCCGCATTGGAAATGTCTTTGTATTAATTATTTATTTAGCACCATTTCTTGGTGATATTGGTACAGTAATCCCCCTTTAATTCAAATTTCAAGGGACCCTAAAAACTCCAATTTGAATTACAAAATTTTGAATTAAAAGAACATTAACACTATGCACCATACCTAAATCTTCTGCTGGGACTCCATCAATAGTTTGAATTATACATAATTTTGAATTAACCGAGTTTGAATTAACGAGGGAGTACTGTATTTATTTATATTACGTGGGATAGGTCCTTCTTTCTCCAGGTGCCTACTTGTGTATTAGATCTAAGCACATTTTCTTGTTGTTGAGGCTTTAACCAAGACAATGCTAGCACTGAAGATAATGTTGCCTAGTTGAACTTTATTGTAATTCGTTTTACGTAGTGGCATAACGATTCGTGGGATATCCAGGGCCCATCCATAAGGTAAACGTACCTTCCAATACACGACTTAATCCGTTTAGGATTTTCTTTTACCCGCGGTGTTGAAAGTGTGTAGGCATTGTACTGGAAATATAGCTTTCTATTATTTGTGTCTATCTTAAGCTTCCTGCAGAAGCCCACATAGAACACAGCCCGCATGCTTATGATAATATACAACAGCTGGGCGACGTCATTGATTGGGCTGTTGCCACTAAGTTAATTTGTAAAATGACTGAGTGTATTTATTAGAGTGCGAGCAGAGGTTACAGGTTACTCTGGTAACCCAGCAAATTGGTATCTTCTATCAGACTCGGTTGAAATGTATTTATGTACTACGGGTACCTACTGTTGAAGCAGATGATAAAAGCAGTGAGGCGCATATTATCATATTTCCCCCCCCCCCCAAATATTAGCTAATGTAGACTGTGATAGTTGACCTAAATGGATACAGTTAATACGCGTACTGACCACATTTATTTTCGTAGCTACCTTCACCAAACACAGTTTGTTCATGTATGCTGTTATAAACTCAGTACTGGTACTCGAAGTTCACTCCCACTTCATAATCTGCGAGTATCAGAGCAGGAAGCTAGACTAGGATCGCGTTAGTGCCGGTATATGTATCGTTGGCCCAACGGTGAGTGGCTGCCCGGTACGTAACCTCGTATAATTGTCGACTCCATTCCGTTGGTGGGACATTAGCTCTCGGTTGGTGTCAAAACATAAACGTTTTAGTGAAAATCGTTTTATTACCAAACGTGCGATATATTGGACTCATTTTTTGAAGACGGCGTCAATAGATCTATCTATTTGTGAATTGGTGGTATTGAAACGGGGTAGCGAGAGTGATCAAGAATGGCAGCCCTTCTTGTTGACTGTTCAGTTATGCCACTGGTTAGTAAATTCTTAAACATATACTAAACAGAATTATGTTACACTTTGGTTTTCAGTCAATATTTTGTATACATTTAAATTGTGGTTTGAAAATTAAATATGAGCATTAATAGCTTAACTTAAGTAAAATTTTGTCATGGAATTGAAACTGAAGTCCACTCATGACGTGACTGTAAGTTCAATGTTAAAGGCATTTTATTGTTTTACTTGCCACCAAATGCCTACTTATAATTTAAAATGTGGTTAGTACTCTAATTTTGTATACATGTACAGCAAGCAGTAAAGCATAATATTTGAACTATTGTAGGGCCTGTACCTTTAGAGAATGAATGTTATTGCTTCGCATCCATTGAAGTCTCCATTATATGCGACTGCCTACAACTCTCTCAAGTTTTGGTTTTCCTATACGTATTTCATGTTAATAGGCGGATGCATGTTGTGCTTCTAGTGCTCAAATCTACAGTTTGGTAATTATTGTATATTTGCAACAGGTATGTGCAAAATACAAGAACACAGAATCGTAGAATCACAGCCTTGATTTGACCATAGCCTAAGTGTTTTTGCCACTTGCAATTTAGTATGTTGTATTATTACTAATTAGTAGTTAACTAATCAAATTATTATAGGCTAAGAGTTTTGAACTTCTCAGTTCGATTATCGTAACAAACGCTTTTAACCTTAAATGTTTGGTTTATAATTGTATTGTTAAATCTTGCTAGGAGAAAGTCTTTGGACTTGTAAGAAATTGAAAAAAATGACATAATATAAGGCCAGGTGGGATGTGCTAGTAGTCAGCCATGTTCATAGTTGGTAAATCATAATTACTGATAATGCTTGATGAGCGAGTGAAAGTGGGTCCGGTCGTAAAGTTGAAGGCTTTGTTCTTTACGTCTTTACCTTGAGACTGCAATGACCAATCCTGTATAGGGCACTCGTAAGCTATGTGGTCATAAATAATGATTAGGGCTTTCAAAATTGTTGTACGAACAAAATAGAGGTGTCGCGTCAATGAGTGGAGACTGCGTGCTCGTTTCACAGATGATAGACAGTGGAAAGTACGTTTTATTTCCAAAGCTACTTTGGGACTCGATTCTAGTAAGTGAATTTTGCAAAAAGAATGTTTTACCAAAAGACTTGGGTTATTAGAAAGAGCATTGCACCATTCTCTTACGCCATCAAGGCTTCATTCCTAACATATATTTACATACAACAATTTCAGTTTCAAATTCAAGAGGATATTTGTTGTTTGTGCACTTGAATTGTTACACCTTTCTTACTAGAGGATAATGGTGTCTGCGAATACCGGTAATACCGTATTTTGATTGCCGGACCCACTGATGTGTTGTATGTAGAATGAATCTAACGTTGTGATTACTGATTTAATGACAAGTGGATCTTATGGCTAAAAGATATTTTGGTACTGGTTAAGTTTCTTATTTGAAACATTAAACATAATTACACATTTAAAAAAGGAAGCTCAACTGTGGAATTAAGACTTTACTGCAAGCGTATTAGGTCTTAACCTCCTTAAAATATTCATTGCTAGATAATGTAAACATAGTAGTACTTTATTAATCTACATTATAATCTCCAGTTGGGAACCAAATTTGCAATACCACACATCTCAAAATTATTGTACATCGTTTTGAGATTCAAGAATGTTAGTGTAGAAAAATAAACAATGTTGGGAACCAGTAAATCTGTAAGATTGCACCAAATTTGTCATATTTTTTAGCTACTCTCAAGTAATTAATCTCAATCAATTTAAGTGTACCATAAACTGATCGAAAGCTGTTTTAGTGTTTAGTGAAAACGGCAAAACGTAAAGTTTAGCCTAATGCCTGTGATAAGTATAAATTATGTACCGGTACCATACCTTTTTATTTGAATATGCTTCTGTCTGGGAAATTAGGCTGTGGTTATGCGTTGGGCCACATATTTTATAATATGAGTGTCCAGCTGTCTGAAATGTCAGCGATGGGATAGTAAGTTCAAGGTCGTCACAATTCAATTATTATTTCCAATCAATATTTTGATTTTATTTATTATTGTAGCAGTGGTTTTGGTGTCCTAATTTATTATTCTCCTAATAAACATGTTTTTTTTAAATGAATGACATAAAAGTCCACACAAGTTTTTGTGAGACTAGGCCCTATAGGTTTTTTTTTGTTAGAAATTAAATCATTAATAATAAATGATAGAATGTATCTAAGGAGTATTTAGTATTCTATAAACAAAAGTATCAAATGAATACAATATAAACAATGTTAGCCTACCTATAATCAAGACGAGATGAAAATTTAGCGAGATTTTGTGGTTATTTCCCGCAAAACCGAAGATTTTGCGATGTTCAGTGTTATGCCAATTACACTCGCCATGAAACACAGGTGAAATAAAGCAACTGGTAGAAAAATCACTGATTTTACAATCGTGGATTTCACAGTGCTCTAACGATAACATATAAAGAGATGTTCACTGAGTTTACATTAAAATTAGTTTTTAAAAAAACTTTGAGAGAACCCACTAGAAATACTACTGTAGTTGTCATCTGCCCACATTGTTAGGACACTGTTGTATTAAGAAACTACCCGAAGTTCTAGCTTAATATTTTCAAGGACAAATTTGTAATTGCAGCTTAACTATCAGACAGAAACAGATTCAAGTAAAAAGTGAAAAAAATATATATGTAGGTAGTGAAATTGGAAAAAACGAAACACAATAACAATAAGTAAAGAAATTGTAACAATTCTGTCACATATTGAATGCATTGCATCTAGCATAGTAGTACTAAATAGTAAATACTAATATTATTTCACTGCCAGTTTAAATATTGTCCATCTGCCATGTACTGTACTACTGTACATGTTATCACCGTTAAATAGAATACTGATTACGACAGTCAAACATTTACATTGAAAAACCTTGGTGAAGGCTTGTGCCTAATATAATGACGGCTATGGATGGTCTGCTGTTTTGAAACTGAGCTGGCCACTTAAAAGAGTCAGTTTGTGCTTTGTACAGCTTTTTCAAACAAAAGTTTTGTATTTTTAGTTTTTGTATCTTTTGTTCTTTGCTAAACAATATCTTACAAGAAGGTTTTTTGTATATATATATATATTTATATGAATGATTTTTTTTACCTTATTGTAATGTACAGTACTAATGTTTAAAGATGTGTAGGCTATCAAACCTATTCCATTTACTGTTTATTTTTAAGATTATATTTATAAACAAGTACAGCAATGATTTTTCGTGATTTCCTAGTACATAAAAACAATGAAACTTATGTTTGAAATTTTGCACCATTAAGTTGAAGGTTGACCATTTGCATTAAATTGTACCACCAAGGATTTCCTACAACCATAATATTAGCTAATACTTAGAAAGTTAGGTATCTAGACTGCTTGGATGTACAAACGTAACTATGGCAAGGAAAAGGGAAAACAATTATTATCAATTGTATTTTAACACTATTAAGACTGAGTAAATGTGAAAAATATAATTATATAATATAGTAATGTGTATTTTGTACTGCAAAAAGTATTCTAGAATTAAAATCATAAGTTAGCATGCATGTATCAATGTTAAATTCTCCAACCGTTTTCAAGACTATGCAATTTCTATCAGAATTCCACCCACAGTAGATAAGGTAGATGAATGGCAACGAAACATAGAGTACACCCTACAATAGCCGACACAACACTCCATACTTTCAAAAGGTAACGTGCATCACTATCTATATTGAACATTAATGTGAAACTTTCAAGATACAGTAATGCTCCTTCAATTCAACCTCGGATCAAGTCCCTGCACAAGATTTGGAACCAGGCCATAATATTTCACTTGAAATGTTCTTATTCAAATTGGGGTTTTTACGGTCCCTTGTAATTTAAATTGAAGGTGTTTTACTGTACAGTCTAGCCTCGGAGTTTTTGGAAAATCAGTTCTCCTTAGCCTTAAACACCAGCGCTTGGACTATCGTTTATAATGCATTCTTATAAATCTATGTGAATATTTATGGCAATCCAAAAAATGTTTTGTTAAAATAACAAAAACGATTAACTATATCTTTGTTAATTAATAAAGGATTTAAATGTTTCTAATCAAATTAAATTTTGTCTCATTATTTGTTGGTAGGACAATCAATAAGTTTAAATATTTGAGCAGTACAGCTTCCAGTAACTTTTTATCATTTTGAATAATACAGAATAATTGACCTATCTATACCCTTCTATCATGGCCGAAACTTGCATTGAAGGCAGGCCAAGGCTGTTTTTATATTGAAGGAAATGGCAGAGCTGTGCAGATATCTAAACTTATGAATTAGTCGTAATTCCAATTGTTTAGACCTTTCTCTGTCCACATGTATTCTTCTGAACAATGCATCAAGATGAGATTCCAAATAACATTACATAATATTCACCTATAATCGCCAATTATTTTTCAATGGTTAATATAGACCGATTAGTAGTTGGTCTATATTAACCTTCGAAAAATAATTTGAACATGTAGGTTGTTTGGGGTGGGATGGTATGGTATTTATTTGCATACAGTAGATGCATAGTAGATCCAGACATTCCAATTTCAACTGTGATATACTATGGGAGCCAACAATCCAAGAAATTAATCTACATCAAAAGGTAGGACATATAAATAAGTGTGCATGCTACTTTCCTACATTTCAGATTCAAATCCTGACTGAAGAACGGATGTCATGTGGCAGTTCATCAATGGGAACTATTAAAATGGCTGATATGGTCTGCAACTTGGGTGTCTGGTTTCAATCCGACATGAGTTGGAATTAGTTTCACACATTTCCTAAAAGGATGTTAATAAAGGATGATAAAGGATGATTATAATAATAACTTGTTTGGTAGAAAAAAGTTATTTGGTAGTAGGTAGGCTACCTATTTAATAATTGTTTTCAATTTAAAATTTTGTATTGTTAGCATAATATCATAATACATAAACACATTACATATTTTAATTTTATTCTTATACAGATAGACTAAAAATATGTATGAATAGTATGAATCTACCGGACTAATAAATACTTACTTACTTACTTACTATGCTGATGCCCTTGGAAAGCTAAGACAAAAAATAAGATGGGCTAAAAAATGTTGATATTGTGGAAAACACCATGTTTAACATCGATACTTCCACCATTTTTTGGTATCATATTGTTTTCTTTTCTTATGAATGGACTACACTTTCGATATTTGTTAAGTTAGATTTTGTCGAAATCGCTATAATGTGTTAGGGTTTTGAGCCTTGTTTAGGTATTGAGATTTATACATAGAAAATAGTTAGGGCCTAGGCCTAGGCCGATTGTGACAGGTAGGGCTAGGCATATGCTAAGGAATTTGCATGGCTAGGCCTAGGCCACACGTTTCTGTCACGTAACATTGTATTCACTATTTGTAATTAATTACTTTCTTACCTGATCTGGAGTTAATCTAGCAGACATTGGGTCTCTATTGCATAAACCATGACAGCAATGTTTAGTAGCAGGCATGATAGGTTGTTTGTCTGCATCAGTCTGCATGCGGTTCGACTTCGATATATTTAAATCGTGGCGGTACAATCGATGTCTATTTTTAAATTCGTAACTAATGCTAATGCTCTTCAACGCATTTGCTTCAACAAGAAAGTTCGGGCCCGCGCTTAGGTTTAAATATTTTCCACCGCCTTTACATCAGGGAGCGCGACATGTAAACACGCCATTTTGTAGGTAGCGCTAGCGCTGTCTAGTAAGTGACAACGTTACTAATCTTGTTTATATTTTGGCTGCGGTCAGTGATTTTTGGGTCATATTCTCTACTTCAATATCTCTGCCCTCATTAAATAAGAATTTTTCGAATAATTTTAGTTCAAGTGCGTACAGTGCGACCGTTCGCAAGTCGTTAACCACATTTCTTAACAGGAAAAGGTGCAATATTTGTAGCCCCTATGTACGCGAAGGGGATGGGTGCAATGGTTCCTTCGGACGCTCAGGCAAGGGAAAAGTTAGCTTTGTACGTTTACGAATACTTATTACACGTAGGAGCTCAAAAAGCTGCACAGACATTTTTATCCGAGATAAGGTGGGAGAAGAATATAACATTAGGTGAACCACCCGGATTCCTGCATGCATGGTGGTGCGTTTTCTGGGACCTGTATTGCGCAGCTCCGGAGCGTAGGGAAACATGTGAACATTCGAGCGAAGCAAAAGCTTTCCACGACTACGGATTCGTCAACTCCGGATATGGTGCTGGTCCGGCACCTAGTCCCATGGGCCAAATGCCACCCAATGACGGGATGCCCGGGGGACCCATGCCGCCCGGATTCTTCCCAAACTCCAACATGAGACCATCTCCGCCGACCCATCAGTCTCCGCAACCGCCACCACCTCACGGACAGATGTCATCTAACCAGCCTTTCATGCCGAGGTATCCCGGAGGTCCGAGGCCCGGCGGGCGAATGCCGCAGATGGGCAACGAATTCAACGGACCTCCGAACCAGCCGATGATGTCCAACACCATGGATCCGACGAGACAGGGCGAAGAGTTCGTGGGATGGCAAAGCCCTCCGGGAATGAGTCCCATGAACCCACGTATGAACTCTCCGCGGGGCCCCGGTTCGTACGGACCGATGCGCGGCCCCCCTCCCAACGTCACCCTGGGTCCCGGGGGACCAGGAGGTCCGGGAATGCCTCCAGGAATGCCCGGCATGCCGGGACCGGGAGGAAGACCGCAGTGGCAGCCTAACACGTCCGCACCGATGAACTACTCATCCTCGTCGCCAGGGTACGGAGGGCCGGGACCCGGTGGGCCGCAGGGGCCCAGAACACCGCAAGGTTCCGTCGGTCCCTACTCGCCCGCGGGCCACCGCATGCCAACCCCGAGCCCCATGACGCGACAGGATTCCAATAACTCTGGCGGTGAAAACGTCTACACAATGATGAAGCCCGTTCCGGGAGGCAACATGCCGGATTTCCAAATGCGCAGTGAAGGAGGAGACGGCATAGAGGGCATGAAGAACTCACCAGCCAGTGCAGGTCCGGGTACCCCGAGAGAAGATAGTGGAAGTGGAATGGGTGACTACAATTTAGGGGGCCCTTTTGGAGGTGCGGGAGAGAATGAATCAGCAGCCATACTGAAAATTAAGGAAAGTATGCAGGAAGAGGTAAAGAGGTTCGAAAAAGACTCGGACCAACCAGATTATTTCATGCAATAACCCTTCTTTGTTGAGGTCACATTGTTACTAATTTGTGTAGTAACTGCTGTTTAAGCCACCTCTGTAAGCCCACTGGGCATACGGCCAAGGAGTAGGCCCTAGGCCTACACATTATTAAGAGCGAAGGATACCTCTACGTCAAAAACCGCAGAAAATTTCCATTTTTTAATTATATCTCAAGATTGAAATACAACATCAAAAATCTGAGACACCATAGCGCTGTGGTTTGGTAAGCCCTACACACTAAATGATAAATGTATTTAACGTTATCATCAGTATGACTGTGATAACGATTTCCTTAAATTACTAAGGAAATCGTTATCACAGTCATACTGATGATAACGTTAAATACATTTATCATTTAGTGTGTAGGGCTTACCAAACCACAGCGCTATGGTGTCTCAGATTTTTGATGTTGTATTTCAATCTTGAGATATAATTAAAAAATGAAAATTTTCTGCGGTTTTTGACGTAGAGGTATCCTTCGCTCTTAAGAGGGAGGGATACTTTTGGTATAAAAGCTGAGCAAAAGTAGTGGTTTTTGGTCATACCTCAAGAACGCCACATAACATCGTAAAATAAAAAAATGCGCACAATATGGTTTCATAAGAACTCAATAGTAAATTAAAAAATGTTGGTATGTCTAGTTTGTAGTAGTAATTATAATTGTCATCTTAAAAAGGTAGGCCTACGCTAGGCCTACTTTTGAATCAAGTTCATTAAAAGTAACATTTAATTACCATACTAAAAACTAACGAAAGTTGTTCATGTAACTTAGTATTGAGTTTGTACGAAACTAAATTGTACATTATGTATGGTGTTTTGGAGATAATACCCAAAAACCGGTAATTTCACGTGGCTTGTACCAAGAGTAGGCCTATCCCTCCCTCACAAGAGAAAGGAAAATGTTCTTCATTAAATAGACCTATGGTGTCTAATGGCTAAAATTTCAAGTAATAGGCATAAGCTTTAGGTAGGCCTACTTACTACTTAGGCAATAATCTAAAATGTGTGACAAAACCTGGGAATTTTTAGGAAAACGCTAAGCTATGTCCATGGTCTTCATGAAAAAGTATGTTTGTACCTGAAAAATGCATTTTTATCCTAGGATTCATTGGCTAATTCAAATAGGTCCAGGCGTAGGGCCTACGTACTTGATTTATAGGACGTGTCCGAATAGTCGCAAAACGATGTTCATTCTTATTCTCATTCTTGATTTTACATCATCAATAGTCCGTGACGTATCTAGTAACGTCCGAATTCTGTCGCGCGACGTGACAATGTCACTAAGAATAAGAATAAGAACGAGAATTGAAAGTGCCCACTAGATTTCATTCCGGAAGATGGCGGACGATGTGTCAGAACATATCTCAGTTAATTGTTAAGTATTTAAAGCCTGTGGCCTTCAAAAGTTACCTCAATGTAATTATTATTAAATACAATGCATATTTGATATATTACCAGAGCAGGCCAGATCAAGAAGCTAATTTGTATTGGATAGCGAGAAAAATGAATGGCTGAAAGGTCATCATTGCATAAGAGGAAAAAAAAACATTTTGGTTGTACTTGTCGATTTAAAAAAAAATTGTGGATCTGATGACGCGTTACGACCCTAACCCTACTTAAATCAAATAATGTCAGGCTCTCGTTCGAATACTTGCAACTGAAGCGAGAATAAGAACAAGACCAAGAACAAGACTAAGACTAAGAATAAGAATTTAAGAACAAGAATGAAATCAAGAATGGTATTCAGACACGTCCATAGTTGGCCATTAAAATTAACTCTTAAATTAAGTTCCAATATCTGGTAGGCCTATTTGACTCTTTAGTTTAGTAATGCCATTGGTTTTTTATACTCAGCAGAGCACGCTACCTACCATATAGTAGGCCTACACCAGTACACAACTATGCTATATTACCACACTTTAACCAGAAGGAATGTATAATGGCCTAGTTGCCTTGTACATATTTAGGCTGTCTGTACATTATATTATAATGTTATAAGCTACTTAAAAACATGCCTTGGCCGTATGCCCTTTGGAAGACTAGACATGTAGCCTACATGTGCATTTTGGCGATGATTGGTTGTGGCCTTGCGGGTCCCAATGCATGGAAACGGTAATGAAGACAAAGATGAATCATAGCCAACGTTCTCGCTTGTTCACCGTTCTCGACCCAGTGCATTGATGATGCCCAACAAGGCTAGGTTGGCCTACACAGTAATTCTTGCAAATTAGTGTTCATTTAGTACCAGTATTTTATAAATTGATTATTTATTTTATATCAATTTTACATAGATTTTTAACTTCTAACATAATTATTAACATACCTACGGTCTATAACATTTTATAGGCAACTTTTTAAACCATGTCACATTAAAGTTAAATTTATTATTTAAAAAGGAATCTCTAAACTTCATTGTAGGATAGTGGGCTAGAGGCCTATCTGAATTTAATACACTTGAACCTGATCACTAGCTATATGTAATCAACCTTTCATTTGTATGCAGCTTGGCTGATCGAGATAATCCTCCTTGCATGTAGTATGTACAGTCATTGTGGATAGTACTTGGGACAACTGTCCTCCGGTGTCCAGCTCCCTACTTACCATGTTTATCTTATTGCAAGTACTTAATTAAACATTTAAGGCATTCTACCCTCTCGTTTAATCAGGCACCCTCTGTAAAAAAAGAGTTGTACGTAGATTATGACAAGTGAAGAAGTGGTCAAAGGTTGAAAACCTGCACACAAAGAAAAATGGTTACTTCCGACAGATGACTGCATGCAAAAGTTGTACTGTTAAATTGTCTGTGTCCCTAGGCCTACTTGTGTCTGGTTTTTCCCAACGTAAAGTTGTCCCAACGAAAGTATTCTTATGCTTACGACACAGCCGAGTCCAAGGGGACAACTTTATTTTCTACTTTGCTAATTCCTACCATCTAATCTAAACAGGTCCATTGGGGATAATTTAAGACCTTCCATTGGTCATCGGTAACGGTGGCTGTGGCCAAACCGCCCCTGCACTCGACTAAGCCGAACCATGCAGTTACGAATTTCTGAAAGAACGCCAGGTATCTATTGATTTTCTTTCGATTGGCGCGGTTGAAAGAGGGCAGTAGACAACCCGAGATCGGTGTGCGAATACTTTTGTTGGGGCTACTATAATATCTCTTCCCACTCAACAGACTTCTAGATACGTATTAAACATAAAATTAATGTTACCCTAAATCAGCTTACCCCCTTGAGGTCATACTCGTACGTAGGATAATATCTGACATCAATAGTACTCTAGTAAGTTGCCTTTTAAATTAAATTTTTTTTAAGTTTGCCGTTGTGGGAGCCACTTATTTAGTCCAAAATATACGTCTTAACTAGCCAACGAAACCTGCTTCTCAGTAATGAACGGAAGAATGTGACCTCAGTGGGATAAAATGTACATATTGAACATATCCTAAATGGAAGCAAGATAGTTTTCAAAATACGTTATTACAAGTTGTATATGAACCTTTAAAAGCAATATGAAGGGTTTAGAGCTTTTCAATGAAAGGTGTTGGCCTACCTGTGACTAGCCAAAACATTGTAGTTTCATTCACATCCATGACAACTGTTAACGTATTAATTACTTTTTTGATTGTACTGGTGAATATTGTACTTTACAATCATATTTTATAAATATATAGGTACTCCTTTTAATAAAATACAGTAGTATGAAAGTGTTCGGTTGTATTGTTTGGAAGAGTTCACATTCGTTTTGAGAATCCCTAAAACTATTGGCCTTGATGTAAAAAAAAGAACTGTTTATAGTACTACTAATACTGAAACAGTGCAAGTGGCATTTGATACTAATGGGAAAGTCAACCACTACTTACTACTTGTCAACTCATACAAAAAAGGTTAACTCTTCATCCACCTTTCTTTTTAAGTGTATTCTATACAAAATGTGCAACACAGTACAATTAGAACAGTTTAAATACCTTGTAAGTTGTAATCATGTTTCTTAGTATATTTACAACTAGTGAAACCCAGTCCTTGGCACGCAATTATCAAGTTGTATTAAACAACCGTGTCAAATACTGTAATTATTCTATTCGTTATCAATGCTGGTTTATGTGTCACTTAGCCAATAAACCAATGAAATTAATGTAAACCTTTTTTCTTTTTATCGTGCCTCAAGACAGATGATATTTTACCAGCTGTTTACAGTATAGGTCCATGCTCATGTAGCTGAATTGTTCTTTCAATATCTTTTTTGTCATTGGTAATTGTAAATTATTAAGCAGTTGGCACTAGATACAAAAAATAGTTGGTTATTTTGTTAAACTAGTTTTATTAATTTTTGGGCAGACAGCAGAACACGTAAGTTCAGGGCCCAGAATTGGATTTTTTGTATCAATCATCTCTTGAAATAAGTTACGATTTAAGATTGGAAGTACAGTAAGCCTACATACTGTTTGGATAAATGTGCCAGGAATATTAAACAAAATTCATATTTCATATTATAAATAAATACAACATTCCTGTAGGCTACCTACCTGATGGATGGATGTCGCAGTAAATTCATCCATCGATCGAAAGAGCCGCGCTCGTTTACTCGAGAATCAAATTAACTGTTATGTCAATATTTCATTTGATATCACTCGTAAGTTGCATTGCAGCACTTCTAATTGCAAGACACAAATGTTATATTATAATATAATTATTAACCATATATCTTGTAACTGTAATATAATGTACAATCACTTTTTAATTTATGTATTTGTCTATGTGGTACTGTAGTTCTATTATACCGGTGGTTTCTGTTTATGAAAATATTGTTTACTTGCCAGGTTACTACACTTTTTACAAGTGTGTATACCAATTATTGTAGTTTATCACAGATGTCTTATTTATTAAAATAGTAGGACCTTTACGAGATTACTGAAAGCTCAATATAAAAGATTTTTTATTATTCCTATTGATTTCAAACTGTGTATCAACTATGTATTAAATCCTGTCTTAAGATTATATAGCATATTATACATTATTATATTCAGAAGTAAATGTTTGACCAAGAGCAATAGTGTTTGTGTCATTTCATTCTCATTATCAATCATTTTAACCTCACATCCTACTGGTCCTTATATATATATATGTATCTTGACCCCGTTTCCAACATTAATTATCGGGTAGGGGGGAGTACCTAGTACTTAAAAGTTTCAATACGATAACAAAACAATCACAACCAGGAACTCACGACCTAATCCAAAGACGTGTTGATTCTACCCTTCATTTATATGTCTGCAAGTATACATGATGCAATGATTAAGAGATAATATTTATACAAGAATTGGGCCTACATGAGAATAATAAATTGTGAAGAATTTAAAAGGTTAAATGTCTTAATTTATTCCACGACGCGATCGAGACAAACAATAACGACGCAGTTAAATGTTCTGTACAATGCAACAACTACACTAGTAAATGCAGTGGGTGTACTGAGATGTATTATACACTTCTTATGTCATTTCCTGAATAACAAGACTTTTGCAATCTAAAATAATTGTTAACTTTTATTTGGTTGTACACAATCTTAGTTGAACAGATTTATCTACAACAGAGTACAGATTGACAGTGTTCTGTGATAATGATATCAAATTCATTTATTGGGGGAGGGGAAGTACGTGGACCAGACAAAACGCAAGTATTCGTTCATCCACATATACATATCATCATAATATATTATTTACACACTATTTGTAATGTTCTGTGAACGAGACAGGCAGCTGCTGTAAAAGTAAGGTTTTTACTTTTTGTTTTAGATTACAGTCCCTTGCCCCCTAAAATACTCTAAAATGAACAATACAAGGTTTACACCATAAAACTAGAACATGTCCGGCAATGGTTTCATTAGCACTGTTCCCCAGGTCCAACCATCGTTCGTTAAAATTAAATAATATAAATATGTACGAAAGACGGCATGAGGAGACACCTGGTTGACTTCTTTTAGTGTTTAAAACGAAGAGATTTTTGGTACTTTGTAGACGAAGAACTAGACGGTACACACGGGATTAGCACATGGCTGCATTGGTCTCCGGTACGAACAGTTTGATGTTGGTTGGGTTCCAGTAGAGGCCAGACGACTGGCAGACGAGAGACCAGACATACGGTATGAAGAAGTCCTCTGGCTGGTCTTCTTCGACGTACTTGAACTTCAAGTCGGGGAATTTCTGGAAGGTAAGTGAACTTGTGTTATGTACCTACGTAAATAATAGGCTAATAATCTTTAACTCAGTTCCAACTGTTTTGTCCACCTTTGTCTATCAGTATTATAACTGATCAGGATACATTAAATAAATAAAAGTATAGATAGATGCACCCCCCCACTATAAGAAAAGTGTAGAAGCTATATATAAACCGACCTTTAGCCTTTCTCTTGGCCACTGAAGAGCACCTTGTTGGATTGTAGCTAGAACCTCACTCACGCTCAAGTCTCTGTCAACCTTGTTCAACTTATTGGAGAAGTATGATATCACCTGAAAAAAGAAACACCAGATTTTAGAATACTTTTGATAGGCTAACATAGGCTACTAACATTCTATTGATGTTTTTAGTTTTGTTGGAAAATTTAACTACTCTGTACTACATACTTAAAACTACATAGTAAAAGCAGCTGAGTTAGATTATGAAAGAGAGAAAAGAGCCTATATAATCTGCTCATATGGCTGAATTCATCAAATCGTCACGATTATCCCGATATCGCACTGAATTTAATATCATACAATCATCGATACATTAACAATATTTATCGATATATGATTAGAAATGCAACTTGGGAAGAGGTCAATCAGGAACGATGGTGGGAAGATAGAAAAGTATGGACAGAATTTGTAGAAAGAGCAGAGGAAGAAGAAAGTGAAGAGGAGGAGCCGGAGGAAGTTAACATGAGGGAACCGTCAGGCATGGCCAGCCGGCTTCGATGTACCTAGGGGCCAGAATATTATAGGATTAATTTCCTATCCCCTACCCGACTTCATTGTTGGATACAGGGAGCAGATATAAAAAAAAAAATATGATTATCGTTGACATTCCTAGTTATTTTAACAAGCTATCCTACTAATGTCCACAACAAGATGTTGCAGTCTCAATGAAATAACGTCGGCGAACGCTCACCGTGTCGATGTTCTGTATGATGTCTTGAAAGGCATCGTGAGTCCGGAACGGTTCGAAGATGTTCCGCTTGTAGAGTAACGTGTAGACTAGGTTGGGATTGTGGGAGAGTTGATTGCTGAGACACGAGTTCAGGATTTCCAGGACCATCCGCAGGACTTCTTCCAGGACGGCGAGGTCCTGAGTCTGAAAGAAGTAAACGGTGACTTTTAGTAAACGGTGACTTTGGAGCCATCCTAGCAACGAAGCACTCAATAAATTCAAAGATGTTCTGAATCGGCCTTGTTGATTCTGGCATTTGTCAGCAGGTGTTCGCACTGTCCAATCACTGATTCATATGTTTCGTATTTGAAATATCGATCTTTGATTGGTTATCGCTCACTCGTCGATGGTGTTCGAAGCCTACAGGGTTGGTTTAGTCACTTTAAATTAAAGTCCCCCACTGCAAATCAGTTTAGTTACTGAGTGGGTAAACTCTAAATGTGAATTTATTTATTTTTATTTAATCACAACTGCCGTGATCATTAGATGGTGGGTTTGTTCCAATATAGTTCGACAATCACATACGCGCAGCGCTGGCGTCTAGGTGGCGGTACAAACATTGAAAGATGGCGCAGAAATGTTTACATTTGATCCAGGTGACAGCATATTTTAAATAATGTCCGTATTCCAATTCTGACTGAGGCATGTGTTTATTTATTTTAGTAGCCTAGCTACTTTCATTTCATTTCATTTCTTAGCTGTATAACCCAATACAAGATTGTACGGTATGTACATTGTCAAGATGAGTTAAATATTACATCATAAGGTCGTATAAGCCTAGAAGTCATTGTATGGTCACGGAAATGCATTTGATGTGGTTTCACTAGTTAGGGGGTTAGAAATCATGAAAGTTGAAACATTAGAAAATATCTAGAAATGCAAAAACATGTCAGACTGCAATGATTGTACTGACCCCTTATGCTGCGACCTTGTAAGTAAAAACGGAACTAACATTGATGACGTAAATAGGAACAAGCCCTATAGCTCTTGTGAGTTGGCTGGCAAAGTTTGTCATCATCTGCAAGACTCCGATGTATGCAACTGCACTCATGGCAGAAGAAAGTCAGTTTTAACGTAAGAAATTAAGGTAATTGTAATTGTAATTGTAATTTATTTGCAGCTTTTTTATTACACTGTGATGGTACAATACCATCGTAACATTAGCCTTGTCGATATATAATACAAAATAACATAACATGTTCAATTGACTTACAAGCTAACAAACTAAATGACACAGTAGTCTGACAGATTTACATTTAGGAGCACATTATAGTGCATATGTACTTACAACAACTTAAGTTTGCTACATGATAAAATAGAATAAATAGCATGCTCTTTCTTATGTTTTACAAGTATATTTACAGATTTACCCAGGTAGTTACGATTGCTATGATTACGATAGCTATTTATTGTAAAAGTCCTCTATGTTGTACAGGCACTTTTCTAGCAGACGGCGGTGGAGTTTTGTTCGAAAAAGTGAAACGTCTGAAATGGCTTTGATGTCTTCCGGCAGATAGTTAAATAGTTTTTTTCCTGCCTGACTTGGGGCCTTATCCCCAAGCTTTAATCTACCTGTAGATCTAAATAAATTTTCCTTTGTCCGAGTGTTATAATTGTGTTGATCAGCATTCTTTAAACTTGTGTGGAAGTGGTGTTCTTTCATGAAAAGTATGGTTCTATATATGTATTTGGCCGGTACCGTAAGAATTTCTAATGTCTTAAAATGTGTTTTACAGGATTGTGTTCTTTTTAACCCAACTATGCATCGTATTGCTCGTTTTTGCAGCTTAAAAATGTGATTTGTATTTTTTTTACTGCTATTTCCCCATAGGATAATACCGTAATTAATGTGAGATTCTATTAGTGCATAGTAGGCAGTCTTCAGAAGGTTTATGTTAGAGTATTGTTTTAGTTGCCTCAACACATATATACCGGAGCATATTTTACCGCCTACATACTCAACGTGTTCGTTCCAGGAAAGATTTTCATCTACTATTATTCCCAAAATCTTCGCCATCCTCACTATTTCTAGTCTATTCTCTCCGATAAAAACGTCCATCTCCTTGTCTATTTTCCCACTGGTGTTAAATATCATAATATTTGTCTTTTTTTCGTTGATCGTGAGGCAGTTATTTGCAAATTGTTGTACCGTATTATTTGTTTCTATAAATGCATCTACTTCTAGGTCCTGAATATTCTTATTAGCTAACGTTAAAGTGGAGTCATCCGCGAATAGGAGAAGCTGCCCTTTTGATATATTCTCGGGGATGTTGTTGATATACATATTAAAAAATAAAGGCCCATTCACCGAGCCTTGTGGGACCCCGTGTTTTACTAACTGCATGTTTGATTTATAGGTTGTCCCCTGCCCTTGTCCATCCCTATACTCTATTTCAACATATTGTCTTCTACCACTGAGGTATGATCTTACCCAATCTAATGCTGTTCCCCCAATGCCATAGCACTCCAACTTTTTCATCAAGATATTGTGGTCAACACAATCGAATGCCTTCGTTAGATCCATAAACACAGCCATTGGTATGTTGCCCTTATCTATATTATCAATTATGTTATCTATGAAACTAGCCATGGCGGTTTCTGTCGACTTGTTTCGCCGAAAACCATGCTGCTGGTTTGATACCAAGTTCCTCGATTCCAGAAAGTTTACTACTCTTTTATTGAACGCTATTTCAAATATTTTGGAGAAGGTTGGTAGAACTGACACCGGCCTGTAGTTTCCTATATCTGTTGGATCTCCTTGCTTTGGTATAGGAATGACCCTGGCAATTTTGAGTTTATCGGGGAATTCACCCACCATAAATGAAAAGTTTATCAAGTATGTAAGAGGTGTTAATATTTGGTGGGCACATTTTTTGATAAGACATGGTGGTATATCATCATACCCACATGATCTTTTGTTCTTCATTTGTGAAATAATTTTGCTTACCTCATGATTATTAGTAAAATATAAGAGCATTTCATGGTTTATTCTCTTTGGGAGGTTGCTTTTGGCTTCATTTGCCTTTCTGACTTCGGCACTGCATATTTTTTCAGCCACTGAAGTGAAGGCATCATTAAATGTGTTAGCTATGTCATCTGGGTTTGTTACTAGTGTATTATTTTGCTTTATGGTTTCAATATTATTCCCTTGGTCCCGCCTACTCTTGCTTCCCCTTGTGTTATTAATTGCATGCCATAGTTCTTTTCCTTTATTCTCTGCTCGTGCAATTTTCTGTTCAATCTCCCGTGCTTTTGCCACCCGAATCACCCGAATTTGCCACCCGAATCAGGTAACAATCTGCAACTTAGCAATCTCCCCTAACTCAACTTCATGAAAAGGTGGCAGACGTTTCAACTCACACACTAAAAAGTGCAAGCTGCTATTCATTTGGAGCCATATTTCAGGGTTATTATTACAATGTATTTCATAAAATCATGTTTTCTAATTACAATATTAGTATTTAACCAGCCGCTAACTTGTTTCATCCATTGCAATCACCAATACATTCAATTTCAATGTATTTTATTCTTGGGAACAATTATAGCAGAATTGTGATGGAGAAGACAAGTTAGCGGGAGGGTTAAATATTTAGTAGGATCAAAAACTTAGTGGAGTCCATTATAATACACTCCTGAACTGTGTACTACTTGACGAAGTGACTCACCAGGTCAGATGTTTCTCCATCATCTAAGCTTATTGCTACAGTATTTTCCACGGCACCCTGTCGAATTTGCTCCGACAATCGGGTGTGTTTTTTGGCTATGGTTTCAAACAGGCTGACCAACCGCTGACTAACGTACGGATGCAGCAACGTAAACTGGCCGGACATGTTAGCCAGTGCGGCAAGGCAATTGGTGTGCAAATATTTATCCTAGACAAAAGAATACATTTAAGTACATAAGTAACTATGTTTGGTAGGTACTGCACTATCATTCTATCACGTAGACCCACCCACACTAGCAAGTAAGCACGTGTCTCAGTCTCAGCAAACATCTTCAGCCAGCTGTCTAATTCACATACTCATTCCCCGTCATTACAATGTTCCTCCAAAATTCCTCTGCAATACGTTTTTAGTGATTTTGTTTTAAATAGTCTAAAGGGATGTAGGCCTAATGGTATTTATTTTTTTAAATGCATTTCCCTACTGATCGGTGTTTTGGTTCAGCCACTCCAAAAACGATTAATTGAGGTAATACTACCTGTATACTAACAGCTTACATTAACTTCATTGTTCACAAAGCTTCTGTTTGTTGTTACTAAATGACTTCTAAAAATAGAACAAATAAATTAGATTTCAGTTTCACTAGGCCTACATATTTTTAATTTTGTAAAATTTAATTTATTTTTAATTTTTAATCTGAAAAAATATAACAAAAAACATAATGCTCTGTAAGGGAATTGAACCTGGTTTCTAGCTGACCCTGCCAAAGGCAACACATACAAAGTTTTAAGCACTCTTTCATCTCTATACTTACTCTCATTTTTAGCATGTTGTACTGTATTGTTCTAATTACTACTAGAACCAGAAGTCCACCTAGAGAGATTTCCGATATAGATCGTTCCGTGTACCACGTTACACCTTTTAGTATCTGTCGGAACAGAAAAACAAGTTGAACAACAGATCAAATACAGTATCAAATGTAAATGTTTGAAAATTATATTTGGGATTTCTGTTATTTCATAGTAGGGTATTTTGGAAACAACCCTAATTTAGACACTTGCAATGCCAATAGAAAATGCAATTAGTAGTTATATGTGGGCTTGACACTACAGTAATCAAACTCAAAGGAAACCTGTTGGTATAGGCCGGCAGGTAATACATTCAAACATTGGTGTTTACTGTTTATCCTGAAACTTTATATAGAGAACAACTCGATCAAGAGGTGAACGGACACTTTAAAATGGTTGAAAAAAAAGGTAACCCTGAAATCAGGGTGGAATTGATTTAAATCAACAACAAAAAACTAACAAGCAGTATTCTTCACTTGTAACTAGAATTCATTTTATGTCATTTAGAGCTACAACAATCACTACTTTACCGATCGATCGGGTCTTATATCATGGCTATTCAATTCATATAGACACCGATGGAGAGTGTTCCAGTTGATTCTCCCTTTCCTGAAACACTTCTTTTATTGATTTTAATTAAAGAAATGTTAAAAAAATCAAGTTTAAATAAAAACATGAATTTAATCAAAAAAATTTTATTTAAATAAAATAATAGTTTTTTTTCAATAAAAAAAAAAAAAACATGATTTAATTAGTTTTTTTAATAAAAAAAAAAAACATCCACCCCGACTAAAATAAATCAGCGACTCGTATCAAAGGTCTCACCGTCCTGTGGACCGTCTTGTTGAACAGGTCGTCCTCGCTGAGTATCAGCAGTATGATGAGCGACATGTAGATGTGATGCGAGTTGCTGTCGGGCGCGTGGTAGAGCGTCCCCAGTATCGGCACGACCAGCTGCTCTATGTCGGTGCGCGACATGACGTACGTTCGCACCTGCACGTTGCGGTGGACGAGGAGGTAGAGCAGGAGGGTGGCGTGCTCGGACGTGGCGCGGTGGCACAGCGTCTCGTACAGCCGGCTGAAGTCCAGGCGGAACAGCGCCGGCGCCTTGCTCGGGGCAACCGTCTCTGCACGGATGGAGATGTAAAATAGAAACTTCGTAGAACAGGTAAAATGATTATTAGGCTACGTAAGAGAAAAGATTGGACTAAACACTGTTCGCTGTCAAAAATGTTAAATAAAGAGCAATATTTCAAATGCTAATCAGCACTCCTCAACTGGCAGTCTATACCTAACCAGCAGGTTGTTGAAGAATGCTGATTAGCGTTTGAAATATTGTACCGATACTTCATTTAACATTTTTGACAAGAAACGGTGTATAATCCAATATTCTCTCTTATTAAGTATGGAGATGACGCTGTCTTCAATAAGGTTATAGAAATATATTTAAAAGAATTCCTCGAGAGTCGAGACATAAATGAAATTTATAATACCTAGCTGATGACCATACAAGGTGTTGTGTAGGTAATGGCTTCGAGAATAGGCCTAGGCGTACACTGACTAGGCCTATCCGAAGAAGCCCGATATTTGTTATTAAAAACCATGAATTTCTAGTAGGTATGCACAAATACCCGAAACTACTTTTTAAACTACAAAACTACTTCGGGTACCCGCAGGTAGACCCGTAGTCATTTCTCACCTTACTCGAAGGTAAGCTCTTGGATCCCGTCCGAACACTCCGAACTATTCCAGCAGATCGGCGTTTCGTTCTACTCGAGTTCCTTACCTTGGAGGTTGGTGAACGAGAACAAAGCCTGGCGGTACGGGTTGGTCAGGTTCTTGTCCCCGGTGCAGTGATTGGCCAACACCAGCAGCAGGAGCGACGCCTGATTGGCTAGTGGGGCTTGCGGAGGCGCGGGCTCGCCTTGCTTGGTCATCACGTCGCTAGGCTGTTGGGTGGTCGGGGTCGAACTGCGGCTCATGCCAAACGTGAGCATGCTCCACAAGTCGGCTGAAACAACCCTCTCTCTCTTACGCTCTCCTCCACAACCGACTGCTCAATGCCACTCAACACCAACATTTTATAGTTTGATATGTTTAATAATATAGCATCTCCACCAAATAAGGGTGTTTGAGACGAGTACCTGCAAGCTGTGTGGAAATGGGGAGCAGGATAGGAGCCACCTGTTTGTATACAGTCCAAAACTGGCAGATGAACGTGACGCAATGCCGAGCGGCATGAAGAGGGTGGAGAAGAAGCGTGTCTCTAATGGTTGACCAGATCCAGCATGATGGCATAATAGCTAAATGTGGGCATTTGAGAAGAAGAAGATTAATTGCTTACCCCCACTTAATCTGCCATAGTTGGAACCAGTGGTGTAACTAGGGGAGTTTAGGGGGTTTAACCCCCCCCCCCTGAAACTACATCGAGGCTGATATTTTAATGATTGGTTAATGATAATTAATGTTATGATAGTGTTAGGAACAACAAGGTGTACCTGTCACACACATTTCAACCAAAATAAATACAACACTCAGCTCAAACATTGTAAGAACTATTAACGAAATACAAACAAATGGGCATAACGCTTCGAGTTCTATTTTTTGACTCCAGAAACCACGAAATATCTATAATAGTCGAGAAAAAAAATCGCCTTTGGCGAGAAAGCCTCCGGCGGCTGGGGCTTTGCCCTAATATTTGGCATACAGAATCAGCACCAGTCTATAGGCCTAGCAGTCGAATAACTATAGTAGTATAGTAGTATAGTAGTATAGCAGGCCTATACGCCTACTATAGACTGGTGCTGATTCTGTATGCCAAGTATTTGGGGGCGACACCCCCTTACCTGACTGTGTCGGAACAAGGTGTATACGTATTTGTAAATATGTTGAAAGATTGAAAGAATGATCAGAAATGTAATTTTCCACAACTGTGCTACGTTCATATGTGTTACTTAAGTGTTACACATAGTAGGCCTACAGTGTGCAATAGAACCTTGTTTAACTTACACGCAAGTCCGAGCACAATGCTGCCACCCGCCCCGTTGGCAGGGGGAGCTTTCTCTTGGTTAACAAAGTGTTGAAGTAGAGTCTTGACAAGCAGCGGTGAGTGGATGGCGTAGCGGCCCTGCATAAGACACCTGCCCAAGTAGGTAATCTGAATTAGTCGTGTGTTTGCCGTACGATATGAATTTCAGGATCGATAATCGGGCCGGTTAAATCGATTATCAATTGTGATAGTCGATTTAAAAAAGTATCGATCGATAATCGAATCAAAACTTTTTTTTTCCTATGCAGAGATGGCTTCCTCAGCCATTCCTCATCCTTGCTATCCAATATAAACTAATCAAAACTAAAACTAAGAGAGATGGAGAGAAGTGGGACATTATCTGTGTTCATCTGGGTGACCTTTATGAGGGGGAACATTTTCCATTACTACAATTATCCCTAAGAAAGTTTTTCAGAGTTTAGTTCTAAAATTGTTTGAAATTATTAAATAGGTTAGCATCAAACTTAACACACGTTCAACTGCTTTACCTGTAAATACACGAATGAGCCGCCTGTTTATGCGAGAACAGCTGCACCGAAAGTAATACTAGTAGACAGTTTATTGCTTCGAGGTGAAGTGAATACGTAAAGGCCCTGGGGAAGAAACAAAGAGATCATTACAGCAACAATTGATTCATTTACACCATGTAACAGTTTCAATACATATTGAAAACATTTTAGTAGAAGTGAATGTTTACGGAAGTGTCGCTCACCTACCAGATTTCCGATATGTTTTACCAAGTAGGTAGGCCTACGCAGATTTAAAAGATGATCCCCAATAATTTATACTTTGAAAAATGTAGCCTAAATAAATACAGTTTTAGATTGAGGTAAAAACAAAATAATTCATAATTTAATTGTGAATGTGGTGAGAGTGCCAATGGCTTTGGATATTAAGCATGGGGGTGGATAGGAAGGAAACCAAAAGCTTACCTTATTGTTGACGACCTTCAAAGTTCGTAGAAACATAAAAAACATTCTCCTCTCCACCTTTGTCGGGTGAACAAGGCCACGTCAGGCCGAAACAGTTTCGATGTTATTGTGTAGTCTCTTTATGTTTTTTTATGTTTCTACCAACTTTGAAGGTCGTCAACAACAAGGTAAGCTGTTGGTTTCCTTCCTATCCACCCCTATGCTTAATAATAATAATTTAATTGAAAATAATTATGCTTTGCATGGCCCCTCAAGAACTATGCATGAGAT
This sequence comes from Isoperla grammatica, assembly GCA_945910005.1. Lineage (NCBI taxonomy): Eukaryota > Metazoa > Arthropoda > Insecta > Plecoptera > Perlodidae > Isoperla > Isoperla grammatica. The sequence goes on from OX246743.1 coordinate 34,568,598, forward strand.
GTGCCATGTGGTGCACTGTGCAGTGAGCAACAACTTACTTGACTGGAACGTCCACGAGAATTTCGATGAGTGAGTCAAGGAAGACTTCCATGCGATTCACGTGTTCGTCTTCACGCCGCAATCCTGTAAAGATTAAAGAAAGAAACCAGAACTATAATGAACATGGACTTACAACTCAATAATACCTGCTGTCAGTCCATAAGCACAGAGCATACATTTTATTTATTTGTCAAGACACTCATTTAGCTATCGGAAGTGCGAACGGCTACAAAATTGCTCGAAAACTCGACTTTCAAATTCTTCAATTTTAGTTCTAGGCCTACTCACCATCAGTTGTTGGAGGCCTTGCTTCAAACTGCTTGATCACATCTTCCTCCTTGTTGCTTTCTATCAAACGCTTTGTCACACATCGCAAGATGAATAAAGCGTTGTAGGTCTGCCAACTAAACATGTTGCTGTAAAAAAGATACCAACACTTTGCAGTATGCTCTCGTACAGTATGCTGGTTACGTACAAAATACACATTTCATGAGCCACATAACCAACTGCGCGTCGTGTAGTACGTACTTCTCTGTTTGTGTTGATGTGAGCAGCTCATTGGACCGAGCGAGAAAGATGTGAAGTAGGGATCCCAGGTTTCCCGAGACGGGATTGTTGAGTATAAGCTGATTGCAGGTGGCTTCAATCCGAGAGTCAAACGCACTGTTTTCAGTACTGAAACACAACGATGCCAAGACTAAGAGTGCTATTTTTCTAGAGATCCAAGAGCTCTAGTAGCCTAAGGTTTACTGTTTAGAAGGGGTGGGCAAAAAACAACAAAACGCTGAAACGGAGAGCGTGCTTTAAGTAAGTATGGAATAACTGGAGCGAGTTTTTATGTTTTATAATGCCTGGACATCCCTCATAATAGTAATTACAAACTTGGAGTAGCCTCACTAAACTTGGCTTTCGGGTATAGCCGCGTCGATTATTGCTTAAAAAAGCCAAGTTTAGTGATTGACTCGGGCCGCGAAAGCGTACGTGAGTGTTGGAGTAGCCTTTTAAGCTTGATTACGGATACATAAAAACATATAATTTATATCACTAATTTATTTCCTATTAAGCTTACACTAGGCTACACATAATAAGACATTACTATTATAGAAAATAAAGAAATACCATTATGATCATTCATCTAGGCCTATAGCCTAATCCAGGTTTCCAGATATCGTAATTCCGAACCAAAAATATCTACCAAGTACCCACATGTTCAACAGATGGAACACTTACCTTGTTGCAGGTGGGGTTAAGGTGAACGAAAGAAATCTGTTCCAGAATGGATCATTTGTTGAAATGTGTTGACTGGATGCAAATCGCTGTAAATATTCATTTGTTTGTAGATCTTCATGCCGACTAGTAGACGTCCCCATCTTTACCAACCAACCTTTATTTGTAAGGATGTAAATTAAGGTCTAAGGGGCAATCAACTCCTCAAATTGTACTGAAAATAACAAATCATATATTACTTAGGCCTAAGCTATATCTAGGAGAAAAAAAAAATGGGAAAGGAGGGATGAAGGAATAAGTGAGTCTCTTGCCACCGGCGTACGGCCAACAGCGAAGAGGATAATAACAACAACAAAACAAAGTTAAGTGTTTGAGATTAGGACAACCCTAGTACTAGTCTAGGCTACCAAGGCCTACAGTGCTTCTTCAACATGCTTTTGAATACAGTGCTGGAAACGTTTAGTTGTTTTTCAACGTTCAGCACTGTTGTTGGTGAAGTCACCATAAAATTACAAAGCACTAACTTTCTATATTAATAATTCTTGGCTGCCGGGTGTCGGCCCGTCGATCGTTTAATAAAAACTGACGTTTCAGACTAATTGCATAGTCCATCTTCAGAGTATTGAAGAGACAGTCACTGAGAGAACCTACTCGATCCAGCTTTACCCAGCGAGTGTGCCTCACTAACCTTCACTAACATTCTGTTGACATTTTGCTTAGGCCTACTAGCCCTATCAGTAAGCCTACTCATCGGGTAGGCCTAGCCTAGAACACTTCTGGCAGTACAGATGTCAATCCAGCATTACTTGGAACGGTAATGTGCAACGGGAGTTACAATGGTAGAGTCATGCATACTATAAATCCAAAGGTCATTCCCATGCTTTGGGCTAGACTAGGCCTAGGCCTAGGCCTAGGGCAGGGGTAAGCCTAGGCTAGGCCTACGCCCACTATTACCCTAAACTTCCTCAATACAAATTGTATCATGTAATGAAAGCACGCGATGATATTCCAAAGTAATGGACGTATAATAATGATTCAATAATAATTACGAAAGGTTAAATGGCTTGAAAGGTCAACCTAGGCCTAGGCCTTATAAATTGTGAGGTTATAAACCCCGGTATGACAACTCCTCCTACCTAGCTATAATCTGTCAGTTTATAAACCTACATTACGCTATATCAATAGCACCATCTTCAGGGTATCTTCATATAATCAAACAATAGGCTTGTTAGTGTTGAGGTTGAATTACAAACTAAATATTTACCTTTGCCACGCACTACATTCAACTGTCAGATGAGATGGTGTATGGTGATGTCACCAAAACAAACACGGCATGGTGGATAGTTAAATAGGGAATGTACATGAATTTTCTGGAGGAGGCGAGCAGCCAAGTTTCGCCACGGGGAGCGCTACATGTACTCACGGGTCCATCTGTTAGGCGGGACATCTCTAGTTCAAAGATAGCTCGCTATGGATAGCTCTAGTTATTGAAAACTACTCACACATCGGCCCTTCATAAGTCAATTTAATAATGCCTGCCACACAATGTTGTGCTGTAGGATGTAATGTCAGAGGAGGATTTCGTTTTCCAAGTGATCCCAAACTTAAAAAGGCCTGGATAGATAAAATTAAACGAAAAAATTGGAAGCCGTCCGCGCACAGTGTTTTGTGTAAGAACCACTTTGACAGCCGAGATGTCCTTACACACTCGAATACTGGTATGCCTAAAACATTTATTCCGTAGTTTTAGAACGATGTATTAGCAATTAGAATCTTAATCACAAATTTGCATTCACTATTAGCAATATACCACATAAAGGCAGTCGAGTACTAGGCTAGGGTAGGTAGGCCTAAATTAGTTGTTTGTATAACACATTTCGGGCTTTTTGAGGTTACGCCGATATTTGTAGTAAAGATAAGCTAGCCTAGGCCTAGGCCTAGGCCCAAACCTAATTTGTATTTGATTTATTCTGCCTTTATCATAGTGATTCAGTAATATCACAATACTTTGTTAAAGGGGTAGGCCTAGGCCTAGTCTCATGCATACCCTAAATTATAGGCTTTAGGCCTAGCTTTTCAAAGCTGTTCAATGCTTACACATCTAATAATGCTGCTAATAATGTTTCCTAGGTTTACTGTTGATGAGACAAAAATTATGTGAAAATGCGATACCAAAGCATTTTGTATACAATGAGTCACCTAAGCGTAGCCAGACACAACAAAATAGAGAAGCCCGATCTGCTAAGAGGTTAGCTAGATACCAGAAGGAGCCAAACGAAGCTGCCTTGACCCCAAGTAGTGCTAATAATGAGAGCAATATTAGCCCAAACTGTGATGTGAATGTGGCAAATGAGGTAGAAGTGTCCTACGAACAGGTTCCAGAGATGGCAGCGAGTGACATAATTTCCCATTTGAAACAGTTTAGAACCATTGGCAGCCAAACTCTAATTTCACACAAGCCACGTATTGGTATTGAAAGTATCAAGGATCAACCTGAGGTTTTACACTATTACACTGGGTTAGAAACATACGCAAAGTTTTGTTTAGTGCTACATACCTTGGGGCAATGCGCATTTTTTCTACAGTACAAGTGGCGACAGTGCAGTATTCTTTCGATTGAGGATCAGTTCCTTGTCACACTGATGAAATTAAGACGGTACACAAGTAACTTCGAACTTGCATTTCTATTTGATATCTCCACATTCACCGTAGGCAACATATTTTGGACGTGGATAAATTTTATGTATGACCAATGGTCGGAGCTTGATCTATGGCCTTCAAGGGATCTTGTTTCATACTACATGCCAAAAGATTTTAAAAAGAGCTTTCCTTCAACCAGAGTGATTCTTGATGGAATGGAAATCCCAATTAAGAAACCAGCCAATCCCACCAGCCAACAGGCTACATTTTCAACGTACAAAAACCGAAATACGTTAAAGGTAGGCCTACAGTACCTATGATTATCTGTGAAATTCCGCTTAAATAATGATGAATATTTCAATAATGCATGGAATTGGGTAGGAAGCTAGCACACTAATAAAATACTTTATTGTATACAGGTTATAGTCGGCATCACTCCTGGAGGTCTAATCTCTTATATATCACCTGCTTATGGTGGATCTACCAGTGATCGTCAAATTATTGAGCGGAGTTCACTAATGACTATGTGCGAAAGGGGTGATTCAATCATGGCCGACAGAGGGATTAATGTGCAGGACCTCTTTGCACCATATGATGTCCAAGTAAACATTCCCACATTCATGAAGGGGAAAAACCAACTTTCTGGCCTTGTAGTCATCAAGGACAGGAAAGTTGCAAGCAAAAGAGTACACGTAGAAAGGCTGATTGGGCTAGGAAAAACATATAAAATCTTAACTAATCCATTGAACAATGATGAAACAAAAATGGGTAGGCAAATTATATTTGTTTGTTTATTGCTATGTAATTTCAGAAGCTGTATTGTAGGAAAAGGCTGCTAAATAATTAACACAAATTCCTGAGGGAAGCTAAATATATACTGTATTCATTTTTTCATCATGTAGGCCTACAAATTGTTGCACAATGTTAAACATAATAGGCATAGCCTGGACATTAGACAAAATTAATTATGATTATGGTTAAAACTAAAAAAGTAAATTTTGCATATATGTCAAGGGTATTAATATTACACTATGTACATTAACATTTATCAAATAGGCCCTACCTATGTTTTTTATTAACAAAAAATGTGAGACCTAAATTATTACAGCTAGGTAAGACTAACAACATGGTCAATTGACTGTATATTTGCAATAGTAATTAGTATATTAGTAGCTTTATGCACTTTTTAGATTAGACAGCGAAGGCGGTACTTTAATGCAGGGTCTACTCACTTAACGTAGGGGTTACTGTACACATAGGTAACATAAAATATGTTAAACTAAATACCTAGGCTACAAAGTTGGCTACATTACGTAAATCATTAATTAATATCTCTCACTGATAATCAGCTCTTGTAACGAGTGGGTAGACTAAAATACAAATTTATTTATTTAACCACTTTGGCACAAGTGTAGATCAACAAAGGAGCCTAAATCTACATGACACTGTAAAACACACTAGTTGTAACTGGTGTTTATGCCTACTTATTAAATATTAATCATTATCAATTTATCATCATCATTAGAAATGAATCAATTTTTTTTATTAACTACCCACTCAGTTAAAATCGAGGACAGATTTAGAGCGACCAAGTCCCAAACTCTACTGGGTTATATTCCACTACACGTTTAACGCCCTGTTGCCAATACACCTTTTAGATGCTGCGGTCAGTATGTGTAGGCAAATTGTAAACATCTAGTCCGAGATTTGGCAACATAGTAAAATAACCCAGAAGTGAACATTTTCAGAGTTAACAACAATCAACAAAAATATCACACTTGTGGGGCTTTGACCCTGTTGATGATAAATACATAAATTAAAAAATTAATAAAAATTAACAAGCTTTATATTGAGTATTGACTACAATTACACTACAAGGGTGGTCTCTTTTATCAACTAATGCGTCTTTGTTGAAAAGGTTTCGATGTTCTAGATCGGTCCTCTTCTTTAGGCCTACAAGAACTGATTTTCAGTGGGGAGCCTATGTTTAATTATGTGCTTATTATTGTACCTCTAGACAAAACAGTATGGTCATTTGTAGCCTAAACACAACTTATCCCTATACATTCATTTTTAGTATGGATTAGAATTGTGTATGCATTACATCACACTGCACTACTGGTAGGTCTACTTTCATCAGTTGAAAATGATTTATATTTGTTAAAATCTTTGTACAGGCATTTGTTTAAAATCTCCTGTTTTAGATGATTGTGGTAAAAAGAGTCCAACTTGTTTACCATGTTATCAATAAATTCATGATCAGCTTTAATGGATATTATTTCAAGATCAATAAGGGTAAACACAACAAAATCACATACCTCCTTTCCAGTAACATAAAGTTGTCCCATAACCTGGTAATAGTAGTCATGGTTTTTTTTTAAAGATAATCTGCCATTTTCAGTATTAAATAAATATGGCACATTTAACGCAGTAATAGACTTGTTTTTTGCACTGAACGGGCACTTCACTTCTATCACTCGATCGTCGCAGATGCCATCAGGGGACGCAGCCAAGTGAGGTTTACCAGGATGTATCACAAGGCCTGACTTGGTAACTTTCCTCCCGGTGATTGTCTCGTACAAGGAGAGAGCATGGCTTTCATACTTGATGCCGTGTGTTGTTGCACGTGAATGAAAACTTTTGGGGTCCACAATAGACAGAGCAAGTTTTTTCATGTCACGTCTTTCCGTCGACTTGCAGATGCTACCCATTCTTGAGGCAGTAATACGGTGGCTCCTTTGGTCATGCCACTCGTTACTGTTTGATTGTGACTGGGTTGCAGAATTTATCATGTTTATGGTAGCTTCATCAATTCTACTAACATTGAGGTCATTGAGGATCGTATCTGATGTAGAGAGTTGTAAGTATTGATGGTCCTGTTCTATTGCATATGGGTTTGCTGGCTGAATAAGTTGAAGAAATGGCATGGAACGGTGGGGCTGGCTGGCTTGTAATGATGAAGAACATTCATAATTTAAAATGGTATTGTTGAAGTAGCTTTGATATCCAGTATTGTTGACAAATTTTGCGGGTCGCATATCTGTTTGTACCGTAGCTTCTTCCGATTCGGTCTTGTTTATGGTCGGTTTTGGGTTCAGTTTGTGTTTTTTCATTGGCAACATGTTGCTTTTGATTGGCGAACCTTTGTATTTCTGTTTGGGGCAGTGAAACGTTTGGAGTTTTTCGGTACATGTTGCCTCCGTTTTCACTGCACCCTTTTCGGAGAAGTCAACAATTCCCAACATAATGGTAACAACATGCTTGCAGTGAGCACTAGGCCAAGACCCCACTGGGCATTCACACTGTGCCTCTTTTACAATGCCATCACTATCTAAGCACATGTGTACATTGTAATTCACATTTTTCGACATCTCTGCCCAGACACTGGCATGGAGGTAGCAAAGACCATCTTGAGGGATGCGTGAGGACCGAATGTACCTTATAAAACTTTCATTGTACATTTGAACCGCCGATTCCTCAATCAATGTTTTATCTTTTGTTATTAAATACAGTTTAACATCCTCAAGATTCATTCTGGGAACATTGCTTTTGCTGTTGATGTCCTTATACGATTCCATGGGTGGTAGCTTCATCTTTAAAATTTCTTTTGGTTCTGTGTAACCAAAGTTGTCATTTCGGTCATATGACTCTAGCCTGAAAAGAATGAAAGTTCAAGTTTAGACACACGGACAATATTAATAATGACTAGGCCTATGCCCTCTTGCATTTTGTTTAGCTATCTAGACCTAGGGGCCTAGGGCTAAAAACAACCAACAAGCATGTAGTTATATAGGCAGGCTTAGTCATTGCTGAGGCTTAGGCCTACAGCAATGAAAACAAATTTAATGGTTAATCATTATTGTAATGAAGTAGTGCATATATCCACTAAGCCTAGCCTAGGCTAGCCCTAGGCTTTATGCCCTAGCCAATGCACTAGCAAAGATTATCTAGGCCTTATATGGGCCTTGCGACCCGGCATTTGTTGTTGAGGCATTTGTTATTCTTATGGAAAATATGATGTAATAAAACAACTCCATAGCAAACATAAACAAATCAAATCTGGAACTCGACTCTGCATTTGGTCCCTAGTATGAATGTAAGTAGGCCTACTACAAACCCAAATCAACACAAACAAGTGCACAGCTATCTAGTTGCCGCTTACCTGTCAACAAGTTCTGGTTTACGTCCACTTAGCTTCGCTCCTCTTTTTCTTAATTCTTCTTTCAGTCTGGCAATAGACCAATCTATATACTTTGTCGACATGATGCGGAGAAAGCTCAAAACATTTAGATTTAACAGAAAATAAATAATTAAAATCTATGAACGGCTGTCACGTATCAAAACAAATACCAAACAGCGGCCATGTTGCTTTCCTTGGACCCTTGGTAACTGGTGCTGCGCTCTTCAATAAGTTTGCGCTCGGTACGTGGAATATGTTGTTATTCATCTAAAGACATCACAAACCTAATTTAAAAGTTTTAAAATTAATTCATTATACTTCTATACATGTTCAAAGATTTTGATTATCTGTTTCCCGCACTATTATTTTTAAACGGTATGTGACCATGTGACGTCGGAATCCATGAAAATCACTGCTTATATGAATGGCTTTGCATATAATGGTGGGTTTACACACCGGAATAAGGTTTAAGGTTTAACATTTAATATTTTGTTCTAAGGAAAGTATTTTCCAAACTGATTTACTAGGATCTCTACCATTGGCCGGATTTATAAAAGCTCGTCTCTCATTGGCTGGGCTAAGAATTTTTGGGATAAGGGCTAACAAGTTGGAATAGTTTCAACTTTCGTCCTAGCCCTTAAATCTTAGGAAGTTATGTGAACGCCATGATGCTACTAGCTTGATTCAACTTTGTTAAACCTTAGACCTTAAACCTTATTACGGTGTGTAAACCGGGCTTAACCTCCTTGGAATTTGCCACCGCCTCCTAGACGAAACAATCAAATTTTCAAGGTTATCAAGCCATCAAGCTAACCTTGTCAAAATTTTTATTCAAGCCGTTGTCAAGTCTGCTTCATATGAATAACAATTTACTGGTATGCTACGTTTACAGCTACGCGTTGCGAGCGAAGCGAGGGCGCGAGCTCCAATCAGCGGCCGAGTTTCATGCAAAGAAGTTACAAACTCGGCCGCTGATTGGAGCTCGCGCCCTCAAGCGCTGTAAACGTAGCATTATGCTACGTTTACAGCTACGCGTTGCGAGCGAAGCGAGGGCGCTACGTTTACAGTTACGCGTTGCGAGCGAAGCGAGGGCGCGAGCTCCAATCAGCGGCCGAGTTTTATGCAAAGAAGTTACAAACTCGGCCGCTGATTGGACCTCGCGCCCTCGCTTCGCTCGCAACGCGTAGCTGTAAACGTAGCATAAGCGTTATTTTATTTATCATTTTATGATTGGTTGATTGCTGATACAAGGAAAGTGACGTATGCTCCGTTTTTCCCGCCATAAATATGTGTGAAACTTTCAGATTTCAGATTTCATGTAATTTTTATTCTCTATTCTATTGATACATTGTTGATTTTTATAAATGAAACTTTATTCTACGTCATCGAAATAAAATATTTTTGTTTTCAGGAAGTTAATCCTAATCTAGTAAAATGCTAAAAAAAAATGATGCATATTCCCATGAAACGTGCGATATCAATTGACGTACTGAAGTTTGCTGGCCGTCTCTACGCATCCACAACCGGTAGAATTGACAGGTAAGAAAAAGAACGGAAGTGGACGGAAAAGAAAGATGGCTGACTGAACTCAATGATTTCATCTTTCAACAAAACCGGTAAGCGAAATTAAATGTCTGTATTTAGCCCTTTATTAATGATTATTTAAACTGAAATTAACAATTGTTTGATCTCTTGTGTTAAGATTGGTGTAAACCACATTGTTTCGCTGGGATGACACTCCCATGGGCTGACTGGCCGTCCGCTGGCGCTGGCGGCCCTAGACTGATGCCAACAGGTGGGTTCGGCTTTTATGTTTAAAATTAAAAATCTCTGCTTAGATACGATTTAAAAGTAATTCTGTTAATTCCTAATTGGTCCTAGGTGTAGGGCCTAGGCCTACTTGCAGATTAGTTTTATGGAGAGCGCTGGGCTGGATAAGCGTAGGCCTAGGCTCGGTGGCGAGAAGCCTGGCCTATATTTTATTTAGGGCCTACTCAGTACTTGGCTTACATGTGAATGCAGAATCACATGAGGCTGTTCTGGCTTGATTAGGGCCTAGGCCTAGGCTTAGCAATGCTTACAATGTAGATTCTCTACCGCAGTATAAAGATGCTGAGATCTTTGTACTGTGCCGGCAAGTAGGGCCTAGCTGCAGAAGAAGAGAAGAAACTGAAACAAACTGTGACAACAGTAAAAGATTTAGAAGACCTTGTGTCTCCCAGTAGGCTAGACCTAGGCCTAGGCCTAGGCCTACTTATCCAGTAGGCTAGATCATGATTGGTACGGTACCAATTGCAGATGTATTATTGTCTTGTAACTATTATCTTCTATGACTTGACTACCATTGTGATGCGATCTCGATCCTGATGCCTATACCAACAATTATTAAGGCCTAGGACTCTAGGCCTAGGGCTACTTGATCTAACATCAACTTGCGTTACTTGATACTTACTTGATGCTCCTACTCTGTGGCGGCGCACCTCGCCAGTGGCAAGAGATTCCCCCTCCCACCCACTTCCGGCCATAGCCGTGCGTCAAGATTTAATAAGAGAGCATTGCTTACTGAGATTAAAATACATATTACAGTGGTCCTTCCCGCCCTTACTACATTATACCCCTTGAAACTTGTGAGTCCATAAAAGCAAATTTAAGTAAAAGTCAACAAACGTGAATTCACTTAGATATTTAAAATGCCAAGAGCCGTGACCCCCACAGCCAGCCACTGTACAAATGGCCTTGTCTAGTACTGTGACTGAGGGTGCGTCCCAATGCTCTTTTTTCACGCTAGTCGACTAGCATCGCTGACTAATTTGACGGAAGTGTCGTCACAAGCAGGTGACCAAAGCTGTTAGTTGGCTAGTGGCTAGTGGGTAAGTTAGTCAGTAGTGGCTAGTTGGTGAAAATGTACACTAGAATACCGACTAACAATGGCAGACGAAGTGCCACTCGAGTTATTACCATTTTATAAATCAGAATTTGATAGTAGATAACAAAAAACATGTTTATTAATTGATAATACACCATCAATTTTGATATGTTCTTCTGAAATTACATTAATCTGGAAAATACAGCTTTGATGTGTACAACATAACCTCACACCTGGGTGATTGTCTAGGCAGTGAATAGTTAACTTGGATAGGTAGTGTCCAAAGCTCGTGTATGGCTAGTGGGTAGCAGGCCACCTAGCAGGCTAGTGGCTAGTGGCTAGTAGGTAGCAGGCTAAATCACATTGGGACGCACCCTGAGAATTACTCTATCCGGTAGTGTTCCTATTCAGTAGTAGGGCTACTGGTAGGCGAGCATAATATTGTTACTACACTGCGTTGAAACAGGCCTAGCTTTCACGTGAAACACAAAATTAATTAGTTATTTCATAGGCCTAGCAAAAATCTGTCAATGAAGTTCACCCTAACCCTAGCAGACCTCACCCCAACACATTTTTAATTTGTTTTGGTTTTGTTTCAGGTTCATCAGTGGCTGCGATGTGACCTGTGTGCAAGATTTTTAATTATTTTTCGGTTATGATTTATGAACTAAAGAACATGGCCTACAAGTAAAATATGTTTTTAAAACAGCAGTTTGTTAGCACGTGTTAGAAGTTCGAACTAAGCACCGGTAATATGTACTAGGGATGACATCGGGTAATAAAATTCGGAACCGGTTCCAGCTCTCATATTACCCGGGTAGCCTACCCGGATCCTGAAAACGTATTTTTCGATGTGTAGGCTTGATTTGAAGGTCCTGGCTAGGCCTTGTGAAGTGCGCGGGGAGCAAAGACGAGGGACGAATGATATGCATGCCGCCCGCTCGGTGAATCTTTTGGAATACGCCTGCAGTAATCACGTTGAGTAAAAAAAACTTTTCTCAATACACAACAGAAGCACGTACATAAAACATAAGGAAAATAAATAGTAATGGAACAAGTATTAGCCAGAATGTTCACCAGAATGTTAAATCAAGAACAAACAGTAACGAATGCAAGTCGGTTCGCGTCTGTTCTGTTCGCCGTCGAGTCACGTGTTGTGGAAGGGTAGGCGCCTGCCGTACCTGCTGGCTCCACCGGAATCGACCGCAGCAATACTGGCGCGTAAATTTAGCCTAGAAACCGAGTAAAGAATTACCCGGACCCAAAAAACGGCTCCGGGTTAATATTTGGAGTCGGGTACCCGGGCTACCCGGGTACCCGATGTCATCCCTAATATGTACAGTACTGAATTTAGAAATAACAATAGGATGTAGTTCTAATTTTGCAGCTCTTGATAGATATGAGTTGAGTCAGTAAAAATGCATTGTGTTGTTTGTATGATAAAGACTCGAATTGTGTTGGGAATCGTAATATTATTACTATTTTATTTGTTAAATATTCTTCTGATCTTATTGCACAATTTATTTGTTGAACAATACTATGTTAATAATTATGGATGTATTATCTAGATGCAGGATAATTTGATGTATTTTAAACTTGAATGTTCCATACAGTAGTACACTTCTTTAGGAAAAAATTGAAGTCTTGACTCTTGAGTTAACCAAAATCAAAGTGATTGGGCCTAATTTAGGCAACTAGTACTAGTCCTAGAGGCTTTTTTTTTTAGTTAGGAGAATTTTCTTGTGTTTCAAGTACTGTACATGATAGTACCATGTCATAGTTCTTATAAGATATATTAGGGGCATGTGTAATAACCAAATACCATAATGACTAATGATATATAATTGTGGTCCCTTGAAGTTTGTTTTAAAAATGTTTTACTACATAAAATACACTGGGACGTACACAACTTTAATACATCATATTATTGCTTAGGGCCTATAGATAGGGGTCCGTGAAAACGGTTTTATTTTATAGTAAATTTCGTTTTTGAAGTAACAAATTTCGGTGTTATTCAAGAAAATCTGTATTTTGACGGTTTTATCCATATTCCCAACATTTTCACGCATGTAGCGTTTCATTTACAACTTACACGTGGGTGCTTTATCTACGAGAAGTTTCAATATGCATTTATACAGTGTTAAACTTGTGACACTTTATTTTTTCCAGATTGTCTATTCCGGCAAAAAAAAAGGGGAAAAATGGGCTTATAATTAAAAATTTCTCATTTTTCATCTTTTTCGTCATTAAAAACACGAATAATACGAATTTCGCTGTTATTCACCGATTTATACGAATTTCGGTGTTTGGCGGTGATTCAATTTTGACATTTTCATGTTTAAATTCGATCAATTCATGCTCATTTTGTGAAATAAAATGATTCCTACATATTTCGGTGTTATCGTTATTCGCGAAATACACGGACCTCTACCTATAGATCAGTGTTGATTTGTATGCATTCTTAACTTAGATTTAGCTAGAAAAATATTTGTAAAGAAATGTTCAGATTGAAAGTTGAACCACCAGTGAATATGCAAATTTATATTTTTGATTTTGTTGATCTGTATTTAAATTTGTGATGTGTGTCTGTACGGAGCTTAACTGATAACAAATGTTCCTATTAGGGATGACATCGGCCCATCGGGTAATACAATTTGGAACCGGTTCCAGTTCTCATATTATCCGGGTACCCGGATCCTGAAAACGTATTTTTCGATGTGTAGGCTTGATTTGAAGGTCGTCGTTAGGCCTTGTGAAGTGCGCGGGGTGCGAAGAGGAGGGACGAATGATATGCACGCTGCCCTCTCGGTTAGCCTCTCGGAAGTTGCCTGCAGTAATCATGTCGAGTAAAAAGACATTTCTCAATACACATCTGAAGCAAGTACAAAAACATAATATTTTAAGGAAAATAAATACCGTAGTAATAGAACAGGTATTAGCCAGAATTTTCACCATAATGTTAAACAAAGAACAAACAGTAACGAATGCAAGTCGGCTAATTTAGCCTAGAAACGAACTAAAAAATTACCCGGACCCGAAAAATGGCTCCGGGTAATATTTGGAGCCGGGCTACCCAGGTACCCGATGTCATCCCTAGTTCCTATTGACATTTACGTAGAACAAATACTATGTACTTTTGTGTTGTCCTTACTTCAGTTGAGATATTTAATATTTATGGTTTAAACAAGATGAGGTTCCAAAGAACATTTAACGATTCTGGAACAAATACTAAGAATATTACAGTTACCGGTACCTAATTATATTGTTTGTCAGTTGTGATGTTTACATTCGTGTGTCTTTCAAAAGTGCTAATTAACTTGAAGTTCCGATGGACATTTTACATGGTAGGGCCTACAAACAGTAAAATATTGATTATAATTTATAATTTGTTCATATGTATTCATGTTTTTATTTAGTCTTTTTTAACTAACAAAGTTCCAAAGAAGATTTAACATGTCTGGGACGAACAGTAAAATACTATCAATTAGGCCTATTTGATTTGCAAATTTGTCAGTGTCTTTCAAAGGAATCTATTTATTTGTTTATATAGGCCTATAGTGTATCCTATTTCATGCCTATTTTATGTACGTAATTGTAAATTTTCACAAAGTATTTTACTTTTATTATTTTAATACAAGTGCATTTTATATAACAACAATGGATTTAAATGACAAAGTTCTAAAGAACATTAAACATGCCTGGAACGAAGAGCAAAATACGAATGATTTCATTTAAAAATTGTGATAATGTATTAATATTTTTGTCAGTCTTTCATAGTGTTTTTTGCAAATGGTAGTTTTAGGAATGTGTTATTATTTTAAATTTTAATGCGAGTGCATTTTATATAACGACGGAAGCCAGTGAAATGAATTGAACAATCTCAAGACATTAACAAAACAACATTTAAGAGATGTGTTATTATTAACTTATAGATTCTACTGTTTTGCTTTATAGTTTATACTTTGCTAACTTTGTGACGTATGCTTACTGTGTAACTGTAGGCCTATAGGCTACTACTATTGTTTCTTGTACTGTCCATGTATGCATGTATTTGCTGTGTAACTCCTGTAAGTCCTGTACTATTGACTGTGGCATTCTCCATGTACATATATGTATTTGCTTCCTTCACGCAGCAACAACCAAACTTCAGTTGTCGCCCGTCGACAACCACGTCATGGATCGAAGTTCTCTTGGTGAGTGAATTATGATTGGCTATGATATCTCATGATTAGGGCTCCCGGAAAATGTCTATAGGCCTAGATAGATAAATGTGTGAGATAGGTTTTTCAATTTATTTGTTGAACTTTTGATAGGTTAGGCCCCTACTTCTTTCTGTACATGTCTACTTCATTCATCTTTGCTAATTAAAGCTAAACTAGGTTAATTTTTAGTGTTTGCTTATTGTTACTAAAACTATAAACTAGATCTAATGCTTCTATAGAATGGTAGGCCTATATTATATAAATTTCACTTATGCATTTCTCTTAATATTGTTCACATTCACTCTAATAAATTAACATAGCAGTGTATTAACTTTGTTTCTAAATGCAATCAGGCAACCTTTTAACCTTGAACCTTTCATTGTTTCAGGAGGTTACTTGAAGAAAACTTACAGTGAAACATCAAAACATCACAGGATCCTGGGACCCACCTCATGGAGGAAGTGTGAGTCAAACAAACTGTAATGGTTAGCCGTACAGGTCGCAAAAACAGATCTCGTTGCTAATTCCAACGGCGGGTTGATCATCCACCATAACGTAGTTATACTTGAAGCTGCGTTCTTTGATTTATGGCGTGTTGTGTGCATGAGAGTTAGTAATGCCCTTGCCAGTTGCCAATACGTACAATCGAATCAATTCAATTGCTTAGAAGGAACATTTATCAATTATTGTTTGAGGATTATTGAAGGTTTTCAAACACACATTGATAAACGGCAATCTACCCATATTTAGTGAAATACGCGCTTTTGCTAGGTAATAAATACTTCAAACATGAATGGGAAATGTTATGTAGGTACTAATATAGATCTTATAAATGTATGGTTTTGTCCTCAGAGCAATGACATGGAACACTTCCATTGTATATTCCTGCATTTGTACATTTTTCTCAGTTTAGCTTGCACTTGCATTTTATGCATTGAATCCCCTAAAAACCTAGAGATTATTCTGGTGGGAAAAGTGCTTCATGTTCTATTTAATGCTTTTAAAAACTGCAGCCTAGTGTGCAGTTTAGTCTACCTAAGTTTTAAATCAGGGTGGAATTGATTGCAGCTTTAGGACTAAATCAAATGATGTTTAAAATCATTGCTGTACCCGTAATCAACAAATAACTTCCAAGCAGTATTTTTCACTTCTAAGCTACCGGTACCTAAAAAAACTAATTTTATGTCATTTGGAGCTTGAACGATCATTACTTTACCAATCAGATCTCATATTATGGCTACCAGTACAGATGCAGTTCATATAGACAGAGACACTGATGGAGAGCGATTCTCCCTTCTTTTTATTGTTGACTTTGAATCTTTTAAAATCTGATTTAAATCGAAAAAATAAACAATCAGATTTAAATACAAAAGTTGATTTTACTTTTTAAACAAGTTTTAAATATAAAATATCATCCACCCTGCTTTAAATGTGGTTCCACAATTTGTTAATAGGTGTTGTAAAATTAATTTGCATAGTGGATAATATGGCAAGGGTAGGCACTAACTCCGTGCATTGTATCTATTTATATTGTAAATCTTGCACCACTTACGGTAACGCGCTGTTAGTATGTACAACAGTCGCAAGCGTTGGAACTAGCGACGATTCATGCCGGGGCATGTCAAGCTCAACGACCCCATTCACGCTGATCATCGAATCCTTCCTGTATCACAATGCTCACTATAAACTATAAAGTATAAAGTATAAACACACTCAAGTTCTCATAACAACAAACTTTGCCACAAGAGGTTTAACTTTTTGCTACTATTAAATTAAATCGTAATGTCATGATTATGTTCTTTTTATTGCCTCTTATATATTCATTTGTGCAGAACAATCTGATCTTTAATGAAAGAATCCCAACCAATGATGAGCAAACCCGTAAACATCCAACCTCGTTTCCAAATCACGTTTAAACGTTTAAATTTGCCAAATCGGTAATAGAAACTTCATGACAGTTAGGTGCTCACTACCCTGTAGTGTGCACCTTGCTTTATTTGTAAACAAGTTATAGGCATTAATTATTTAATATTGTTGATAATAATCATAATTATTATTAATATTTGATGATGTGGAAATAAATAATCATATTAATTACAATATTAATAATAATAATTATTAATTGACATTGAAATGCACGCTCATATGAAACTCTTCGAACGGAACTGTAAACCCCACAATCAAGTTTCAGCGTTTATACGGTCCTCCCCCCATGTCAGCGTTAATGAGCTTGTTGAGTGTAAACACGTGCCACCGTCGTGTTGTCTCAGTGACGATCTGTTGGTGGTGAGGTAGTGGGTGACAATGCATCTAACTAACTGCAGTATGGTTGTAAAATGTAATGATTCCACAGTCTAGTGTTTATGTCACCACTACCCACCACCGTTTGTAACTTAATTGTCAGCGGTATGCATCAGACATTCTTAGGAAAGGAGCACACAGAGCATTTTTAAAATTACCAGTATTTATTTACAACTGACAGTCTTATTCGCAGCACAATGTTCAATGATCAATTTTCCTAAATTTAAAAGCTACGTACTTGCTTTTGCTACCAAAGAGTACGAATTGTTCATAGAAATATTCTGTGATAAATAATATTAGTTGATAAATAAGATTTTCTTAAGATTTTATTTTTCTGGAGCGTACAACCTGGTGTAGACTAGAGGTAATATTAATTTCACGTTGGTATTCTGATACAGTCAATTATGATTATGTAGCTTTCACCTTGATGGCCAATTTCTAATCAGCACTGACAAGTTGGACATTCCCAGTCAGTTGAACATCTTTCAGAATGTTGTTTAGTTGTTAAATTTGAGCAGTTTTGTTCATATTTTGACAAAACTTGTTGAAAAGTAGGCCTACAGTCCTTCCATTTTGGATGTGCAAAAGTTTTAATATAACTCGAAAATCATACTACATGTAGGTATTTCTGTGGATAATTTTGCATTTAGTTAATTTGATAGCAACCTAATTTGGTTAATGAATTTTTGAGTTTGATAGGCTATTGTAAAATTAGTGTTTGAAACTTTAAAATTTGTCTTTATGGACATAAAATCGTATTCCATCATTACTCATTAGTGTTTATAAAATTTTAATCAAATTTAGATTAAAGGCCATTATTGTACTTGTTTAAATTGAGGTGAAAGCTGATAAATCATAAATGCAGGTGTGTGAACAGTATTTATTTACCCATCATAGGTTGATCAAAAATCTGGCCTTTGAAATGGACCTTTTTGAGTAAAAAAAACTTCTGTAGCTTACTTTAAAACTATTTCAAATACAAAAACGAAGTAACAATATTATAAAATGTAGCTTTAAGGAATTACAAAAAGAATGAATCAATTTTGAGCTTTGTTTGATTGTAAGCTTGCATACAATGGTTTCACCACACCATGCTTATTAAACATTTAAACTTTAAAGTTATAAGCTAACAATTCAATAGAATAAGTATAGTACATACAGTATTACTACATATACTAATTTAAAATTTGGATAAAAGACGGAAATTCCAATATTTTAGTAAACATTAACACTGAACATGGTACTTGAAAGTAGTACCTACTAAATGCTGTTCTATTGCACCTTACTAAGTGTTTACACACCTCTGTCCATGATGTTAGACCTGCTGTATGTATCTTAATACTTAACTCTTTTCATTGTACTACTTACGTTAAAAGTTCATTTCTCAACAATATCATGTTGATGGCTTATTTTAGCGTTGTTGAATCTGTTGGTGCTGCCTAGAATGTCTTAACGATATGTACCGCTGGCAAATGTAGATAATGTGTATTGTTGTGAGCATATGTAAAGCTGAGCCTAATTTGAGAACTAACTAACTTTTTTTCAGAGTTCCACGTGGTAGTCGTAATAACGTTATGTTGAAGTGACAGATCCATCATTTCCCCACTTGCCATACAAAGCTCTGAAAGTATATAGCGATACTAATTACATTTTATTCTGATTCGAACATTAAATGTAGTGCATTGACTGTCATGACTAATATTCAGTGAGATGGAATAACTTTTCGTTTAGATACACAAATGTTGTTTTCATAAACGTACATACAACAATCGTTAAATTGCTTAATTTCACAACTTAACTACAGTACTAATTGTATAGTCATGGTCAAATGGCTGGATGACAACAGCATTCTTGCTGACAACTGACAAGTCTACTTGCCATCAAACAAACTCTTTTTTAATAGTACGTAGTACAGTACAGACAGTACATATATTTAATACCACGTATTAGCGTTATGATTCAGCAGTCAAATTTGTGCTTTTCACACTGTCTGTCTCATGACCGACATTGTATGCGCTATGTTAAATGCAAGGCCATGTTTATTCGACTTAAGGAGGCTCCCTTGTTAGTAAATGTACACATTATGGAAAACGTTCCCTTAAGCTTAACATTCCCAAATAATAACGAACCACAAACATGATTTTTCAATTACATAACGTGAGATTTAAAACTGTTTGGCGTTAGCGAGTAAACAAAAAGTTAATGTTAAATAAAATGTAGCTGCAACCTCTCCTGTCACTGTTGTTCTAACACCATTTCACAAAGATGCATTTGGGTCTACCTAAATGAGTTTTCATTTAGGTCTACTCTACTTAACGTGAATTTACCCCCATATTATTTTTTTTTAATATGCATAAAGAACACATATGGAGCTAGTATATTAAATACGCTCATTTGAGAAGATCAAAACTAATTTTCAAGTCCATTTTGGAGGAGCCGTATAGTATTTACAACGGGTTTTATGACGAATACGGCTAACAACTATGTTTAAACCACATACGCGTTTGGTATGCGATTTTTTGTTTACACCTTACCCTCACTATTGGCTATGTGGATTTAGTGTTTTGAAATAAGTGTTTTCAATATTTGGTTTACTACGATTTATTTTGCTCGCCGGTACAAATACAATTTCCGTACCGGAGAACAAAATAAATCGTAGAAAACCAAATATTGAAAATGCTTATTTCAAAACACTAAATCCACATAGCCAATAGTGAGGGTAAAGTGTAAACAAAAAACCGCATACCAAACGCTTATGTGGTTCAAACGTACTTGTTAGCCGTATTTTTCATAAAACGCGTTGTAAATACCATACGGCTCCTCCAAAATGGGCTTGAAAATAAGTTTTGATATTCTCAAATGAGCGTATTTCATATACTAACCCATATGTTGTCTTTATGCATATTTAAAAAAATAAATTGGGGGTAGATACTAGGGATGTCATAGGGTAGGAAAATTCGGATCCGGTTCCAGACCTTCCAAGAACCGGGTTACCCGGATCCTGAAAGCCTAAATTATGTCATCTTATCTTGGTTACACCCCCCCCCCCCCCCCCCCCGAAACCACGCGGTTGAAGGTCGTTCTCTGTCCGTGTCAGCTGCCGGCCGCTGTGTGGGTTGGGCTCTGTGCGGCCGCTGCGCGCGGGAAGGGCGAGGGGGGCGGGGGGGAGGGGAGTGTGTATGGCCTCACAGAACTCGCCCGCAGTAATGACAGCGCGTACTAGCCTGCGACCAGCTGGCCACGCCCACAAGCAGGAATTCACTGTAGCTTCAAGGAAAGTAGCCGCAGAAATATCGTCGCGTATTTTTTTTTTTTTTTTTTTTTTTTTTTTTTATACAAATAATGCTACCCGATAAGGAACCGGATCCTAAAAATGGATTCGGGTAATTTCTGGATCCGGGTAACCCGGGTACCCGGGTACCCTATGACATCCCTAGTAGATACACCTTAAGTGCACAATTGTCAATTTCCCGTGAATCCATAAACAGCGCAACATAGTAAATAGGGCCAACCACACTTGTTGCTAGATCGCACTTGTTCAGTCAGGAATACACGTACAAAATTACGACAATTTATAACAAAATGTAGGTCGGAATAACCAAAGCTTTCACCCAGTAACAATTTCTAATACAATGTTTGCTTGAATCTCCCCCCCCCCCCCCCCAATGTTAAACGTAACAGAGGTAAACTGTGTGTCCACAGCGTGGTTACTCTTTACCTCGCGTGAGATATTATCTAACTTGTTCGTGTATTCCGTATCCTAATAACTAACCATTACACGTACACACAAAGCATCAGCTGTAAGTTTTCAAGGGAGCTTCCTTAAAATAGATAAAGCAGTGGCCTAGAGTCTATTAAAGCGGGATAGGCCAGACTTGGTAGCATCGAAGGACGTGAATATTTGTAGCGTAAGCAATGTCTTATATGATGGCTTGCGATCTAATACGAATGCTTAGTGCAACCAGTTCAAAGGTTGCCAGCAAAAAAAATTCCCACTACAACTGTTGTAACATTTTGTTTCACTTAGTAACAAAACAACAAGTTTGAACAATACAAAGAGTGTAGTATTGTGTGTATATTTATCCCCAATACAAAGAGTGTAGTATTGTGAACCAAATTTGAAACCGTTTGTATAAGAAATCAGGAAGTGAGGTGGAAATGATGGAATGTCCTCCAACATGAGGCTCATCTGTACTTATGCTCATAACTGTACGCATTCTTTGTTGCAGGAAGTTTTGGCAAACCATGCACTGTGTGAACAAGGGATCGAACGCAAGAAAGCCAGAGTGAAGCGGTGGCCGACACTTAGGCCGCCGCTTCACTCTGGCTTTGCTGCCTTCGATCCTTGTTCTCGGCAGCCATCAGTCTCGTCTAGCGTTGGACAGTATAGTCCTAGTGGCATGCCAAAGTTTTGCGCTAAACCTGGTCGCACGATTTCTTGCCTGCGAAAAAAATGGCTATCTCCAACAGGGTCTTTCAAATATTTTCAAAAAGGAACCAGGTTTTGGACTTAGTTTATTTTTTTTCATTAAAAAGACTTAGTTTTTTTTAATACTTATATATTTTATTTATTTTGTTACATTGTACAATGTTTATTACATATTATATATATAACATATGTTGTTATGTTAATTGTATATTAATTATTAAATATGATTACAAAATATATGTGTTACAAATTATTGATTATTATATATAAAACCAATGAAACAAGTAATGATGAAGAAAGCAAAGAAATATAAATGAAGCAAGCAAAGAATGAAATGAATGAAGCAAGCAAAGAATGAAATGAATGAAGCAAGCAAAGAATGAAATGAATGAAGCAAGCAAAGAATGAAATGAATGAAGCAAGCAAAGAATGAAATGAATGAAGCAAGCAAAGAATGAAATGAATGAAGCAAGCAAAGAATGAAATGAATGAAGCAAGCAAAGAATGAAATGAAGCAAGCAAAGAATGGAATGAAGCAAGCATGAGAAATGTGAGAAGAGAGCACAAGTGAATGGGATCTGTGAACAGTGATGGGAGCGCCTGCGCTACAGTGTTGCATGCTGGCTGCGGCATGGAGAGGGGTTACATGGCAACAAGACAAGTCTCATGTCCATCCAGCCCACCTCCACACCGCCTCCCATCACTGTTCAGAGAGAGATGATGATGGTGATGATGATAAGAGAGAGAAAGAAGAAACCAAAAGATGTGCAAAAATGGTGACAACGAAATACGCGAAATACGATTTAAACTAATCCCTCCAAATTCCGTTGGCACACGAATCACCTGACTTGCAATTGAATAGGACCAATTTCTGTTTGTGTATTTTCGCGGTATTATAGTTGAACCTATGAACTAGCGGCAAAATTAGCAAATTGTGTCTTATAACTAGGAATGACTTCGGGCCTAAAGATTAGAATCTGGTTCTTGAATGCAGATCCAGTTTCAATCCGGATCCAAAACAATACATAGCTCCGCGTCCATCGTTTATTGAAAACTGACGTTTCAGACTAATTTCATAGTCCATCTTAAGATCGACTATGTAATTAGTCTGAAACGTCAGTTTTCAATAAACGATGGACGCGGAGTTATGTATTGTTTTGGATCCGGATTGAAACTGGATCTGCATTCAAGAACCAGATTCTACTCTTTAGGCCTGAAGTCATTCCTTGTTATTAGACACCATTCCATCTTAAGATGGACTATGTAATTAGTCTAAAACGTCAGTTTTCAATAAATGATGGACGCCGTGACACCCGACAGTCAAGAATTATTAATATTGACTAGGACCGCGAAAGCCTACAACAAGTTTTAATACATAACTTGCCAACTATCATAGATTTCATTCATTTTATGATTTTTCATTACAAAATGACTTAAGGGAAATTAAATGCGTATTCTATGCAAGACGTGTGGTAACCGGAAACACACTTTATATATTTTACGAATATAATCAAGTTTAAGGCAAATTACGAAAGAAATTAGTGGACGTTAAACCAATAAAGCCCCGTGAAAGTGGGATTATTTTTTCTAAATTTCGTTTTAAAATCAACAATTTAGGTGTTATTATTTTTAGCTGTGTAGGCAGTAGAGTGATACAATGTTAGATACAATCAACAAACTACACGTGCCAGGCCTTTTACACACGTACGCGCAAAGTAAAATGAGTTGGCGAAATAAATATTCTTATCCCCACTATAGAAAAATGTCCAAAGTTTATTTCATTTCTAACAAAATTCATTATTTAAAAGACTACGACTTTATGTGCACGTTCCGTAAAAATGTTGCGAGATTTCGTGGTTATTTTGCGAAAAACAAGAGATTTCGCTATTTGCAAAGTTATAATATAAATTTAATTTTTAATTTTTTTATTTTTGGACTCTTTTCACTAATAAACACTGACATTTTATCAAATTAAACAATATTCACAACAATTATATGAATTTGTGATCGCGAATTATACGGGGCTCTACCTATCAATATTCTACATGCAAATTTTGAACAAAAGAAATTGACCGGTTTGAAAAGTCAGATCCGGATCTCAATGAAACCGGTTCCAATCCGGTTTCCGGGTATCTGAAGTCATTCCTACTTAAAACGGGAATTAGCAAGCGAAATTTTAAACTCACTCTAAAAATTAGATAACTTTAAACTCGCTCTAAAATTAGATAACTTTATTCATGAATATGAGCTCAAAAAGAAAACTGTTACTCCTGCTGCAAAATGAGAATTTAAAGCTATGCTTGTCAATATCATCTTGATTCGGGATGGAAAAAAGCCTTTAACCCTCAGACCCCACGTTCACATGTGAGGACACCAATTTTTGGATTTTATTAAAATGAAATGGGACTTTTGTCTGTTTAAAAAAATGTAATGTTAAGATGAAAACCATTGCGATTTTTTTTTTTTTTTTGTCTAAATGTTACGAATGGTACTTCATTAGAGACGTTTTAAAACTCATTCTTGCAAAAAACCATTCAAAACAAGGGAATTTAAATATGTCCCAGAAATGTGATTAATTTCTAGTTTGTCTTGTATTTGAGAGACAAAAATATGAAAAGATGTGTATAAGTTAGAAACAAATCTATTTTTCAATACTTCTAAGAGAAGCATATTTTATTTTGGTCTCAAATTTTGGTTTTGTATAGGCCTACAGTCCAAAATTCTAAAAAAACATGATAATTTCCTTTTTTTTAATCTTAAAATCCTTTAACAAATGACAGAATTTATTTTGAATACTTTCAGGTTACTTTATCTCCTCAAAAATAGGTATAGGGAACCTGCAACTGACGTCACATCCGGACTACATTAGGCCTAATGGAACAAATTAATTGAACTGATGGACAAACAATCAGCTGTCAAAATAATAAAATTGCAACCATACAAATACCTAAAAACAAGTGTAGTAACTGCTCGCCATTTAAAACTTTTAATGATGGAGAACGTTTTGTATGTGTATTTTTTTTTTTTTTTTTTAAATCGGAAGAAATTATTTTTTGACAGCTTGTTGTTTGTCCATCGATTCAATTCATTTGTTTCATTGTTGACTTTTGGTGTTGCTAGTAGTCTATTGAAAGGTTTAAAATCCTACATGTTCATCCTCGTTTTTAAAATGACCCCCCCCCCCCCCCCCCCCTAACTAAAAAGAGTTTTCGGTTAAGCTTTTTATTTGAAATGTCAAATACCTTTTATAGTGGATAGGCCCTACTTGCATAGTGGCTGATGATAGTGACAAGCAAAGAGTCAGCGGCCGTACAGAGTGAACAGGGAAGTGATTCGAGTTTGAGCCGACGAGAAATTGGATAATCCGTAATTCATATTCTGATTTTCTGTTTAACGAAAAAAAAAATCAACTTTTTTGTTTTAAAACTGGCGGTTTTAAGTACGTAATCGCGATTTTCTGTTTTTAAGACGTAAAGTTCAACTCTCTAAAACACCATTTTTGCACATCTCTGAAAATATTGATATAGAACCATTGCTCCATTGCTCGTGATCCGTGAAGATCTGGTTGGGGCTTTAGTCAACTTGGTGCGGTCCTATCTGCAGTCGACTTGGTGCAGTTCTATCTGCAGTCGACTTGACGCGGTCCCATCTACAACACAAACAATGAAACAAATTAGCATTGACAATGTTGATTGTTCTATGCTTGCCAACAGTATTTCTTTGATTGTTCTATGCTTGCCAGTACAGTATTAAAACACATTTTATCCCAGAGTCTGCAAGTACAGTAATAGTCCTACATATAGGCCTACATATACATATATCTAGGTTTACCGATCCCTGCTTTTCCCAAAATTCTGGATTATCCTAACCTCAGATTCCTAACAATTTGATCGTGTAATAAATAGTAATAAGGTTTGTTTGTTATTTTACAATATCAAATCAAGTTAAAATATTATACAAGACAATTGAACCTCATTAGTCATTATGTAATACTAAAATAAATTATATAACATTATTGCATGATTATTCTCCTTGCTTGTAAATTGATCTAATATTTTATGTTGCTATTATAAGTCTATGATTTTATCATGTCTCATTGTCTTGCATTACTAAAGTGGCGCTTCTATGTCAAGCTTACCGTGTAAAGCCCAATTAGTTCGGACTGACAATGTGAGGTGTTGGTAATAGTATGGGGAGGCGTACAACAAATGACTACACCCCAGCGCTTCAAGCGTTCCGGCCACTGAGCACTGCCTGATATAGAAGTAACCGAAAACCTCTCTAGCAGCCAGTGCACTTATTATTATTGGAAAAATATACTTAGATTCAAAAGAAGTCAAATAATTTTTCAATGACTTGCAAATTCTTATTGTTGAAAGTTGTGTGTATCCAATATTCAGTGACTGTTGCCCGGATCGCTTGCAACGCTCTCTGTACACTTGTTACGCCTCCCCATAGTTGGGCTTCGTGTGTTGAAACTCACCTGTAGAGTTGCAAGACGAGGCCGCTTATATCGTAGTCCCTCGCGATGCCCGAGCTTGGAGAACTGTTGCCTGAGGATGCTGGGACGGCCACTGGAACCCAGAGATAACACGTGTTGTTACAGGCGTACTTTGGGGGAACGATCTTTTATTTATGGGTTTATTTCTGTTATACTGTAGGGCCTATATATTTTGTTTCTCATATTTAAATTTATAAAGAATTTGTTATCAAATCAAGTTAAAATATTATACAAGGCAATTGAACCTCATTAGTCACACGTAATACTAAATTAAATTATAAAACATTTATTATTGCATGATTATTCTCCTTGCTTGTTAATTGTCCCCAAATCCCCATTGATCTAATATTTTATGTTGCTATTATAAAGCAGGTGTTACACGGAGAAGTAAGAAAAGTAAAAAGCAGAAAGTGAAGAGTAGAGATAGCGTGTAGCTTACGGGACTTTTCACTTTTCACTTGTTCAACATTGTCCTACTTTGGAGAGAACTTCTCACTTTTGTTCTTTTCCCGTAAGCTACACGCTATCTCTACTCTTCACTTTCTGGCTTTCACTTTTCTTACTTCTCCGTGTAACACCCGCTTTAGTCTATGATTTTATCATGTCTCATTGTCTTGCATTACTATAGTGGCACTTCTATGTCAAGCTTAGCGTGTAAGGCCCAATTAGTTCGGACTGACAATGTGAGGTGTTGGTAACAGTATAGTCTGGCTTCGTGTGTTGAAACTCACCTGTAGAGTTGCAAGACGAGGCCGCTTATATCGTAGTCCCTCGCGATGCCCCAGCTTGGAGAACTGTTGCCTGAGGACGCTGCGACGGCCACTGGAACCCAGAGAAAACTCGTTACAGGCGTACTTGGGGGGAGCAATATTTTATTTGTGGGTTTATTTCTGTTGTATATAGCCTATATTTTGTTTCTCATATTTAAATTTATAAAGAATTTGCTTCTTTCTCAATTAAGTTTTATTGTTATTTTGGCAATAATGCAGTAGTTTGTTTGTTTTGTTATTGTTGCTATTTTATGATGTTCCATTATCATTTGTATACATACCCCTAGTTCTATTTATTGTCTTTATTAAATCAGTTTTATTCGTAACTGAACAGGATAGTCAATAAATTAATTAATTAAATGAACATACTCCATTTTTAGTGAACTTTTCAAGTAACAATCTGTTTTTGTGCTAAGAAGCTTTTAATTGAGAAAGTTTTAAATGAAAGATAGAATGAGACCGCTCTTTAAAGGGACACATGACTAATACTATATCTAAAGACAGATCGATTGGCGAGACGAGTGAAGATATAGATTGGGCCAGGAAAACCAAGCAAGACTTGGATTGGGAAAACTATGGATATGGGGGAACACATCCCATGCAAGTGGATGTACACACTGGTTGGCAAAGTATGTGGGAGGGGCTACACAAGAAATGAAGTAGTTCTGACGACTGCTTACCTAGTATTTCTCTTCAATGTGCCGTGTGTTTGATAGAGGAGAGCTGAGATGAGCCGATGATCCCTCGAAGTTCCCTTCCTCTTGCGTCTGTGTCTGTGTGAATCCTAGTTGACTGTCTTTGGTTCTACAGCTGTCTTCTCTTGTGAGCAGTGCAACTGGAGTCATAAGCTGCCTTCCTCCTGCATCTATCTTTGGTTCTTCAGCCGTCTTCTCTTTTGAGCTGTTCAACTGGACTCATAAGCTGCCTTCCTCCTGCATCTGTCTTTGGTTCTACAGCTGTCTTCTCTTGTGAGCAGTGCTTGAGTCATAAGCTGTCTTCCTCTTGCACCTGTCTTTGGTTCTACAGCTGTATTCTCTTGTGAGCAGTGCTCGAGTCATATGCTGCCTTCCTCTTGCATCTGTCTTTGGTTCTACAGCTGTCTTCTCTTGTGAGCAGTGCTTGAGTCATTATGCTGCCTTCCTCTTGCACCTGTCTTTGGTTCTACAGCTGTCTTCTCTTGTGAGCAGTGCTGGAGTCATAACCTTCCTTCCTCCTGCATCTGTCTTTGGTTCTACAGCTGTCTTCTCTTGTGAGCAGTGCTGGAGTCATAACCTTCCTTCCTCTTGCACCTGTCTTTGGTTCTACAGCTGTCTTCTCTTGTGAGCAGTGCTGGAGTCATAACCTTCCTTCCTCTTGCACCTGTCTTTGGTTCTACAGCTGTCTTCTCTTGTGAGCAGTGCTGGAGTCATAACCTTCCTTCCTCCTGCATCTGTATTTGGTTCTACAGCTGTCTTCTCTTGTGAGCAGTGCTGGAGTCATAACCTTCCTTCCTCCTGCATCTGTCTTTGGTTCTACAGCTGGCTTCTCTTGTGAGCCGTGCTGGAGTCATAACCTTCCTTCCTCCTGCATCTGTCTTTGGTTCTACAGCTGTCTTCTCTTGTGAGCAGTGCTGGAGTCATAACCTTCCTTCCTCCTGCATCTGTCTTTGGTTCTACAGCTGTCTTCTCTTGTGAGCAGTGCTGGAGTCATAACCTTCCTTCCTCCTGCATCTGTCTTTGGTTCTACAGCTGTCTTCTCTTGTGAGCAGTGCTGGAGTCATAACCTTCCTTCCTCTTGCATCTGTCTTTGGTTCTACAGCCGTCTTCTTGTGTGAGCAGTGTTGAAGTCATATGCTGCCTTCCTCTTGCATCTGTCTTTGGTTCTACAGCCGTCTTCTTGTGTGAGCAGTACTGGAGTTATAGGCTGCCTTCTTTGGTTCTACAGCTGTCTTCTCTTGTGAGCCGTGCTGGAGTCATAACCTTCCTTCCTCCTGCATCTGTCTTTGGTTCTACAGCTGTCTTCTCTTGTGAGCAGTGCTGGAGTCATAACCTTCCTTCCTCTTGCATCTGTCTTTGGTTCTACAGCCGTCTTCTTGTGTGAGCAGTACTGGAGTTATAGGCTGCCTTCTTTGGTTCTACAGCTGTCTTCTCTTCTCTTGTGAGCAGTGCAGGAGTTATATTCTGCCGTCTACTTGCGCCTGCCTTCTGTCCTGGAATCGCCTGATCTTCTTCATACTGGTTCTGCAATAATGAAAAATAAAGTTTTAGTTTCATGTCAAGATCGCTTGCTCTGAGGTAGCTTATTCCAAATTAGTGACACTATCATTACTTTCAAAATATTATTTTGTCTACATAAATGATAGTGATACTGATACAATATATTGTTATAATAATTAAAGAATTGTTAATTTCCATTTTTATTTTTAATACATTATATGTTTATTTTTTATTTTGTTGGTTGCAAAATGTGGGAAAAGAGAACATTTTATGGAATAACATTTTTATTTTTTATTTCTCAAGGTTAAAAAACTAACCAAAACACACTACCACATTGAATTTTAAAAATAAAATGCCATAAGTGAATGGTAATTACCGTAAAATTTTATATTTTTCCATATAAATGTATCTTTTATACAATATCTTTTGCTACATTATTGGAGTCTCGAATGCAACACCATCAGCTTACCTAGTTCTGCTTGCGGGAGTACCGCTCGCTGGTGGGAGACACTTCACGAGGCGAGGTGGTTTGGAGAACCACTGCTGCGATAGTCTCGATGTCTGCGTCTTCTGCCAATAATAGAGGAAAACATTAATGTTTTGACTTCCGCCAAGTTGAGCTCAAAGTAGGGTGCCATAGGTTATACAGCAACTACTAAATATGCTTGTCTGCTAAGCTGTTATAGCCTTCACTACACATATTATGTACCTATACCTAGGTATTGATTATATCTGTACACATATCATTTTTATGATGTATCTATAGCGTGGTCACATAACATCATTCGTACTTTTTTTGAAAACAGTTACATATTTATTATTTATTTACCATACATTATGTTAAATAAGAAACTGCTGCCGTGATTTAAACAAAACCTGATCATCTGCTTATGATCACGTACAAAATGTAAGTGGGATACCAGTGTTTGAATCTCTGGTTAATTGTATTCATTAATACTTTTATCTATTTTCGTTTTGAAGAGTATCTTCTATAACTACACTCTCTTTGTGTATCTTTACGGACATTATGTGTCCTCAACAACACCATCAGCTTACCTAGTTCTGCTTGCGGGAGTACCGCTCGCTGGTGGGAGACACTTCACGAGGCGAGGTGGCTTGGAGAACCGCTGCTGCGATAGTCTCGAAGTCTGCGTCTTCTGCCAATAATAGAGGAAAACATTAATGTTTTGACTTCCGCCAAGTTGAGCTCAAAGTAGGGTGCCATATAGCAAATACTAAATATGCTTGTCTGCTAAGCTGTTAGCCTTCACTATACATTATTATGTACCTACCTAGATTGATTATACCTGTACACAGATCATTTTTATGGCGTATCTATAGCGTGTTCAGCGTATGGAATATCAAGTAGCATGTTGATACAATACTACCTCATACTGTGTACCGGCACTACTAGGGTATTATTGGTATCACTGATATTACTACAGTATTATTTGTATAACTATTTACAGTACATAGGAATGTTATCACTTCACTATAACCTTGAAACCTTAGTAAACGGTACATTGTAGCATATTCTGTTTTCAGTTTTCAGTTTGTAGTTTTTAGTCTTTAGTTTTTACTCACTACAATGTAGTAGTTTAGTCAAGTAACTAGTTTTAATTACATTATAAATTTATTTGCTCTTTTTACAAAGAGTTTAACAATGTACCATGTACCTTGCAAAAGAATAAACATTATTCTATTTTATTCATGGTATTTCTTTAGCTAAATTATTAGTCTCTAATGCAACACCATCAGCCAGAGCTGGGCAGTATCAAAAATACATGTATTTGAAATACATTTTTTTTTTTGTATTTTGTATCGAAAATACCAGAGCTTAAAGTATCTTGTATTTTGTATCGAAAATACATTTTTCCAAGTATATTTTGTATTTTACAAAATACTTCTCCCAACAAAATACATTGAATTCATCTAATACTGATGATGACTTTTTCGCTTTTGAAAAAGAAGACAATATGGTCGATACCCCTCTTCGTTTTAAAAATAACACTAAAGGAGAGTTGGAAGTACTACAATACCTCAAAGATAAACGCAGAGACATTCAAATGCTAAGCTTGTATCCGGCCATAAAACAAATGTTTCTGCAGTACAATACAAGCTTGACGTCAAGTGCCCTAGTGGAGAGGATGTTTTCATTTGCCAGTATTGTAAACAATCCACGCAGAAATGCATTATCGGACGGATTGTTCCAAAAACTTGTAATTCTGAAAGCCAATGGCCAATGGGCAGCAATGAGTGTAATTTGAATCAAGCTAGTGCTACCATCATTGTTTGTATTCTACTGTCCGTTACATGATGATGAAAAAAATAATGTTCTAGACATACACTAACATCCAACATATTAAAAGCAAAAAATTTTGGTTGTTCTTTATTTCCCGGTAGTTGTCTGTTGTAGCATAGGGAAATGTATTTCATTTTAAGTATTTTTGAAAATACAAATTTATTTTGTATCGAAAATACATGTTTCTAAAAGTATCTTGTATTTTGTATCTAAAATACATTTATTTCAGTATTTTGTATCTAAAATACAAATATTTGAGTATTTTGCCCAGCTCTGCCATCAGCTTACCTAGTTCTGCTTGCGGGAGTACCGCTCGCTGGTGGGAGACACTTCACGAGGCGAGGTGGTTTGGAGAACCACTGCTGCGATAGTCTCGAAGTCTGCGTCTTCTGCCAATAATAAAGGAAAATATTAATGCTTTGACTTCCTTCAAGTTGAGCTCTATAAAAAGGGAGCCATAGGTTATAGCAACTACTCAATATGCTTGTCTGCTAAACTAATATAGCCTTCCTTACACATATTATTATATACCTATATCTAGATAAATAATTCATTATGTACACATCATTTGTATACTTGTCCCAAGACCACCTTACACATGCTTCGTCACAGGCGACTGGTTCGTAGCCAATCAGTGATCGGTATTGGCGCGGGTGTGTCTCGGACGGTTCGCCGGTAGGCTAAGACTGCCCCGGATGTGACGAAAGCAGGTGTAAAGTAATCTTGGGTCCACTATATGATGTATCTATAGCATGGTCAGCGTAGTCAATATCAAAAGCTACGTTATTAGGCCCTATAGAGTGTCGTAAACAACCATAGGCGTGCGCAGCGTCTTACATTAGACCCGGCACAGGTGGCGTGGCACAGCTGGGGTCTGGGGCGAAGCCCCAGCTGGCGGAGGCAATTTCGCCGTAGGCGAAAAATTTTTCGGTTGATGCAATAACTTTTATGGCCTAAAACGCGATTTTAAGACGCGACGCTTTCCGATGCCATAGAATCTTGTGGCCCCTATAGAGAGCTATGTTTCGTTTCATTTAAATAACAGATCAATTAAAAACGATTTGCACAGCCCCGGGTGAAGTGTGCCTTTGCGTAAAAACGTGCTACTGACAGTTCATTTTAATTTAAGGCTAATTTAATGTTAAGTTTAAAGTTACTCGGCCCAGGCCGGGTCTAAAGGAATTGGAGTCCAGCGCGGCCCGACCGCCAAGTTGACACATTAGGTCCGGCCTGGGCCGTGCGCACGCCTATGTAAACAACACAACCAGCTTTACCTATAGTTCTGCTTGCGGGAGTACCGCTCGCTAGTGGAAGACACTTCACAAGGTGAGGTGGTCGGCAGTATACCGCTGCTGTAGTACAGTGGCGGCTCGTGGGAGTTATGGGAGGTGGAGCTGTAATACAACATGTGAATTTCTTCTTCAGAGACACAAAGACGTACACGCCCCCCCCCCCCCCCTCCCGAATCGAAAACGAATGGCACTTTTGACCAAATAATATCAAATAATCTGTTAAATATCAGTCAAATATACAAAAGTGAGGCAAATAATATTATGTTGTTTCTTACCTTATATCGTTTTGATGTGGAAGATTGCTCGATAATATTAGTTTTGTGGTTGATGTTACGATTACTGTTTCTGGGGTTTGGCGAACGAGTTTTTTTTATCTCCAACTCTTCTTCTAGTCTACGAGAAGCAAAAGGTCTGTCCAATAATGCAGCTACAGAATTCATTTTGATCTGATTAATACATTTCAGTCAATTACTTTATAACGAATACCGTGCGCCGCGCCATACAGAAAACGGAACATGCCACACAGGTGCTAGGCCATGTGCTTCGCCACACAGAATGTTAGTTTAATGTTTTACTCACCGATGTAATGCGAAATAACACACGCAAAGAACACCACGCAATACAGTAAGGACAACACGATCATACGAAGCACTATTGTACATTGCTTATGATCTTAATTAGACACTTAGTTTAATGTTTTACTCACCGATGTAATGCGGAATAACACACGCAAAGAACACCACGCAATACAATAAGGACAACACGGTCATACGAAGCACTATTGTACATTGCTTATGATCTTAATTAGACACGTAGTTTAATGTTTCACTCAACGATGTAATGCGGAATAACACACGCAAAGAACACCACGCCATACAATAAGGACAACACCATCATACGAAGCACTATTGTATTGGTTATGAGCTTCATTAGGCACAACAGGCTATTCAAAACATATCACTGAACCGAAACTATTTGCAAAGAACAGCAGCCGACAGGTTGGCGACACTCGCTGTGAAGAAGTAACCAATCACGGCTGTGGGTCATAAGGTGCATGGACTCGCTCTGTAGCTAGGCAAGATAAGCTCGCCGGCTGGACATTGCACGTCGCTGTTTGAATCACAGAGCACCCGCGACGTAAATTTGTGGATAGAAAACTCCTTCGCGG
Organism: Isoperla grammatica; assembly: GCA_945910005.1. Classification (NCBI taxonomy): domain Eukaryota; kingdom Metazoa; phylum Arthropoda; class Insecta; order Plecoptera; family Perlodidae; genus Isoperla; species Isoperla grammatica. The sequence goes on from OX246743.1 coordinate 34,602,710, forward strand.
GGTGAAGGGAACAGCGCGGGAATAGCTAGATCGAGCAGAACCGCTCACAGCGCCAGTGCAGAATACACATACTGCCGCAACGGCCGTCATTGGGAATACACGTAATCGTGCTGTAGGCCTACGTGCAATTAAAATGCATCAAAAACCACACATCAAACAAAGTCATGTCAGTCTATCTTAGCCATTTGGACAATGTTGGGGAAATACATAGATAAGTGAAGTTTCTCTCAAATTTAGGTGGCGCTGCAGCGCCACAGCGCCTTAGGTAGAGCCGCCACTGCTGTAGTAGTTGCACAGTAGTACTCGTAGTACACATCTTCCCCGCTAGTCTTGGGAAAGGGTGGTCGGCAGTACCGCTGCTGCAGTAGCCTCGTACTTGTAGTTCGCATCTTCCCCCCTAGCCTTGGAATGGGTTGACTCCAGTCCCAAAATCACAAGAAAAACAGATATTCATGAAATAATTTTGTTTTGTTTTGGTCATACTTAATTGTGGGTATTTATTTGTGGGTAAGTCAAGATAGTCATGCGTTAGAGTAGTGGTACCCAATATTTTTGACTTAAGACACGTGCCTCCCCCCCCCCCCCCCCCCACCCCAATCAAGCCCGGCCACGTTAAAAACTAATAATGATTTAAGAATTGTAATAAATTAAGACTTTGTAAATTTAATTCAATGATTTAATTACCGTACTATAAAACCACATACATATGGTTGGATATTACAACATTCATTAAGAGGTAAGTTGTGAAATCTAGCTTTAAAGTTGTTCGCAAATGTATTTGATTTGTGGCAGGATAGTGGATTAACATACTCTCATTTCCTGTTCAATTGACAGAGGTATTTCTCTTTCTTGAAACCCGTAACTCGCACAGCTGATATGACCTTGAAAACTGCAGTAGAAATTTGAGCCCGTTTTCTGAATTGTTTATGAATCTGTTGAATTATCTTTTATTCGGGATTGAGGGAGGTGGAGGATGAGTGTGTAAATATGTAGAACAAAACGTTGCATCAATATGTTTATCTATAGCTACGCTATTCTCCTATCTTTCCTATTGTACGATTGGAAAACCTATACGCGTTGACCTAAAACACGGTGCAGTAGATTAACATGAAATAATACATGTTAAAATTATGTATTAGATAATTACACAATGATTAAAACATGCATTAAAAAGATGATGTTATTTAACTCGTTCTAGAGATATTCGTGACAAACCACACAAATAACATTGCAAAACAAAAACGGCAACACGTCGTGACGTCACGGCGGGGCTGACCAATGAATAAATAATGACATTTGGCTATAATTCACAACATACATTATTGTAAGTGTGCTTTTCATTTAACTAAAATAAAAAACGGGGGTCACGGGTCCTCGTTTTGAGTTATTTCGACCTATATTTTACGCTGTTCCCCTATCTTCCCAATTGTACGATTGGAAAACCATACGCGTTGACCTAAAATACGGTGCAGTAGATTAACATGAAATAATACATATTTAAATTATGTATCACACTTGTTTCGCGCCACCTGTAGTAAATTATTAATCTGCAATATATGACCTATACACACATGTTTTCCAAACTCCGTGACACCTCACAGGTTTTGAGTAATTGACCCAGGTTCGTACCACTGTGTGGGAAATAATACCTCATTATAACCAAATGCGCACGATTTTTTTACTAAACCCTGACATTTTTTGCGCCACCTGTAGTAAATTATTAATCTGCAATATATTACCTATTCACAAATATTTTCCAAACTACGTGAAGCCCCTTATTGTTTGAGTAATTGACTAGGTTCGTACCTCCGTGCGGGAAATAATACCCCATTAACCAAATAAGGAACAATTTTTTACCAAACTTTGATATGTTTCGCGCCACCTTTAGTAAATTATTAATCTGAAATATATAACGTATACACACAAGTGTTTTCCAAACTCCGTTACACCCCACACTTTTTGAGTAATTGATCCAGGTTCGTACCTCCGTTAGGGAAATAATACCGCATTAGACAAATACGAAGAGACTTATGAAATCAAATCAAAGAGCACGGTCAACATTCACACCATTAACATTAATTTGATGTGAATTAATATTGTCACGAGGGTTATTATGTAAGAATCTATTTTATTATAGGCCTAATATTAGGAATTATTTACCGGCATACGGATTTGAAGCTGTGTACCTACTTTTTTTATGTGTTGTAGCAATCTTGACAGCGATTAAAAAACATTAAAACTCCCAGTTTAGTTCTAAGATAGTTGGACTGCGCAGCGGTGTCATAGGGTACCGGCATACAATGTTTATCTGGAGTACACGTCATGTTCAAGAAGTCAACACTCAGTCAGCGGGTCTGTGCCGGGAATGAACGGCGGTATTTGGAGGTCAACAAAGAGTCATCGTTGATTTCTTGAGCTATTGCGTTGACAATTACAATCACTTATTAGAAGCAATCTGAAGATGCATTGAGTGTTTTGATGAATTATGTATGCATGAGGAAATCAAAACGTCAAATCTTTTAACAAGGACACACGTACCTGATTCTTTAACGTAGATGTGTTTAAAATTAATTACACCCCACTTCATAATGAGTAATGACATAAATAAATATATCTGATCTACGATAGCACTTTCAAAAACTCGTAAACTGCCACCAATTTCAACTGAAAACGAACAAATCCCGGACTGATTGGGTGCAATGTGTGTATTAGCGTTGGTATTAGCCTACACATTTGAAAAATGTTTTATATAGTTAGTAATCCAGTAGGGTATGGATAATATTATATTATAGTATTATGATGGATAAAATTGACAATTGCTAGAGGAGGAAATGCCCGTTTCCATAAGAAAAACAATTTGTGGCAAAAGTAGGAATTTAAGGTATGAGCTGTTGTCGACAGGGTGTGGTCGCAGGGTTTAGATAGTCCCTGCTCCCCCCCCCCCCCCTTCACTACAAATGTACAAAATGCATTTTCCCCTGGAAAGAGCATTTACCCCATTAAGTATGACACCACTGGGGCTGCTACTCCCGTGTTAATGAGAAAATCAGCTAAGTAGATATTGAAATAAAGCAAAGTCTTACCTAGACACGAGAAGTGCAGCAACACGACCGACCCGTACGAAGCTCTGAGCTAGACTGACTGACTGAGTCATCCCTCGCGTGTGACGTAGTCTGCCCTGTGTTGGGCTGGTGATAAGCTAGGCGGGAGATAACCGCATACAACCACAAAGTGTATTTAATGCCTGCCAAATATAATATATAATTAGTTCCTCTAAAGGCCCCTTTCCATGATGTGCACTCATGCTCTGCACTCCTTAGGGGCCAATGAAAAACATGTAAAAAATGCATTGTAACAAAACACCAATAAAATAAATAAATACAAAAATAAATTATTTAAAAAATAGACCTAATGTGAGAAACCACAACTCGTTACTTTCAAGAATGACAAAAGGTGTGTTTTTGGGGGGGTTTTAATTTTTTCACAAGTTTTGCATTTAATGTTGTTGCACAAGAATGTAAGTCAGAGGTCTTTGAATCGAACCCCGGTGGTGGCAGAATCTACTTTTCCGAGAGCTGATATCATAACCTCTTATCGCCGTCTGAACTCCTACAAACCTCTTCACAGTGAACACCGTTTTGCCTGGGAAAATGGGACTTTCTTGGACTTCACGTTGCCAATGGGGGAATGGAAAATGGGAGGGAAAATGGGGGACCATCGATGAGTGAGCGATAACCAATCAAAGATCTATATTTCAAATATGAAACACATGAATCAGTGATTGGACAGTGGGAACAACTGCGGACAGATGCTATAATCAACAAGGCCAATTCAGAATAACTTCGAATTCATCAACTCCAAATTACAAAGTTTGTTAGTAGCTTTTGGGGGGGGGGGGGGGGGCCTATATAACCCCCCTTGACCTACCGAGCTACCGTCCAAACCCTGTGTAGTTTATTATCTTCATTATAGATGTCACTACTAGTAGCATCAGCGGCACTACTAGAGTCGATAAAGAAGGAATCTTTCTTTCAACGTGATTATTTTTTTGTCGGGAGGTGCTGCTCTCTATATGCGAGTGCTAAAAGCATAACTTTTGTAATTTAAATACTACCATCCCGATTTGATTGCTCGCTTTGCTACTGACACTTCCTGCAACTTTGTGAATCATTCATTGAATTCATAACCATAGGCGAAGGCGACCCCTATCCTACTGTAAGTATACTAGGCGACAAAAGTAAGTCAGGGGATGGCTGCTAAGTGCTAATTGCTATTATTCATCTACGAGTGTGACTTAAGCCCAGATGCATAGCTGATGACCCCTACATAGAAACTAGCATTGTACAAAACAATACCATGGCAATCACAATCTGTGCTGTGACAACTTCTAACGCAGAGGGGCTGTTCTTGTTTTACTTTGGAAATTTACTTTACAGGCCTACTGTGTAAACGGTGACTTTGGAGCCGTCAACAACAACTGAAAATCAGTTCTTGTAATCGAATGGGTAGACAATAAATATAAATTTATTTATTTGACATTTCCCCTATGTTAAATAAATAAATTTATATTTATTGTCTACCCATTCAATTACAAGAACTGATTTTCAGTTGTTAGTATGTTATAGCATGTTGACAATACACACACATATTTAAATTCAATGCATATATATATATATATAACAATATAATTTTTTGCCCTGTTCAGTCGTAAAACTGATCAACAAATGAGTTAAAACAATAAAAACACAATAATACACACATTGGCCAGTAGAACATATTGTTATAGCTTTTGCACTGGACTGTGAGTGGACGCTAGTGCAGCTGCACTCACAATCAAGTGCAACAGCTAACAACATGTATGAGTATATTATTGTTTTTGTGTTTTTATTGATTGGTCTCATTTGTAAATCAGTTTTCCAACTGAACAGGATTATTATACATTAATTAAATTCAAAACATCCATGCCTAAATGTATTAACATAGGAAGATAAATATAACATTACAAAACCATAACCGATAGAGGTGGCTCAGCGGTAAGACGTGAGACTCTTTCAGGAGGTCACCAGTTCGATTCCGACCACCGGCAATCCTGACTGAATAATTTTCCCAGGGTTTTTCTCACTCGTAAAGCGAATGCTACGATTGAGTCCTACTAACAGCCCTCGGACAATCCTTCCCAACTATCCTAAACACCCTAACATAGATAGTTGTCACCTAAAGAGGGCACATCAGGTAAAGCTGGAGTGCATCCTGGCCTATACAGGTATTCCTACGACAAAACATTATATTCGAGTGAGTGATGCAATTGTAGATACAAAAACATCTCATTACAAGATTACGAACACGTTTCCTATTGGTGGGTTCCCCCTTTGACCTTGGTCAAGGTTGCTTAGGGCTATAAAACACGATACTCTAGTTCGGAAGGTCGCCGATTCGATTCCGGCAACCGGCAATCCTGACAGAAGTTTTTTTTTAATGCTGAAATTGACTCCTGTATATGATAGACCTCAGTATTCCTTCCCAGCTATCCGAACTCTCGAATATACCTAGTTAATCACGTGAAATAAGGAACATCAGGTAAAACATGGCGTTTCCCTACACCCTGGATAGCTCTGCCTGTAGCAAGAAGCAACAAAGATGATTACACCCAAAGAGCCCATTGTTGCTCATGAGCCAACAGGATTGTTAACCTTACTGACTGTTACTGTTAATTTTGATTGTGGATTGACACCACAATGAAAATTAACAGTAACAGTAACAGTAAGGTTTCAGCCAATCCCAGTGGCTGATGAGAACCCAAGATCTTTGCTTACTGCGGCAGTAGCAGTAGTACAGAAGTTTGGAAACTTCGTAGGCCTACTTTGTGACTAATCAAATCACTTAAAATACAATACACATGTTAATATAACTTCGTCTTCATGTCATTCTATTAGAATATTTACTATAGGCTTATTTTGTAAAGAGAACGTATTATGGCTTGTTACTGTTACTGCTAATTTTTATTGTGGATGGGTCTTTATTGTATTTCAATATATTACTAAAGTAAAGAGAGTATTCTAGTGTCGGAGTAATAGTTTATTGCTACACCGGAACCCCGGGAGGGGCCCTTCTGTGTCTTTTTATTGTACGTCCTCAATTGAATTCTGCATGAATTCAACCTATTCCCTGAATATTACATTACATTCAACATAAAAAGTTCCGAATTCAGACAGAACTCGTTTCAGAATTCACAATCAAACGTTACAGAATAGGGGAAGTGGTCCGGGGTACAAAAGTTTACATAGGATCTCTAGTCGAGGAGATTTCATCAATAAACCTGACACAGCATTCCAGAACTCAATTGTCGTGGGCCATGATGAGTAATTGGAGACTCGGATAATTCACAAAAAGCACAAACTCTGACTCAATTCATTCCCAGAATTCATCCCTCTAAAGAACCCGTCGAAAACTTTCCCCACGCGACCCCCGCAAAACAAATCGACCATATGGAAAACACACCGACGCACCATTAATTTCCACACACACCGCCATCATGTAAAGTATTGTAAACGAGCCCGTCACAAGGCTGTGTGTGTGTGAATCCCCCACTCAGCGCGGCAGGCGGAGATAAAATGAACGATTTACCGACAAAATGGAGGCCGCTGTATTGTCTCGCCAGATGGCGCGACGCAATAAAACCTACCACGATGAAGCGACATTGGAAACGGGATTGTTTTATCATTATTGTCTCGTTCTGTGATAAAAGCGGCGGTGTTATTGGCTCGCAAGTCGGTTTGTACAACGTGTTACCAACGATATTACACAGGGCTGCAACTTATTGGAACCACTAGAGAGAACAAAAAACTTTCTTATTGTTTCGGCGGCAAGTGTGGTTGCCATATTGGTTCCAATGTGGTGGAAATCGAGGGAAATGTAACATTACGCTAGAAATGAGATTGGATTTCGATTCTTTTCTTACAATGTCAACGCACACTGTTTCTGTTTTTATGAAAGATAATAGAAATGTTATTGATGAGTGAGTAAAGATTTCATTAGAAGCGAAATGCATGGAGTTAGTTTAGTTTTGTCTGTCCTATGATTCAGGGCATTGACGTGACAAAAGTGTTGGGGGATCGAAGATACTTTGTCATATTATACCTTACGGGTGGATTAGGATGAAGAAATGAAGACCAACATTTAATAATACATGATTTGATATATGTATGACAGTGAACACATATTGTATCGTTGTTGTATTCACCGTACAATAGTGTTCATGAAAATCGTTTAGATGAAAGTTAATTTATGCAACTGTAAGGGCAATTTTAAAGATATAAAAATGTATTTAAAATTCAAATTATAATTATGTGTTTATTTTCTCTCCAGTGCAATGTTCCAGTGTTTAGCAAATAAACAGAAGCCAACAACAGCGTCGTCGTTGTTGTTGTCGTTGTTTTTGTAGAGCTCCTGTCCTGAGTGGCGTCACGAGCCGTCTCATGGAAATGTGGTCGAGATTAGGCTTAAGCTGGTCTTGTTATGGAAATGACATCTCTGTGGTTAGAGATTACAATCTTGTCAATCACTCACTCACTTTGTTGCCGTTGTTGCGCGCACACGTGCTTACGTGGTCAAACAACTTGGAAGTATGCGCGCGCACGTGCTTATAGTGACGTCATATCTAAGTACGCGCGCGCACGTGCTTAGTGACGTCATATCTAAGTATGCGCGCACACACGCTTACGTGGTAAAACAACTGGAAGTATGCGCACACACGTGCTTTGACGTCACATCTAAGTATGCGCACACACGTGCTTATAGTGACGTCATATCTAAGTATGTGCGCACACGTGCTTACGTGGTAAAACAACTTAGAAGTATGATATGTGCTTAGTGACGGCACAGCCAAACAACTTAGAGCAAGTAATGCAAGTGAGTGTGCTTACTGCTTACGTTAGGTAAACAAACAACTTGGAAGGAATTAGTAAATAAATATTTATTTTTCGTCAAAACAATCGAACGATTTGAGTTTATTTTTTAGTATTTTTCTAATGTTATGAATTATAAAACCACTTACCAACCCGATCCCCTGATTAGGGATTGTACTCTGAACCTTCTGCTTGGAGGCAGGAATAAAACCTGAGAGTAAATGAGCTATACAGGGACAGCAATCGAGTGTTTGTACAAATGTTCATAATTCTGTGATCAGAATGTTAAAATAAGTATAAATAAAATAAGTAATAAGATAAATAAAATAAAATAATTAAGTATAAAGCACGTCTTGGTTTTTCACATGGCTACGTTTTCGGTCTTACCAAAAAGAGAAACTGTTATTTTTAAATGCAATCCCGTATTTTATAGCTGAACCGAATCTGAATCGAAAGGTGTATTAATGTGAACCTGAAACTAACCGGAAACCCCTTTTTTAGGGTTCGATCCTGTCTAAAGACGACAAATCATCCATGTCTGAATTCCCGACACCCTAATGAGACTTTGTTTAGTTAAATTGCGATTTTAATCGCTATAAAATATAAATTAATCAATAGACCATTTTTTCAAAATTGATCCAGAAACGGTCCTCTAAATCTTCATTGTTAACATTGTACAACAATGCAAAATTAACCTTGACATAACATTTGAAAACTAGTTTTTATTGTTGTGCATTGTTGTAATTGAAGATTTAGAGGACCGTGATTAAGGGTCTTAGATCAATTTTGAAAATGTTCTATTCGATTTCTTGATTGGACTTCTAATGACGCACGACGCACCATCGCACTAAGAACAGAACGCAGCAGAGAAATGCGTACTAAGGAAATCAAAACAGAATACATTGTTGTTCTGTCAATGTAACCACAAAAACCGGACTCATGCTGTGACCAGTTGGTCGCTTTTCACTTTCAAAATCAGTGTTTAGCAGTTCCGGTACATCGGTTCGGGATGTTGTGCATCATCATAGATCGTTTTTGACTCTGAGAACATGGGGCGGTTTATTGACGGACAGTTCTGCGTCCTCTAGCAAGCACAAAGACGCCCGGTGTCACCTCAATGCGTTACAGATGTCCTTCATCAATCTCCCGCCATTGTCTCGATCGCTCTTGTTGCACAACAAGTGAAATAAACCGCATTGATCGTCACAGCTGCTATATGAGATAATAGTGTAGGCGGGTTGACTCCAACAAATAACCCGTGTAGTCACTGCACAGTAGATCAATATACACAGGTATTCAGTTGCAGTGACGTAGAAGACGACGTGGACCACCCTGGTGGCGAACCGTTTAACTTAGTCAAAACATCGCACTTACACCGCACAAACACACCGCGACCGTTATTGTTAGGCGGGCAACAAGCCACAACAATTCAACAAGACCCAAATAAATGTCACAGCCACCTTGTCAATGATTTGTTGGAATGTCCTAGTGGGTAGACAAAGCGTTTGTCGGCGTGACTGTCGGACAGGGTGCTATAGTGGGCCGAGCTACGGGGGGTGGTACATTAGAGCCAGGTAGACTTGACATGATGATGCGTGGTGGAGATAATGGGCATTACGTGAGCCCCTTGCTGGCCGGCGAGCCTCACACCCCCCAATACCTTGCTTGACTCCTGAGCCCGTTGCTGGCCGGCAAGCCTCACAACCCCCAATATACCTTGCTTGACTACGACGTTCTCTCAAACTACAGTAATACACTCTACTTGCCAGGGCAAATATATATATATATATATATTAGAAAATTGAAAAATATAAAAATATATGTACATCTGGAAGTAAAAATACAAGGTAAAAAATATAAGAGATAATAGATGTCTTCAGAATTGATCTATAGCCTAACTGAGGTGCCGCGGCACCCTGGGGTGCCGTGAATCTTTGCTAGGGGTGACGCGAAATTTTCGTTGAGATTGAAAAAATCTATATTTTGAGCATTTTGAAAATATAATAAAATAAAATAAAAATCATGAACATTTTAACAGTACAAAACAAACGAATATATATTTTTAAGCGAGCGAAGCGAGCGTTTCCACTTGACTCTTATGGCACTTCGTTCTGTTTTTTTTTGTTTGTTTGTTTTTTTTTGTTTTTTTTTTTGTTTTTATGTCCGTCGATAGCGGTCGAACGGAAAGCCCGATCAACTTGAAATTTGGACCATCCACAAGCCTCGATGTGGATTGAAGGTGTATAGTTTTGAGGCAAAATCGTTCGAAAAGTTACAAAGTTACACCATAGTTACTGCAAAATATTTTTCTGAAACAAAATGGCGGCAAAATGTGAGATAGCCAGATAATGTTACAGATTTTTCCGGTCACGAATATGTTCATGTTATGGCGATCTGATAAATATTGGCAAAGTTACACAAAAGTTACTCGAAAATATATTTCTGAAACACAGTAACAGCAAAATGTGAGGTGGCTATCTTATAGTAAATTTTTTTCCGGTCACGAATATACTAATGTAAACGCGATTCGATACATATTAGAGGCAGAAATAACATTTCTATTGCTGTCAATAACTGTCAGTAACGGTGGCGGACCGCGGCGAAAACATGACAGCGAAAATTCTTAGCAACGCACATTGCACTGCATCCAACAATGTCGGGAAGTATAATAGCTATGGAAATTAGAAACATTTTTGCAATGCGCATTCTTGAATTGTTGTTAATTGTTGTTTGTATTAGCATTGAAATCTCTTCGCCAGAAAGTTCGTAGATATTGACGCGCTCGCTTATCAACGCGTCAAACAGAGCGTTTTCCTAGTAATAATAATCTGACCACGATTAAGTTTCACAAAAACATGATTACCTCAAGGATGCAACGTTTTGTATTGCACAGATTAACACAGTCACAGTTCAGAGTTCAACAGTTCAGAAACAATTCAGAAAACAGGGTCAAATTACAAAGGCAGTTTTCAACGTATTGTCTGTATGAGTCAGGGGTTTCAGCATTGACGAACACTAAATTAAAGAAAAAATAAACTTTTATCAGAGCAAGAGAATATGAGAGTACGTTTGTCCACTATCCGGCCACAAATACATTTCCAAAAATCGTCAAAGCTATATTTCCCAATGTTACTGCATGTATCGTATGTATATCCAACTATAAGTTAGTGGTTTAATACAATTAAATTATTTAACTTAATTTTAAAAATGTTGGTTTATTGCAATATTTGTATAAATTTTCAAAATTAGTGAGCGTAAGTGGTAAGGGGGGCCAAGGGGTGTCACGTGTCTATTGAATGTAGGCTTGGGGTGCCTTTCGTCAAAAAAGGTTGGGAACCACTGATCTAGAGGGGCGTGATTAATTCTAAGGGTCCATGATAGATCAATGACAACAATGCTCAACAATAACAACTAGTTTTCAAATGTTGCATTTTTTACCTTTTTTCGCATAGTCAATTGTTGTGTATTGAAGATCTAGAGATAATATTATTATATTGATCTAAGTATCCTTGATCAATTCTGAAAAAGGTCTATTAGAAGTAATCGAACCCATTTGTTGCTGTGTATCTTCTCATCTAAAAGTTAAAACAAACAAAAATGTATAAATTAAAATGGAGTGGGGATTTTACTGAAAGTAACAAATCTTGGAAAATATTGCTTAAGTATTTTTGGAAAATCCAAAATCCAAATTTTTGTTTAAAAAAAGTTACTTCTAGTTCAATCACATACGCTGTGTAAAAATTTCAAAGTGATTGCTCTAAAACCATGGTGAGATACGATTTTCATAGGACTCCCTTCCCAAGTCCCTTCACCTTTAGTTACTATTACAAATTATTAGTCTTGACTGCAGCTACTCTCCATACAAGGTTACATTTATAATATAGGTACTATTTCTACATCCTACACATACTACATACTTTTTTTAAAACTGTTTTTGTGTTTTCTTACAACATGGATCTGTATTTTGTGTGTAGTACTTTCATATTGTTACTATTATTAATTATTATTATTATTTCTGATTTTGACAATACTGTGTGATGTGGTATAATAAGTGCACCTATTAATTGACTTTTACTTTTTATAGTATCATGATTACTGTGTACTGAGGCCTATGTGCATGTACTTTTTCATGCATGCTTTTAAATTCTAATGGTCATTGCAACAATGGCTTGATAGCTATCAGCAATAATGTTTGATTGAACCTTTAAGAATGAAAAGTGACGCTTATATTACTGATATTACTAAAAGGGTACAGGGATACGCGTGGTACCGGTACCTCTTCTGCGGTACCTTCAAACACCGTTCCACTTACCAGTCTATGAGAATTCCTGCCCAATGTAATCTACCTGTTGTTTTAATTGTGTGGTCAGGATGTGAGACCACAGGTTATCGAAAACATCTCAACTAAGATAATCACAACAGAAACCCAAGCTAGATAACACCGACTATTTATGTAATATTAATTCATGGAATACCACCCACTTTTGTACTTCAGTAACTTTGAATTACCGCCTTTTAGGGAATTCCGCGTCTTTAAAATACACGTTTCCACCCTATAATAATGCGCACTAATTCTTTACGTGTCCAATTAAAATATTGTGATATGAATATTCATCTATGAAGTGATTGATAAGATTCGGGTTTGGTTTTACTTCAAAGGGCTTCGTTAGCTGAATATACACGTGAGCAAATTGGATACAATATAATTAAGATTCCTGAATATATTGAGAGAGCAAAGTTTTGGTTTAAAGACATGCATAAATTGAGTGCTTTGTAAAATGCTAATTGTTATGGATAGATTTTGTATTATTATTTGTTCATTGTTTTCATTTTTACGTGGTTTTAGAATGATATCTGTTGTGTGCGCATTTCAATCCATGGCGAATTATGAAAAAAATAAAAGAAAACACTATAATAATAATAATAATAAAATAACAATATAATAATAATAATAATAATAATAATAATAATAATAATAATAATAATAATAATAATAATAATAATAATAATAATAATAATAATAATAATAATGATAATAATAATAATGATAATAATAATAATAATAATAATAATCATAATAATAATAATAATAATAATAATAATAATAATAATAATAATAATAATAATAATAATAATAATAATAATAATAATAATAAAAATAATAATAATAATAATAATAATGATGATAACAGTATTAATAATAATAATGATAATAGTAGTAATAATCATTATTATTTGTTACTAACTACAACTATAGTCACCATCACTCAGCCAATTTATTAACATAAAGGCAATATATTATGTTGTCCTGACGTTGAATGAATGAATGAATGAATGAATGAATGAATGAATGAATGAATGAATGAATGAATGAATGAATGAATGAATGAATGAATGAATGAATGAATGAATGAATGAATGAATGAACGAACGAACGAACGAATACATGAATGTACAGTTTATGTAAATATTACATAGGTGGTATAGTTAGTTAGGTCTACTGTGTATATCATATATAAAACTAACAGTAATTCTATTTCTATTTGACTAGATTAATTTCCTTGGCATTGAGCTTTCGCGTGGTTACTTGCGAATATCGACTATGAGCATTAACACACATTTATAAAATATCATAATCAAGAAACACATGATAAGTAATTAATTGGCGAAGATGATGGTGACATGATAGATGTGTGTTATTGCACGCACAGCTCTGACGTCATCCCACCATATGCTACCCACTTCAATAGTCGGTAATAAAACACGGGTCGGACGGGTAATCATGGGCTTATTACCGCGGGTAACGGGTAGTAAAGTACAGTAATAGGGAGGCGGTTACGAATACGAGTTTATTGATTTCTACTTTCATGTAATGATAACGTAGACCCCAGTGTGCATGTTTCTCACACTGCTTTAACACTGATTCCTGGTGATGATACTAACGATTCGGAATTTAAATACAATTTCTAATACTGATGGTAATAATAATAATAACAATAATAATAATCTTAAAAATAATAAAAATAAAAGTTAGTATTATTATTGTTGTTATAACCATCAGTATTATAAGTATTTAGAGTGAATCGTAATAATTATAATAATAATAATAATAATAATAATAATAATAATAATAATAATAATAATAGTTTTTACTACTATTATTATTATTATTATTATTATTATTATTATTATTATTATTATTATTATTATTATTATTATTTTTATTATTATTATTATTATTATTATTATTATTATTATTATTATTATTATTATTATTATTATTATTATTATTATTATTATTATTATTATGTTGCTATTGAGTTCAATTAAAAAATAACATATGTTCGTTTCCAAGAACTATTTTTAATATTTTGTGCTTGTATTTTGTTGTTCCCTTGTAAGTACCTTCTTAATTTTAATTGATAAATTGATGTTATTGTAAATATGTTATTCTGTGTAGCTCTATATAAAGAATAAAAGCATAGCAAAACAGAAAACAATAATATAAACAACATACAAGAAGCATATAATATAATTATTACAAGCAAGGTGCTTTCACGAGTTACTGCATGCAATGGTCTGCATACGAGCGTCTGCTTCAAATTTTCAAATGTGATTTTGTATATGCAGTAGCAGTTTATTGTTCTCCTTTGTAAATCATTTTTAAATGATAGAAATTAATAATGAATATAATATATAAATTGCCATCAATCGTAAACATAAATCATGAACCATTTCTAATATGATACAAAATATTTTGAAATATTCCCTGTCTGTAATAAAATTACAATTTCAAAGAATACTTACCTGAACCCAAAGTAAAACAAAAAGTAAAACATTTAAAGAATATCAATGCTAATAACTTTTCAAAAGAATGACCTTCTCTCCAATCCAGACAACAGTGTCCATCTAATAATATGTGCATCTCTAATTACAAAACTCTGCAGTATTGTCGGATACCCTCTTGAAATAACTGACAGTAAACTCAAACTCAGGTGGTTTCTTCTCCTGCCTGCAAAACCCTCAATGAAAGCCTCGTTGTCACGGCTACAGTAAGTCATGTATATACCGTGATCTGATCAATTGTGAACAAGAGTTAGCCCTCAATTAGATCACCAAAAATAAAATTATAAAAAAAAAATTGTGTAAATCCGTATATGTACAGCCGCAATGTGTGTAGCTTAAAATGAAATGAAATGATTTAATTTTCCTTTGTTGTATTACTTTGCTCGACCTCTTTCATTCTTCTGTCTTCAGTATTGCAAGTATAATGTTAACTAGCTCCTGGCTATTCACGCCTACCTTATGCCTCACGCGTGGTGTAGCGAGACGAACAAGATATTATAATACCTATTTTAAATATTAATTAGAATAAATTGCATACGCACTTGCACTTAATTTTCTAATATTTTAGTAGTAAGTCAAAAGAATTGAGATAATAATATTTTATAAAAGATTGCATATATTATAATATGTGACGTTGAGTAACCAAAACATTTCGCTCATTTCCATGAGTTGCACAATTATTGATATATTTAGTAAAACACTTTATATGTATATAGTAAAACAGGTAAGAATAATACGCAGAGTCGTTTCCTTCATTCATTTGGCGGACTATAATTATTTATGTATTGTTTATTAATTATTAGTCGTGATTTTACTGGATACAACAAATAATACCTTGAGCACGTTTACGAGGTAGCACCTCTGTGTACTATAGATATGATAACACAAATAATGTGTGTCCGCACCTTTGTAGAGGATAAATTTGTATTGTATAAGTTATGCTCCACGAAGGATCAAACTAAATGACTGTTAGTAGCTGGAGAAGCTATATAAATAATGGATATCGATGGATATTAATGGTTATAAGTAATTGTGATATTACTATAATAAAAATCAAATAGTTTATGTGAGAAGTTGTTGGAGGCTTTCACGACCCGTAGATGGGAACAGATTATTTTCTCCTGGGTTGTTTCGTCGTGTCGGTACAGAGTTTTCACTCGACGTTTCGCCACCCATATTGGTGGCTTTTTCAAGACTGGTGTACTGGAACAGTCTTGAAAAAGCCACCAACATGGGTGGCGAAACGTCGAGTGAAAACTCTGTACCGACACGACGAAACAACCCAGAAGAAAATAATCTGTTCCTAGTTTATGTGAGCTTCACGGGTGAATGGAGTGTGAGGGCCCTGCGCGCTATACCTTGACCCGGGCACCCCACCTCACCCGGCCGCCATCCCACCCGTCGCTGCCTCGCTCTCACAGACCAGCGGCCATATTGGTGGTTCTACGTTATACTAGTGATGGGTAAGTTACCCGGAAACAAAACACTTTTAATAGGTGGCTCTATATGGTCAAGTGGTTAGCATCCCTGCTTCCAATGCAGAAGGTCCCGGGTTCAAATCCCGGTTCAGGCAGAAGTTTTTTAACTTCTAATATGGATTCAGTTCCATTAGGTACTTATTGTCTTAGGAATAAGTAAACGGTGACTTTGGAGCCGTCCTATAGCAACGAAGCACTCAATAAATTCAAAGTTGTTCTGAATCGGCCTTGTTGATTCTGGCATCTGTCCGCAGGTGTTCGCACTGTCCAATCACTGATTCATCTGTTTCATATTTGAAATATCGATCTTTGATTGGTTATCGCTCACTCATCGATGGTGTTCGAAGCCTTCAGGGTTGGTTTAGTCACTTTAAATTAAAGTCCCCCACTGCAAATCAGTTTAGTTACTGAGTGGGTAGACTCTAAATGTGAATTTATTTATTTATTTATTTATTTATTTAGTCAAGTTATTCGTGTTTTAAAAGAATTTTCTTAAAGGTTACAGTTCCTCAAAAAATTAAGAAACTTTTGCGTTCTTTGAATACCTTATATTAAAAGTTTCTTTTGCGAAACAATACTGAGATATTAAATAGGATTTAAGTAGCGGTTTTTAGTAGCCTGCGTATCGTAAGATCCGTTGCTATACATCAAGGTATAGCGCGTATCCTAAAACTAACAAATATTTCACTACTTCATTGATCAACTCGTTTTGCTACCTGTGTCCGCTAAGGATTCTCACTAATTCCTTGAAGGATAAATTAATAATATGTAAAGCAGCATTGTAGATTGTAATTGTAATGTACAATCCTGCACAAAGTATAATGGAAGATGGGTGACACACTGCTCTCTTGGTAAATAATTTAAAACGTGAAGTGGCTGTCTTATAAATTACGAAACATAAAACTAATGTGTATAATAATAATATACAGGATAAATAATAAATTAATAATACTAATTTTTGTTTTCTTAACATTTTCTGGTCAGATTGGAGGGGGGGGGGGAGGGAGAATTTCCTGACCCGATTTATTTTTTAAACAGACGTAGGCCCTATGGAAATATGTTAACATTTTCAGGTGGGTTCAGGTGGCTTGTATACTGCCCACATGCAAGTTAGGTGCAGTTACACTTTATGCTTATTTATAGAGTCTCTCGTCATATGGTTATGTACCTAGTAGACAGTTTGTCAAAACACAATTTGACACCCGTGTTTGGAAGTACAAAGCAATTAGCTAGACATTATTACACGTGTGTTGGTCTGGTGTTTCACTGCAGTGTTCTCGTTGTAATCTTTCTAACGCAGTTATTAGTTTTTGAACTCCTAATGTTGTCTTATTGCTACATTTATCTTGACGTGATATTGTGTTTTGCACAGTTATTGTATTTATAAATCAGTTTCATAACAGCTAAGTATGGATAACTTTTGAGACACTTTACCAAGTCTAAAGTCTGTCGCGCACAACTCAAAAACTCAGATGTTCGCAGATGTTCACTCAACATTGGTCACGGGTGTTTTCAGGATATGAACCTGCGATCCTGTAGTCCAGGGAATTACCCCAGCGCACGTCCCATGCACGTCCCATGCACGTCCCATGCACGTCACAGGCTGATGTGATAATATTGTGTAAGTACCCCTAATGGCACCACTGGGAACTCCTATATTGTGTTACAACACACAAAAACATCAGAGTCGCTCATTTTGGCTAGAAATACGAAAACGCTTCAAACACATTAACTTTTTCTTATACCTTGCGCACAGTTTATTTCAACATAATATTTAAATTACAGTCTTCAATACATTTTTTTGTTTCTTTTAAATCGAGAAGCAAGTTAATGTTTCGAATATAATTTTTTTTCAAGCCGGTCGTGAAGTTTCACCAAAGTAAGGCATTAAGGTCGATTATTTCGACTTTGTAAACAGGTAAATAAAACCAAGACGACCCGTTTGAGGGCGGGCACTATACCCCGGCTAATGACTATTTCTCCCAAAGACTGGTCGAAGTCAATTGCCCTCCCTAATGTCTGTTTTATAATGGCGCGATGGAGGGGGTGAGAGGAGGGGGGGGGGGGGGGGGGGGGGGGGCAGCCGCGCGGCCGACCCGGCAATCACGCACATCGCATTACAAATGAATTGTTAGAAGCCAGAAGATGAATTTCAAAAAAGAGAAAAAAGAAAATAGCCCGCCGGTAGGTTGGTTGATATACCTCCTCTCACATGTCGAAGAAAGAGACATTAAAAAGCGTAACCCATGCGAGCCTAATCGACTTCTCAGCGGAGATTGTTTTTTGTACACGGCAACCAAACCACAGCATTGAAATGTAAATCATCATCGCTGGAGATTCTTCTATCCAGAAAACAACATGGCCGCCATCTTTCAGAACAACATTTCCGATTTGTAAAATTCTTCCGCTTGCCTCTCCCGCCCTGCCCCGCGATAAAGTTGTTACTCGACGGTTGACAAAGACGTATGTCCTGCGTACTCAACTCACTCGAACCTAGATCGGCTGTCGTTACAACCGCTGACATGGATAGGCCATTGTTACATAGTTACAACCGACACTATTAATCACACTGGGTTTATTATAAATAATATGCAGTAGGTTGTGTAAGTAAGTTGTATTATAGCGACAATGGGGCCTATTTCAGGGCAACTGACCTGTTTCTATGATAGCCACATGTTTATTATTCAAAGAATACATTCGTTCGAAATTATTTGAAGTTATAATGATTGGATTTATGATCGGTTGCATGTAAGCAAGAAGTTTCATCCATCTTGCAAACATCCATAAGATGGATGGGATAAGTTATTTACCAAATATTCTGCACTCAATTCAAACGGTAACCATAATCATTTTAAAACCGTTATCGAATGCTTTACCATGTTACAGTAACATATGGATAATAATGTTATCTATATTGTTACGATTATAGTATCACTTTCATTTGCCTAGATATACCTTTTGGAAGAAATTATATTTTAATTGCATTTAAGGATTTAACCACTCAAAGTAAGTGTTTTTATTAAAAGATACAAATACTCCTCATTACAATGTTTCATAAGAAGGCGTTTATTATTACTATAATGTTGAAAAATGACATGAATATGAGTTGACAAGTGTTAGCATTGCGCTCAAGATACTTTCAAGACCAAAACTTGTTTTTGTTTGTGTATGTGTAAAATAACACAATGTTTCATTTAAAAAACAAATACATTTCAAATAATTTAGCCGTTTTGTTTGTTCATCATCTGTGTAGAACTCGCGTTCTAAACGTACACAATAGAGCACTCAAAATAGACTAGATGCATTCTGGTGGCAAGAAATTAAACTTCTATTAGGAGTGGTTTAGCTGTCATTTTTCATTGTTGTTTTATTGTTATTATTCATCAATGGCGCTGAAAGGAGGTTGCTTAGCAGCGCTATCTATGTAATTTTTGAGTCCTCTATAGAGAATAGAATGATTGGTGCTCCTTATTCTGGGGCTTGAAAGGATAACTAAAACAATTTGATGAGTGGTTTTCTACGGAAATATTTCAAAACATTTACATTTTGTAAGTGGTTGCTTAGTAATTCATTATTTGTCCACGTTTCAATAAGTAGTTTCGCCACCATTACAATCGCAGCTGAAACTAGTGGTAACAGTCTCTCGACACCCAATGTTTTACACGTTTCCTTCATCAGAAAATTCGTTCCTCTGTCTGTGAGTAACCTCCCCGGAACTCCACGTCGAGTAATTGTAATTGTAAGCCGCACGATAAACGCTTTGTATAATTATCAATATTGTTAGAGTATGAGAGAAATGTTATTTAAATTTATTATTTACAAATAAAATATATATATACACATCTACATGATTACAATTTAATCCAAAATCTTTTGATAGAGACAGTAATTTCGTTTACCTTAAATAATACCAAAGCATATGTATTTTCTTGATGTACCGCCGACCGTGGTGAATTTAACACACAATGGTTGACATAATTAAAAGTTAGTTTGGTGAGTGTGTGTGTGTGAGCTGTTTGTGTGAGTGGAGTTGTTGGTCGAAACCAGGTTGTCATCCACATCCCTTGACATTACACGGTTGATTGCTGGCCATTGTCTACCCAGATAATTATCCAGGGTCCCTACTAATGTCTCACACAAACAGTGTCTGTGTCTAGACATATCGCTACAAATAATACCTCAAGTCCAATAATTATGTTAATTCTGGTAAAGTACTTATCGAAGTCAACCATAGCTATACAATTTCATATTCAAATTAATTTGCTTTAGGCTTTCCTTTAGTATTTTCAATTCAATTCTTACAAAAATAAAATTCCTGCCCTTTTGAATTATTTCCACATGCCAGCTGTTTAAATTTAAATTTATTTAAAATTAATTAAAATCGAGAATTAGTTATTCGTGTGCCTTTCACTGACATTTTACTAGTGAATATTTTGTTACTTTTAACGTTTTAGTTATAGTGTCAATCTTGCACTATTTTCTTTTTCTTTCTGTAAAGTAATGCCCCAACAATTACAAAAATAATACAACCTTGTACATAGATTATTATTTACATATTCACGAAAAGTTTCAACTTTTGAAAGTAGGAAGCGTGCAAGTACGAATAACAACAATGTTATCTATTTTAAGAAAACAAATTGATATTGTTTATATAGTCAACTCAAGCTCAACT
Organism: Isoperla grammatica; assembly: GCA_945910005.1. NCBI lineage: Eukaryota > Metazoa > Arthropoda > Insecta > Plecoptera > Perlodidae > Isoperla > Isoperla grammatica. Next base: position 34,623,610 of record OX246743.1, read on the forward strand.
GTTATAAAAAAGTATAGCATGTTTTAAAACTCAAGGTAAAGATTTCGATTGAGCTATCTGCAAACCTAAATAAAACGCCATAGGCCAATAAAATTAGCCGCCATTTTCTAAAACGAGTTCCAACAAGGTGGTAGAGCGTAATCAGCTAAATTTAAGTGTTAAATTAAAAGCAGGCCGGCCGGGCAAAGGGGCCTCGTCGTGTCTCTAATAAGAATGACTGCACGTTTTACAACGAGGGTAAATAAGGCTATTTATAAGCGATTGGAGTTTAAAAGCCATGGTATGGTATGATTGGTGTTTTGTAACTAGGAACTAACTAACTATATCCTCTGCGCACACCTGCCTGTATCCAGTCCGGTGTGCGCGCGCATCGCTTGGGGGACCGGTGATCGCTGTCAACACACATCTTGTAACAAGCTGTGTTTGTTTTAAACCTTGAACGTGTATTTTCATAGCTTTATCTCTTTTTGGACAATGGAATTAATATATGCCACTTCCAGAAAGCTTTTATCTAGAAATACATGGTACCCACAGGCGTTGAAAACAAAAACGGAATAAGATAGGATAAAGGGAAAAGCATACACCCCCCCCTCCCAAATAAATTGATTATTATTGAACTCCCTCATAACTAGCATTACCTCATGAACTCCCCGCACCCACCCAACCCCAACCCCAGCAACACATTTCGATAATCGCTGAAATTAAACAATCTTTAGGACATACTTTTGTTGATAGATTCCTCGTCACGTCTCCAACTTTCTTGTTTTTGATTATGTCATAATTTCAAATGACTGAACAATTTCGTCATACAGAAAGGTGGTTGAGAATTATTGGGGGGGAGGGGGGAGGGGGGGGTAGGCCCACGTGACCTGTACTCATGAGAGAGGTTGCAGCCCCGGGTATGGTCTTACAAGAGCTAACAACATTACAGAGAGGAACATATTATTTCGGAGACAGAAGATTGTATTGGTTTATGCCCTATTGAGCATACACACGCACACGCACACGCACACGCACACGCACACGCACACGCACACGCACACGCACACGCACACGCACACGCACACGCACACGCACACAGGGTATTCAGCCCAAGGACACCAACTGACCCCTCGAAGGTCTCCTGCCTAATTGAATCACAACCATAAACCCGCAGCACATTTAGCATATTTAGCATATTTAACATGTTATCAAAAACAGCATTTCAGAAAAGTGAACTCAATTTAATTTACCTCAACTATTATATTTCGGGATATATAATTTGAATTTCTTTGATGTAATTTACGGTTTCGTTAATTTATGTATCGCTCCTGAATTGGTTTATAATGACGGTTAATGAATTGACTGACTGGTGTAATTAAGAATTCTCCCACCCAAACGGAGAGCTTACAACCTTTGATTACCTTCTCTGCGGGTATAATTGCACATTATTACCGGGCGCTCTCAATATGGTTTTAATTATATCTCATGATGCGACTACTAAGTGTATGAGCACAGAAAAAAAAACATTAAAAAACGAGAAATTATTTTGTTAAAAAAAAACTATGAAAACGAAATGAAGTTCATAGGCCTATATACACTGTAAAAAGGATTCGTAAAAAATTGCCTTTGTGGCATTAAATTTAGTGGCAATTTGTTGCACTTTATGAGAAAAAACAACGTGTTGAGAAATTGTAACAATACAAATACAGTAAGCCTACTATTTTCACTACAAACTTTTAACATGATAAAACCATAATATTATGTATTTCTACGATTATTCGTTAAAAAAACTGTATTTGTGCTAGTAATATTGTTCATCTAATACATAATTTATACAAGGGCAAATTCAAATACCAGAACATACTTTGTTAGCGCTACTTACTACAGCCATGGACTTACAACTAAGTTAGCTACTATTATAAGTCCGTTCTACAACAATATAAAAATTCCCAAGATATTTTTTAACAGTGTACCTTTGGTTGAAGTAAAGCGAGTGTTTGTACTATTGCGTCAAGCGAATGACCCGGGTATTCTACGGATACCATCTTAATGAATGCGACTATAATGTAATGTGCGTATATGTTAATTACATTGAAGTAAATTACGCGTACCTTCTATAAACAGCGTAGTTACATCTTAGGCATGACCAACCAAATTACGTTGTTGCGTCTCATAACGTACGAGTGTAGATTAGTACTCTAAATTAGAGCTGGACAAGAAGATGGTATTACTAGATTAGAACCTTCACACGTAATAAATGCGAGAATTAACAAGACCCGGTTTGACCTATGATGGTAGCATGTATACATCGCAATGAAACATGTAATATTTCATCCGGCATAGGTGGTAAATCTGTTCCGGAAATGACGAGATGTCTGATTGGAGGATAATCCAAGATGGCGGGGAGCGAGCGTGCTTGAGTGTCATCTGTTTTATAGCACAGAGGGCTGAATTAGGGTTTGGCCCCCCCGGTAGATTGAAGCACAGTGGTATGTTTATGTTATGAGCTATGTGAGGTCGTAATGCGATCGTCAACTGTTTAGTTCAGAGTTATGTGTTTCTCTGGGGCTACGTTCACGTTACCGACCTAATTTAGGTCGTCAACTTATGACTTATGACATGCAAATAAGAGGGAGTGGGGTAGTATTTCCCTCCCCCCCCCCACCCCTTCACTCCTACCCGTAATGATGGAGAAATGACATTATGACATTGAGTAATCTTATACCTGGGGTAATTTTTGAATCCTTTGAATAAGCGTAATAATAATAATAATTTTTGTAGGAATTCCTGTTATAAGGGGCACCCCAGCTTTACCTGATGTGCCCCTCTTCAGGTGACTAACTAGGTATATTAGGGAGTTTGGTTAGTTAAGAAGGATTGTCCGAGGGCTGATAGTATGACTCAGTCCCAGCATTCGCCTTAACGACTGAGGAAAACCTCGGAAAAAACCTTAAGTCAGGACTGCCGGTGGCCGGAATCGAACCGGCGACCTCCCGAATTAGAGTCTCGCGTCTTACCGCTGAGCCAACTCTATCGGTCAATAAGCGTAGACTTAATCCAGATAAATGATCATCATATTATATATATATAATTAAAACACTAAAGCTTTCGTGGCCAGGATTTATGTCAATAAAATTAAAATAATTGCGGGTTATTCCGCCACGTCCTACCTCCATAATGTGCCCGACGTTTCAGGAACCTTATGGATCCTATCCTCAGGGCGTCGAGCTGTCAACTGATGTCTCCCGCGCTCGCTGGAGACATCAGGAGTCACCAGCGAGCGCGGGAGACATCAGTTGACAGCTCGACGCCCTGAGGATAGGATCCATAAGGTTCCTGAAACGTCGGGCACATTATGGAGGTAGGACGTGGCGGAATAACCCGCAATTATTTTAATTTTATTGATATATATATGTATATATATGTTGATCAATTAATTAGGTATAATATAAAACTAGTCGATGATAGCGCATTTTACCAGCAACAGTAAGATCGAGGTTGTTGTAACATTTATAAGAAAATCCTCAGATTGAAATCGCTTCTTTGAACACAAGTGCTAACAGGTAGACGGCATAAACGACTTGGCATGGCTTAAGGCATGAGCAGGCCTTTTATTTGTTGAAAATATCGCTTTAGCAACACAACACGTATTTGCGTATCATCGTCTCATTGGTAACCGCAAACGCTGCTGTGATCAAAGATCTGAGGACTTGCACGATATCGGCTCTGCAGACTACTACATTCTATCCTTATAACATCCTACTTCTCTACTTTAGCGCAGGCTTATTTCAAGTCTAGAACTTAGAAAGAGCGGATTATTTATAGTTTGAAATCCGCTAAGGCCAAGGACATAATTATGCTATACCCAGTTATAGAGGACCCAAGATTACTTTACACCTGCTTTCGTCACATCCGGGGCAGTCGTATAGCCAACCAGCGAACCGCCCGAGACACATCCGGGCCAATACCGATCGCTGATTGGCTACGAACCAGTCGCCTGTGACGAAAGCATGTGTAATTGGTAATCTTGGGCCAAGTATATCCTTCTGAAACAAGAGCACACATATTATCAAGTGACAGTACTGTTCTAAAACATTGGCCTCGCGCGGGAAACGAACCCGAATAAATTTGAAATCTATACTTTGCAACAAATTTGGTAACAATTGGTAAGACAATGGTTGTTGTAGAAATCCGAAGACATTCGTATATACAAAAGGGTAACAATAAGTACAAATAACGACTATTTCATCATCTACATAACAACCACCATGTCCAACCAACTTAAAAATAGACCCATTGTTTTCATATATACATACTGTATCCAATTTCAATTCACATTATACATCTACAAACAAACACGCCACGTGTTTTCACAAGAGCATAAAGTTGTTACCATTCCCTTTCGGTAATAAATCTGTCATACATAAATTACCACACGATTACATTCACTAATGTATTCGGACAGTTGAAATTGAACAGTTGACATCCAACAAAATAGGTTTATGCAATACGAGTTGGTTGGTTGGATGACCGAGTGCAGCGTTGAAATTCTGGTGCTAATAAAACGAATGTCACCGCCGACTTCTGTTGTAAGAGAAGTCGTGATTCTGTAGTAGTGGAGTTTTGACTTGTGGACGCGAGACAAGTGGTTTGGCAACCCATGTCGGACGAGTGACGCCTGTACCCACGCTCATGTTGCCTTGTAACAACGGCTCGTGAACAATATGCATTGCGTTATGGGCAGGGGAGGCGAATTAGATTCTGTCTGCTGTGTTTGCTCGGAGATGCTTTACATGCAGAAGAACAGTGGTGTAGGTCTAGAGGGGGGGGGGGGAGGCTCAGCCCCTTGCGACCCTTCAAAGAGCAGGGACGTCATAATTTGTTGAGAAAATGTAAAAAAAAAAAAGGTCAACTTAACTAAGGGCTGGTCTTACAATCTCCTAATAAGAAAGTTATTTGTAGCAATTAAGCTATTTGGAGGATTTCAAGAGTTTTGATTGGTGGTTGTCATGGAGAAAACAAGCTATTTCTTTGGACATTGTAAGACTGGACCTAACGCAACTTAAAAAATTATGAATATATTATTTAGCTTTAATGAACGTCTTAAGACTTATATAGCCCGGCATATTTATTCCCGTTTATTATATTTGATTGTATATTGGGGGTTTGTGGCTCTTGATAGGGGGATTTAGTATAGTCCCGTCAAACTAACTTGCAAGGTGTTGTCGTCACGGATTATGTAATAGTGAAGTGACGCATGTGACAACTACCAACATAAGCCGAGTTGCATCCCGTTCTCTCGCCTCAGGTATTGTAGTGATAATATCGTCCGCATGTTGTCAGACGTGGTGGGGTTGCATTCCATTCACGGTTGGTGCAGTCGATGCAGTGGACAACAAAAATGCAGATATCGGAAAATCCCGCGGTGAATACCGGAAATAGACCGTGTGGAGCGACCGTCTCTTCTGAGAATTTTAGGGGACACCTTGCTTCTTACGGCGTCGCCAGTATAGTTGATTCTCAACATCCTTACAATGTAATCTTCTGTCGATGGGCATACACATACACACACATGCGCATGCATGCATTCGTGCATTCGTGCATTCGTGCATTCGTGCATTCGTGCATTCGTACGGTTCGCATTCTCGAAGTGTTGAGATATTGAGCGTCTAAACTTCTCAAGTATCGAGATATTGAGATATTGAACATCTGAACTTCTCAAGTATGACATATTTCATAACTTATATTGTAAACGAACGTAAAGAAGGTTAGGAAACACTGAGATCTGGATGATAGTCCCCGGTAAGTCTAGTTATGCTACTGTTGGATGAACAAAGCATTTATTTGGGGACGAGGATTCCATAGCTGATAAGACAGCATTTGATTCTACTCACTGACACTGATGATATACTGATAGCTACTGATAGCACACACTTTGCACCATGGGTGTACCATACTTATCAGTCATTTTATGTACTGTGGGAGCATGAAAATACTTCAGGAAACACATAAATTATCAATGGAAGTAAATAGCCAACGGTTTAGCCGCGGTCGCTTAGCCGGTTTCCATACGAACACCGAAGTTAAGCAACCTCGGGCTAGGTCAGGAGGTGGTTGGGCGACCACTCTCCTCTGAAACACTAGTTACCGTTGGTTAGAGTAGATTGGAGGGTTCGAAAGCTTGCGTAACAGCTTCGTTCTTCTCGTCAACTACTCGGCAGTCCAGGTTAGTGGAGGAACCTATATGACTGGTCAAAGTTACACCGTACTTTCAGATGGGACGTAAAGCCAATGGTCCCCTTGGTACTTTTTGACAGGAGTAGGCTACGTGCCGGTACCAGGCTTCCTCTTCTCCCTTCCTCATTATCATTCATCAAACATCACTCATCAGGCTAAAGAGGGCATTGTGCCCTACACTGGCCTCAATTACAATAATTACATAATTGAAGTTAACATTTAATCTGGAACGATTGTTAATGCACCTTTCATTGTTAACTAATCTGTCCAATCATTGGACACCCCAATCCACTGCAAAACGCATGTTTTTAGACACGCCTGATATAAATATTTTGCTATCATTCTTATTCGACTACTTTCTAAATACAAACAAATTTTGTTTTTCAAATTTACGAATAGATTTTAAGTTATTAAAAAGTCGTTCTAAATGTTTCTTATTCGACTACTTTCTAAATACAAACAAATTTTGTTTTTGAAATTTACGAATAGATTTTAAGTTATTAAAAAGTCGTTCTAAATATTTACACGTTTAACAGAACAAAAACAAGCTCCACTTTCACCAATCGAGAAATCATTCAGATCACAAGAGTAAACATTCGTTTGCACGATTATCTCAGTCGATCCCCACTATGTAAACATCAAGTTTGCTACATAGTTTGGTAATTTTAACATTTTAACTTCTGACCAAGAATTATTAAGACTAAGGAAGGACTGAGGATAGGGAGATCCTAAACCTCAACGTCTTGAACGAGATCTCTCGTTATACCAGTGAGCTACATTGACTGAGGAAGGCCTGAGGATAGAGGGTATATCTAAGTCATAAACTCTTGAAGAGATCACTCGTGCTGCAGTGAGCTACATTATGACTGAGGAAGGACTGAGGATAAAGGGAATCTAAGTCATAAACTCTTGAAGAGATCACTCGTGCTGCAGTGAGCTACATAATGACTGAGGAAGGACTGAGGATAAAGGGAATCTAAGTCACAAACTCTTGAAGAGATCACTCGTGCTGCAGTGAGCTACATTAGGATCAGTGGCTGAGGAATGAGGATAGAGAGAATCCACAACCTCATCAACAAGGTCTCTCTGCTACCAATGAGCTACATTATGACTGAGGAAGGACTGAGGATAGAGGGAAACCAATGTCACAAACTCTTGAAGAGATCACTCGTGCTGCAGTGAGCTACATTATATGATTTATGACTGAGGAAAGGGAGAATCCACAACCTCATGTACAAGGTCTCTCTGCTACCAATGAGCTACATTATGGCTGAGGAATGACTGAGGATAGAGGGAAACCAAGTCACAAACTCTTGAAGAAATCTTTCGTGCTGCAGTGAGCTACATTATGATTTATGGCTGAGGAATGAGGATAAGGAGAATCCACAACCTCATGAACAAGATCTCTCTGCTACCAATGAGCTACATTATGGCTGAGGAAGGACTGAGGATAGGGAGAATCCACAACCTCATGAACAAGGACTCTCTCTACCAATGAGCTACATTATGGCTGAGGAATGACTGAGCATAGGGGGAAACGACATCTATCGGACTACGAATGAGCTACATATTATCTGTTCGTGTTCATATGTGTGAAATCCACAACTCACCTCTATAATTTTATCTGAACGCACGAGCTTCATTTTGTAGCGTGTTCAAACCTAATGTTACACAAAGAGGTGTAATATAACTAATTAAATAATGCAAATTAATTATACATAGTCAATTTTAACACTATTATAATAAGTAATATCGATATTATCACGGGAGTGATATCGCATTCACAACTTTATGATAATTATCGGCGTTATTTTATATCGAGAGTGCACGCAGGTCGCAGGTGTACCACACGCATGTATTGCATGTTCTTGTGTAGAGACGCACGAGGAATCGATAGGCTTAGAGTGAGGTGTGCAGACGTAGTCTACACTACACCCTAACTCTACCGATAGAGGTGGCTCAGCGGTAAGACGCGAGACTCTAATTCGGGAGGTCGTCGGTTCGATTCCGGCCACCGGCAGTCCTGACTGAAGGTTTATTCCGAGGTTTTCCTCAGTCGTAAAAGCGAATGCTGGGATTGAGTCATACTATCAGCCATCGGACATTCCTTCCCAACTATCCAAACACCCTAATAACCTAGTTAGTCACCTGAAGAGGGGCACATCAGGTAAAGCTGGTGTGCACCCTATAGAACGGGTATTCCTACAAAAATTATTATTATTATTATTACACCCTAACTCTGACTTGTTTTCTGGGCTGTGGCTACTTTGTTTAAGTCCATCAGGCCAGGTTGTAAATTCAATACTGGAATTTTGTAATTTCATTTATATTCAATGTGACTGCAGTATTGTTTCTATCATACCAATGAATATGTATCTATATTTACATTTTGTTTATTCCTAATATATTAATGTAGGCCTATGTCTTTCTCATGTGTCATCACTATGGAAGACTTTATGGCCAATTTAGACGGTTCAATTTTCCGTTCACGTTTCCTTAAATTCAAGGACATAAAAGCACTAATACATACGTAGATAAAAATATACAACAACGCTTCACTTTATTTGATGCTTTTTTGAACTTAAATTCAAGAAAACTTGAATGAAACATCAACATCAACATCATCAACACAAAACAACATCAAAAGCAGCTTTAGAGAGTTATTACACTATCATACTTATGCTGTCTGTTTGAAGTGTGGTCTATTTGTTTAGTTATAATTGTTAATGTATGTTTAGTTATATTTTAGTAAATCAGTGCAACAACGAACAATGATACAGGCTTTAAATAAATAAATTATGCTATTTGAAGCGAAATGTTTTACTAGCTAAACAACTCTCGCAATGTAAAATACTCAACTCTTACACAACCATGCGTGTAATTATCGTATTATTCCAAAATGATATGATCATCTATGAATACCTTTGCCCCAGACCCCTTCCTTGTATCAACACAATGCTGCACTGATAACAATAACTACCCATGAGTAATCAGAGTCATATTGGAGGGGGGAAGGGGGAGAAGGGGGGAAGAGCGTTTAACATACAGAAATACAAACATATCTCAGTCATTTACTATTATTACAGTTGTTATTTTACCATCATGATAAGAATTATTTACATTTGTATTATTCTTATCAACCTCGTAATAGATGTTAATTGTATGTACTTAGGTTTGTTCACAGATTAATAAAACTGTTATTAAGGGAAACGCATGTACGCAGATATTACCATGAGAGGGTTATTTCTACCTTATCCGGGAAAAATAAAGGTGTGTTAGTATTATCTGCCCAACCACTGAAACAGTACGAGTAAAGATGGATATTGCGGTTTTATATTGTACAAAAAGTTTCTTCTAATAATATATGTATGTATTTGTTAATTACTTAAAATTAGATTTAGTTTTCGGATTATTCATTGGTCTCTATCTCTACAGATGATTGTTACACTATACCATGTATTGGTCCACTGAATAAAAAATTAAATTACATTTACAATAATATTATAATCAACAGGGTTGATGGATTAATTTATAAAAAAAGTCATAACAAAATTACCTCACTGATTATAATATAAGCATTAATCATAGATTATCCAGTTCTTAAAAACCGCATCTATTTTCTGTTCTAACTACCTTTCAATACCATTAGCTATCTTAACACATGATTATAAAAAATGTTAACACACCCCAATTTTATAAAGAATCAAATCTAAGGGATACGACGAGGCCGTTCCATTTTGACTTTTACTTATTTCAGTATTTCAACAGCAGCTGAACTAAAACATCATAACAAATTAAAAACCTATTACAAAAAGTAAACAATCATCGTTTAGAAGTGTTATTTTTTTCAAGTTAAATATCTCTAAAATAGTTTCCAGCATTTTGTTTGAAGATGAGGTTTCCAATTAGTCTGGGCGCAACGAAACACTGGAGACCGAAACCTCGACGTTCCCACGCTGTAATTACCAGGAAAAGTACACAAGGCATTACCGTTACTCTGTGATGAGTTTACTTAGCTCGATAATAGGGGCGGGGGGGGGGAGGGGTTATCCCCACAAGTATAACAAGCGCAACGAGACCGTATAGCACAAAACACTTTATAATCTCGGTCAATCAAAGAAAAGAATGAAGATATTGCATTTATTTCATTAATATTTATATGTTCCATATACCGGTTCATTTTCGATAAGAGAAAAAGTGTTTTTAACTAATAAGCAGTCTACGTAAATCAATAAATAACACACGTAAGTGCTCACATAAGAAAAATATTATTATTCTGTACTTTGTAATTATAGGAATGTCATAATGAAATCACAGAAAGCAAGTTATTTAGAAAACAATTACATTGAGATATACCGGCAATTGTTCAGGCAGTGATTTCATTAATTGAATTTATCAATCAATGTGTATTTATTTATAGTCCATCCCATACTCAGATAATCGTGGTAATGTTATGTGTGGGATAATGACCTAAGCCTTGTTACTTACATGGATGCTTAAACTGACTTAAGTCGTGTCTTAAAGATAAATCAAGTCGCCCCTAACCAATAACTTGTTAATATTGATGGAATTATGTCATCAATAATAAATAACTGAATGAAATAGGTTTAAGAAAATGTATGAGGGAGGTATGGTAGGCCTACTGCTACTCGAGTGTCCTAGAAGAGGCCCGTCTCATCCCTATGCTTCTTGGCAAGAGCACTATCTGCAACGCCTGAACTTACTATAGCTCTACATTATCCATTCGTATGTGTGACTCTCTCTCTCTCTCTCTCGCTCTCTCTCTCTCGCTTGCAATTATTCAAAACACGATACAACTAATAAGATGTTACCTCCGATAAAATTACAGCAGGCCCTTGTGTTGTTCGCCGTTGGTCGTTTTATAACTGGTATATTCAAAATCAAACCACTTCAGGTTCGATTTCAATTTCAAAGTTGTTTACTTTTGAAATTGCAATGTGTGCTGAATGGCTAAGCATCGGTACACGTGCACTAAGATAGGAAGGGTGTGGGTTTGATCACCGACCCAATGATTAGGTTATACACGTGAGTGTTCCATTGTGTAAAAAAAAAACACCCTCTAGAAATCACGCATTGTTTCTTACAACACGCATAGGAATTTAGGAAACAGGGTATTGTATACTTTACCTCAAAGCTACAATTAAAATAAATACAAATATAAAAAAATTTAAAATAATTTAAAATAATACACAAATCAGGTTTTAAGAGAATTATTATATAGAGTTTACAAAAACTATAAGGTCACTGATGAAAAATGTAACAATTGAACAATATACGATTTACGACAAACGTATTTGTATCGATATTCAAGGAAATTTCAATTTTCTCCAGTATTTTAATATATCGGTGTTTAGTATAGGAGGTTTTAGTTAACATTGATTGTCTCCCACAATATAACCAGAGATAGTTAGTGATCTGTTTATATCTTAGCGGTTTATTGTCTAGGAGGGGATTGTGCTGACTAGTGACTGGTCACAACCTGTCTAAGGTCACAACTCAGCCTAGGACAAGGCTAATGATGCTGTATAGCTGCTTTCTTTATAACCGTTAAGCTTTAACATATTTCACATTTTACAAGTTTAAAAGTCAGAGATTTAATTTATATTACATTACTATTTAATCATTTATTCCAGGCCACATAGTCCATAAATATAAGTATAAATAGGCTTAGATTAGTCAGTACGAAACAATAATAAACAAATAATGACTTAAGACCTAACGTCTTGGCACCATCATTTCATGAACGTCGATGTCAAGCAGATATTTTAATGACTCAACTTTTACTTATAAGAAAAAGTGTCGTTTATTGTAATGTGATGTTTTTTTGCTATGTATAATTCTATGTTTCTATTTATTTTGTGATGATGCTTTGTATGTTTTATTATATCCTATGTATTTCTAGTTTGTATAAACTGTGCTAGGATAAATAAATAATAATATTAAATTTTGCTATTTCACCAATAATAAATAACACAAGAAGTTTTGTTGGATGTGATGTGGAATCAGTAAAAACAGTGAATTGAGTTTGTCTGTCCAGTGGCATCAGTACCAAAGCCAGCCACGTACACGGACGGATTCTGTGTGAGCCATCTAGGGACATTTATTCTCTTCACATGAATAACGAATTGTTTATGTTTATCTTTTTATGAATAAATCCATCCTTGTCGCTTACACAATGTCTAACAAATCCTGATGATATTAAAACCTAACTTTTTATAACAGTATTCGGCTCTTTCCCTTTACAACAATGCTAAATATATTTTGTTAAACAATTTCATTACTTTTTTTATGTATTCGTTTTCCTTATGAACCCTTTAAGGGTAAACCTCAACTGTTGGTTTATTTGAGTTAAGGATATATTAAAAAATTAATCAACATGAAATAAATGTCCCAGATACTAAAAAAATACATTAATTCAATTCAAATTTGATCATCTATAATGAAAATGCAACTGGAATGAACTTCTTATTTCACGACAGCGTTTAGTGAGACTAATGTCCAGTCTTACAATGTCCCAATAACAACTTATTCGTCGAATAGCTTGTTTTCTCCATGGCAACCACCAATCAAAACCCTTGAAATCCTCCAAATAGCTTAATTGCTACAAATAACTTTCTTATAAGGAGATTGTAAGACCGGCCCTTAAGCAAAGCTATGAGATTTGGTAAGGAGGGGAAGTAGTTCATAAAATGTAATTAATGCATCGTTTTTAAAGGTAGAATGCATTTATGGATGAACTGACCAGCCAGTGAGGAATTCGAAACTCCCCCCCCCCCCCCCCCGGCATTAATTCCAAAAAGTAAAACACCATCGTGAACATATATATGCCAAACAGAAACCTTTGTGGGTTGTAATTGATTAATTTAGAGCCATAACAATGAGCTTTATGGCTGTGGCCGCGGTATATGGCCGGTTGCCGCGGTCTGCATGAAGTAAATGAGTCAATCCTGCGTGCGTGTCTATACCAGACAGCCAGCGTGGGCAGTGTACTTGTTCGCGCCTGTGCATTTCGCACGGGTAATTAAACAATTATTATTACCCTAACAATATCGTTATTTTTAATTTGATAGGAAAAAATATGACACTCCAAACAACATCGTGTCAAAAGTTGGAAATGTACTCTCATTGCTAAAAGTCGGTACAATGTTAAACATATATTTCCATTCACATAATGAATAGATGAGGGCAGAAAGGACCAGAGCTCCATAAAATTATGTAATAAACAAAACCGTGAAAAAAGAATACATATAATTAAAACCTAACAATATGAAGACCCAAGAATTATGAAATATACTTAGGCCTAGGTCCATATTGATAGTCCCTACACCGTTGTTGCCAGGTAACAGTTTCATGCATGTTATTTCCCATATAGAAAACAAATCCTTAGCAACAACGGCACCCCTATTCTATAAAACTCCCGAAATGGATTCGGGCCGAAATGGAAACAATTGAGAAATAATAACAATACTAATTGGAAATTATTGTGTCAGTTATATTGTTGTGGAACTGCAATTGTTTCCATTTCGGCCAAAATTGTTGTAATTTCCGACCGAATCCGTTTCGATGGAGTTATAGAATAAGGGTCCGGGCGTCCATAGTTAAGCTCTCGGCTGCAAGAAGTAGAAACATAGATAATAGTTGAGCTCTGGGCTGCAAGAAGTAGAAACATTGATAATAGTTGAGCTCTGGGCTGCAAGAAGTAGAAACATAGATAATAGTTGAGCTCTCGGCTGCAAGAAGTAGAAACATAGATAATAGTTGAGCTCTCGGCTGCAAGAAGTAGAAACATAGATAATAGTTGAGCTCTCGGCTGCAAGAAGTAGAAACATAGATCATAGTTGAGCTCTTGGCTTCAAGTAAGAATGTAGATCATAGTTGTGCTCTGGGCCTCCGGAATTGACTTGACTGAGTAATTAGAGTTGTCAAAAATCCTAAGGGTGGTAATTTAGCGTCCGCATTAAATGGCCACCCCTATACACGCCTGGACATGTTGGATTGTTCTATTTATCCCGGCGGCCATATCAAAACATCTGTAGGATAATAATTCTCTTTTACGTTTGGACTATTACTCATGATCAAATGGTAACTAATCATAACAATGAATTATTTTAATTTCATGGTTGTGAAAATGATGATGGATATTTGAGGAAGAATGGAAGTCAAGGGAAACATAAATGGGAATACGTTACTGAAATTGTGGTTGTTATCCAGAAATAAGTGTACGTAATGATGATAGGGAATGGCATTATGTCTGAATTACATCAGTCATGAAAACTAATTATTTTCAAGGAACGTGTACTCTCAGAGAAAACATGTTTTATTGATAATTACGAAATTTATGATTTGTGGAATTACAGAAGTGGGTTTAAAATAGGCAGTCTAATACTTAAAATAACTTGTTTTATAGTTTAATAGTGTAGGCTTGTATGTGATTTACCAAAGACATTTTGCCATAAAACAAAATTCGCATTTTATAATAATGTGAATTAATATACTTTAGTTTTTAATTTGCATTTATTTATTGCTCTTGTTTAAAAATTAAACACTTAAAAATAGATTTAATGATCAGAGATAATCAGACCTCATTATTGTTGTTTTACATTGTTTTATCCCTTTGCATTCCTATATCACAACATTGTCATGCAGGTTTTATGGATGCATCTAAATTAAATGTATCTAGAAACCAGGTAAGGTTTATACCAAACATAGAAAAAGAAAAATAGGAATTAATGCCATTTTGAGGATCATACTATCGGTTTCAGAATATTTTAAATGTTGAACGTGAAATAAAATTTTGTTCAATTAAAATGGTTACGAATTGTTTCCAAATTAATTAAAGATACATCATTTAAATTATTAATAGCAGATTTGTTTCTACATTACTATTATATGTCATTTTTGTTAGGGTTCAAGGTGACAAAGATGTACATAAGGAAAAGTTTATGTATTTTTACTTATTCTTGTGCTTAGATTGAACGCCGTTAAACTTTAACGCACATTATACATGGTATCCTTATCCATTCAAGAAGACTTTCGTAGAAAGTGAACTTTAAAATAAAAAATAAAACACACAAATTCACTTCTTTGAAAATGACAACATGTAACATTATTTTGAACTATTACTCACACGGTTTTTAATTTTATTTTTAATAATGTTTTTATTTCTACTCAAATGTAAATTTAAAAAATTGTTGTGAGAGAGGTTTTAAAGTTATTTGCACAGATGTTTACATTTTTATCTGTTACAAGAATCCACTCCAAACAAATAAATTCATAAACATGTTTTCCTACCAACCTTAATAAGCGGTAGCTTTTTATGAAATATTTGTTTTTCTTTGAGCACACAACAATGGCAATTTTTTCACGTTTTCTATTAAACTTGTATCAAACCGCTATCCCAAGCGTCGATAGATCAAAGTGATCTGCTCGATTTGTAGCCAAGTGCTCAATGTACCAAGTTAAAAAGAGAACCCCCCCCCCCCCCCCCTCCCCCCTTAAACGAGAGCCATTTTTTTTAGCTTCAACCTAACGAAATCATTTAAAGCTAATTTGACTTACCATAGCCCGAATAATGATACCTTTGACAAAACCTGAAAATTTATTTTTATATCAAATGCAAAATTGAGACTTGATTCAGGTTTCCTGTCGGGGCGATCTAAAGGAGCCAAACATATTCATACCCACTAAAATAGTTTTTACTAAAACCTTAATTTTTTTACCTGCTTGTAAAACCTGCAAACAACAAAATAAATCACGAATTTTAATTGAATTTTAGCTCGGACCCGGTTTTTAACAACTAAAAATTGCATTTAAAATCAATTTGTCTGCATTTGACTCAAACTGAACCTGTATGCACCATCTAGTATCAATATATAAATGATTCAATTTTTTACACTTATATGGGAGTGCTTCCAAAGTACAAATACACTACATATTTTGATATTGGAATTTCACGACAATTCTCTTTTGTATGTCCAATAGTTATGTAATTTATTGGAAATTTCCTTCCTCAATCCATCCTAAACATAATAAAAGTCACAAATACATATCCAGAGAGGTTTTTTTCAACTTTTTTTCCTCATGTTATACATGTATT
This sequence comes from Isoperla grammatica, assembly GCA_945910005.1. Lineage (NCBI taxonomy): Eukaryota > Metazoa > Arthropoda > Insecta > Plecoptera > Perlodidae > Isoperla > Isoperla grammatica. Next base: position 34,639,946 of record OX246743.1, read on the forward strand.
GTCTTTTCGAATTGCCAACCTTTATGCTTTTGTCTTAATTTTATGTTAAAATGTTAAAAGTTATCCACTTAGGAAATTTTATGAAGAATGTATGTAATCCTGCTTGTTTATAATTTAATAAATTGTGATTCTCCAAAAAAACAAAAAACAAATACATACACATATCTGACTATTCCCATGAATCTCGTCCCAAACAGAGAAAAGTCCACGCGTGCTCTGTGGTAATTTGAGCAGACGATAGACCACCCAAGACGACAGGCGGTAACCACAGAACTCTTGTTTTCCTCTTATTAAATACCGCGCGGTGAACACACGCCCAGAACACAATAGCCAGAGCTACGTTCACGTTGCTGCTATACGTGACGGCCTAATGCATAATTCTATCAATAAACCAATCATAGACATAGGCACACACAAACAAAAACACTACAGAAATAAACATTTAAGAATATAATAAAAAGGGCTAAACATATTTTCGTGTGAGAGAATATAAATTCATTAGTCGTTTGTTTTTTTATCGTTACCCATAAACCTCACATGAAAGTACCAAGTTCGTACTAATGGTATTATAGCAATAAAACATTTTGACACAAAACAATTTGTTACCGAGACTAAATTACCGTTTTAGTGGCTAGAATGATAAGATTTCGTGATAAGATAATGTGTATATATTGACGAAGGCCACGAGAATTATTGTACGGCCAAACCACTTCACAGGGCTACGGTATTAGTTAATGATATAGCCTACAAGCAATTGACGAGGAAACATGGAAACAATTATATCACTTCTACCTAATGTGTTTCTGACGATTTTGGCAACTCAAACGCACGGTTTATGTTGTATTGTCCCAAGTGCGATAGGAGAGATGTAGGCCTATACTCAGAGAAGAAATACAAGCTATATATGAATTCCAACTACTGTGTAATTTAGGACTGACTGTTACAAAAAAATTAATATTTCAATTTGTATATAAATTGTTCTTTGAAGGTTAATTATTGTACTAACATAATTCATTGTATTACGTTGTTCAATTCTTCATTTGTAGGGTCAAGCAATTTACAAGTAAACTGCGTTTTATTTTATGTGTGGATAGATTTCCATATAAATACATGAAAAGATTATGTTACATAATATGATTACAAATTAGAATACTCGGTGTTGACTTCACTGGCAATGAACATGGAACCTTGTCCGTTGACTAGGTAGAAAGTATGACGGAATGTCCGAGAACCCCAGAGTATATTCACCATAAAGACGGCGAAAACTCTTCAATCAGTATTGCTGGTATCGGGAATGAACCGGCGATCTCCCGAATTAGAGCTTCGTGCTAGATCGGTGTTCGGTAGCAGAACTAATGATGGAATGATGGACAGCGGTACTGAGGATGGCATATTGATATATTTGCTTCATGTGTGGGCTACATTCCCTGGAAGTGATATTGATATAGGCTTCATACAATCATGTATAATCAATTACCCTTTATCTGTTCAGTAGGTTCAAATAAAAACAAACAAACTGGGCTAAACACTCACGTAGGCTTTCGCGGCCCGAGTCGATCAATAAACTTGAACTTGGCTTTCGGGTATAGCCACGTCAATTATCGCTTAAAAGCTGACGTTTCGGGCAGGTTACACTACCTATCGTCAGAGCTAAAACTTGAAGAAGTCACAGAATAAACAATAGGGAAACAATAGGGCTTGTCACAGTCACAGAGTGGAGCTGGACCGAGTATAGGTTTCATTCTGTGACTTCTTCAAGTTTTAGTTCTGAAGATGGGTAATGTAACCTGCCCGAAACGTCAGCTTTTAAGCGATATCTACGCGGCTATACCCGAAAGCCAACTTCAACTTTATTGATAAACAAACTGGCTGCCACAGTTTGGACTTTAGACCACGGCTTGATTTCTAATGTAGACAACAGTCACACAAACGAACTGGCTGCCACAGTTTAGACTTTAGACCACGGCTTGATGTCTAATGTAGACAACAGTCACACAAACGAACAAGAAGCTGTTCTCAGTAGTTAAACTAACTGGACGTTCGTAGTTCGAGAACCTGTTTGGGAAAATATTTATCGCCGTCACCCTATTATTTAGTATGCTACCTTTTGTTTTGTTTTAAATCTGCGTTTAAGCCTCAACAGGGGAGAGTATTTATTGCTATTGCTATCAGAGTATCTTATTATTTCTTTATTAACGCATACAAGTATTTTTTACAACTGATGAGATGCTGTTATGGAAAAAGTGGGATCCGATTTTCTGTATATACGTTACAATCTTATTATCTTCATTATCATCTTTCAATACCATTCTGTTTACGTTATAAACGAACAGTGCTCGAAATTAATTTTCGAATTAATTTTAATGGTGACAAGGAACAGTTTATAAGTCCGACGATATGTTTTACAACTTTTCACCTGTTCTACAATGTTCCTTTTTATTATTTATTGCATTGTTTTTGTTCTTGTTATCTAGATTCTTCGTCTGTCATATTTGGGCACATTTTTATTTTAGTTACTTAAACGTCATTACGTCATTTTGAAAACTATCTAGAATCCTTTCTATGGTTCTCATCACGGTTCTCCGAATCTTCATGTAGAAAAATACTCAAAACAACAATAAAAATGTGAAATGAAGGTTATAATTATTGTTGATGATCTTGTATGCCTCAATGAACTATCACATATCATTTGAATACTTATTTCTTATTGTTGTGTATTGTTTTAGTTGAAGATTAAGGGGACCGTGATGAAACTGAAAGGGTGAAAGTGTTCTATTGTTATGTTTACTAAGTCCAAGGCTTGTCTAGTGCTCCACACAATACCCCACACAGACAGACATACCGCTTCAAAGAAAGGTATAACACATGGACTACAAGTGTTAGCATCAGCGAACAAGAGTAAAGCTAACTTGAAACCACAGAACCTCATGTGCTACGCTGGCCTATATATTTAGATATCCCTCTCTTGTCCTGTACCATTCAGCTGTGCGTGTGCGTGTGCGTGTGCGTGTGCGTGTGCGTGTGCGTGTGCGTGTGCGTGTGCGTGTGCGTGTGCGTGTCCGTGTGCGTGTGCGTGTGCGTGTGCGTGTGTCGGCTGCGCGCATCTCAAGTCACACACGCGTGTGCAGTAACAGCTTGGACACGTTTAGCACGCTGTGCATTGAGGATATAATTAAAGTACTTAGCTGTGCAACAGATGGAAACAAATAGAGCGACAGAAAAAATATACCTGCGTGCCAAAAATTGTTTTTGAAAAAATAATTGGTGTAAAATAATATGTGCATTTATGATTTATTGTATTTATTCAAATGTCTTAGGAAAGCATTTATCGAAACAAAACGAGCCATATGTGTTTAGGAAATCTTTTGAGTGTTTGGGTTGTGTTTGGGATAGCTTACATGGGCGATACAGGTCGACAAAGCTATTGTTACCAACATGTTGAAGACATAACGGCAGGAGATGATAGCTATTGGATGCAAAGAAGAATCTATATTATAATAGATCGATATAATAGAGAAATAGACATATGCGGATGTATACACAAAAAAAGAACAAATAATTCTTTTTAGATAATGTATTAGTTGAGAGTTTGTTATTTAATGCACAACCATTTTGCTCTGTGATAAAATAGTTTGCATGCTGCTGCATAGGTATACACGCCATTGTGTTTAGGGATTAGATTTAATTTTAGATACAATATGTAAAAAGAAATAGCAAACGTCATCGCATGTTTTCCAATAACAAAAAAGATAAATTGTACATATAGATCAATTAAAAAATAACAACAAACAAGATATTTCCGGATGTTTTTAATTAACTGTTATGAGATAAGGGTTTAACATGTTGCCGTATAGTGTGGTTCTGTATATAGTTCTTTCAAAATCGATCATTATTTTCCAAATTTATTTTTCTCGTGACTGGCCAGTGCCTGTAGAGTATATTTTCAGCTGTACCAAAACGGATTATAAGAAACGATAAAAAAACTAACCATTTTTGAAATACATAATATATATTTTTTAAGCACAGTTTTTGTCTCAATGGTTATAAGAAACTACTTTTTTCTGAATCATCATGAATCAAACTGGACACACAAGATATGATCAGACACATTCTCCCCTGAACATGTACGAACATGTTCGACACTGATAAAAAGATGAGAATCGAGAGAGATGAAGGTTTTTGTTGACGTCATTAAAACGACATTCAAAGTAAACATGGTTGTATTATGCAGGGCTACATAGATAATATCAAGAACTAAAGATTAAATCTTCTAGAAAGGGTGAAAATGTAATACGAGTAGATAAAATACAAATATTTGAGATATTATTGAAATTAGCTGATTTTATCTTAACGAAATATTCATTTTACATATTTTTGAAGATTATCTGTAGACCAATGACGGTATTATCTAGGTCTCCATAATTCCAAAATTTGATTTTAAAGGGGCACAAAAAACCTTGAATCCCCCATATGTCGACAATAAATGGAAACCAATGAAACGCACATTTGAACACAAAAATCAGCAGTTCTTTCTCAAACCCTGCCATTATACCATACAGTATATGAGACTACCTACCATATAGGCCCCTAGTCAAAGTTGCTTTTTTCGACTACCATTGAGTCACAGAGTATGAAACAATTTGAAGTGGATTTCTTTTAAACGAGACAAAACTTAATTGACATTTTTACAAAATTCGAAAATTGATGAAACTACTACGACTGTGTGCAATCTTCTACCCAGAAGTACATACAGATTATCAATGTAGTTGTTATACTTATAATTACATCATTAATAATAGAATACTCACAGAGTTCCTTAATAAGATTAATTACCCACATTAACGCCCGTAGAACCCATTCCACTGTACAACTTACATCAAAGTTCGAAATAATAACATTATAATTGAATATATTTTCTCTCTACCATGATATTTCGTTTAGCGTATATTTCAACACCGGAATGTTTCTGAATGTATGTAAATGTGCTTTGCGATATTAAAATTAACTCTCCTTTATAGAGACTTGATTATGATATGTAGGGTAGACTATTTAGAGCCTTTGTAATACAAAATGGGTTAAGGGGAGGGGGGGGGGGGGGGGGGGGTAATATCTTCATCTCTCGTGTTACATAAGAGAAATAACAATTATTAAGGGTTTAGATGTTTTGGCTGCAGCCCTCAAAGGTAACGAGTGTCTAATGTGACAGAGTCGGCTCAAGACGAAGGTAAAGGATGGAGATTGCAACAGATGCACAGCACACTGCGATCACCTTCCTGGTCCTAATGGAGGACCACGACAACGACAGGAGACTGTCTCGTACACCACGGTCCGAGGTTCGAGTACTGTCTTCACCTCCCTAAGTCGCTGACTCAGTTGTTGCGTACGTCATTCCCTGAGAGTAAACTATGATTACTCCGAGTACAGATTACCCAAGAGGTCCACAACTTTGTCTCCGGACTGTACGCACCGCTCGTTTCGAATAATTTTTGAGCCACTTGTAAAGCTCGTGGTCCATGCCTGGCTGTTATGAAGGGCGATCACCGCTTGAGGGCTTGGGCCAGCTCTCACGAGGAGGGGGGAGGGGGGGATAATTTAATACGGGCCCTATCGTACCATTGGCCATCACTAACGCAGAAGAAACTCAACGCTTACCACAAAAAAATACTACCTCCGTATAGGAAAAACTAACCTATAAATTATATCCAGCCGCCCTGGGTAAGCGGCCATCTTGAAGTGGTCTCAGGTAGAACTCGCGAGGTAAAAAACAATAATTTGGGTAATGCCCCGTGTGCTTCAATTGGTGCCGTGCGTTGGGTTCTCTCGTGACTAGGCCGCCAGGCCGGGCGCTGTACACATCCACACTCTTGCTACACTGTCCCCTGTCCTCTTGAGTGTGATGCTGTCACTGTCCTCTCAGCCAGCGTAGTTGCCCGTGCTTCAATTGGTGCGGTGGGCTCTATCGTGACTAGGCCGCTGTACACATCCACACTCTTGCTATACTGTCCGCTGTCCTCTTGAGTGTGATGCTGTCACTGTCCTCTCAGCCAGCGTAGTTGCCCGTGCTTCAATTGGTGCGGTGGGCTCTATCGTGACTAGGCCGCTGTACACATCCACACTCTTGCTATACTGTCCGCTGTCCTCTTGAGTGTGATGCTGTCACTGTCCTCTCAGCCAGCGTAGTTGCCCGTGCTTCAATTGGTGCGGTGGGATCTCTCGTGACTGAGCCGCTGTACACATCCACACTCTTGCTATACTGTCCCCTGTCCTCTTGAGTGTGATGCTGTCACTGTCCTCTCAGCCAACGTAGTTGCCCGTGCTTCAATTGGTGCGGTGGGTTCTCTCGTGACTAGGCCGCCAGGCCGGGCGCTGTATACACATCTACACTCTTGCTACACTGTCCCCTGTCCTCATGAGTGTGACGCTGTCACTGTCCTCTCAGCGTAGTTGCCCGTGCTTCAATTGGTGCGGTGGGTTCTCTCGTGACTAGGCCGCTGTACACATCCACACTCTTGCTATACTGTCCCCTGTCCTCTTGAGTGTGATGCTGTCACTGTCCTCTCAGCGTAGTTGCCCGTGCTTTAATTGGTGCGGTGGGTTCTCTCGTGACTGAGCAGCTGTACACATCCACACTCTTGCTATACTGTCCCCTGTCCTCTTGAGTGTGATGCTGTCACTGTCCTCTCAGCGTAGTTGCCCGTGCTTCAATTGGTGCGGTGGGTTCTCTCGTGACTAGGCCGCTGTACACATCCACACTCTTGCTATACTGTCCCCTGTCCTCTTGAGTGTGATGCTGTCACTGTCCTCTCAGCGTAGTTGCCCGTGCTTCAATTGGTGCGGTGGGCTCTCTCGTGACTAGGCCGCCAGGCCGGGCGCTGTACACATCCACACTCTTGCTGTACTGTCCCCTGTCCTCTTGAGTGCGATGCTGTCACTGTCCTCTCAGCCTGCGTAGTTGCCCGTGCTTCAATTGGTGCAGTGGTCTCTCTCGTGACTGAGCCGTGGAGGCCGGGCGCTGTACACATCCACACTCTTGCTATACTGTCCGCTGCCCTCTTGAGTGTGATGCTGTCACTTAGCTGTCCTGTCAGTCAGCCCGTAGTTTATTCCGCGTTGAATTGTCTTGTGTGAGTTCTAGGATCAAATCCTGGTTGGGCCATGAATGTCAAGTGATGTTTTTCATCGCCTCATAGTCATAGTCTCAATTACCATCATTGTCCAAATATGAGACGGTAAACTCAAATATCATCATCATCACTGTCCCCTTCCGTCTCTATACCGGTACTGTCCCCTGTCCTCTGTCCTCTTGAATGCGATGATGTTACTGTAACGTGCCTGCCTGTCACCTGTTTCTCTTGAGGGTGTCACAGAATCAATGTCCTGTCATGTCACTGCACTGTCATCCGTCCTCTCGAGTACGGTGATGTTACTGTCCCATGTCCCTGGCGTACAATGACAGCCTGTCACCTGTCTCCCTGGAGGGTCACACATCACATGATAACTGTCACTCTTGAGTGATGCTACTGTCCCTGACGCACGATGACAGCCTGTCGCCTGTCTCCCTTGAGGCATACATGATAACTGTCACTCTTGATTGTGATGCTACTGTCCCTGCCGTACGATGACAGCCGTGCGCCTGTCTCCCTTGAGGCACACATGATAACTGTCACTCTTGAGTCTGATGCACTGTCCCTGACGCACGATGACAGCCTTTCGCCTGTCTCCCTTGAGGCACACATGATAACTGTCACTCTTGAGTGTGATGCACTGTCCCTGACGCACGATGACAGCCTGTCCCCTGTCTCCCTTGAGGGTCACACATTTAAGCTGTCAGTCGTGACTCAATTACATCGGAGTCGCGCCTCTCAAATTATAACACTTGTTGAGTGGTCCAGGACTCTCATTGCGACATGTTAGCGTTGTAATGAGGGGCCGCAGGAAGTCACTTCCTAGAACTTGTTGACTAACTCTACATGAGATGATAGTAATCTGACTTGCTTCAGTAAGGAAGCTTGTTCGGTGCTGAAAACAAAGAGCGCCCCAATGATCCGGTAGGCTTCAAGTCAATATGCACTTCAAAGCTTTACCATCGTAATCCATGCTGTGGTGCACACCAGTTTTACCTGATAACCGATAGAGGTGGCTCAGCGGTAGACGTGAGACTCTAATTCGGGAGGTCGCCGGTTCGATTCCGGCCACCGGCTATCCTGACTGAAGGTTTTATAGAGGTTTTCTTCAGTTGTAAAGGTGAATGCTATGATTGAGTCATACTAACAGCCCTCGAACATTCTTTCCCCAATATCCAAACATCTTAACATTACCTCATTATCTCATGTCAGTGTAGAAAGAGACATAACGTATTAAATAGACCATCTACAAGTGCTACCTTATTATAGTCCTCCGAAGAGAGGCACTTGTCCACCCTATAACGGAGTTTCCTTCAATAATAATAATTATTATTACCTGATATTGTAACTAACTAGGTATGTTAGGGTGTTTGGATAGTATGGAAGGAATGTCCAAATCCCAGCATTCGCCTTCTGACTGAGGAAAATCTCTGAAGAATCATTCAATCAGGATTGCCTGTATCGAACCGGTGACCTTCCCAATTAGAGTCTTTCATGATACCGCTTAGCCACCTCTATCGGGGTCAAAAGTCACGTAGGTAATAAATGTTCTGGTCTGGTTTATTGGCCAGTATCAAGGAAGTAGAAAAACTTGGTGAAGACTATAAATCATCTAATGTTGTATCGTTGAGTGAGTAATATGGGGTAGAGGCCCCACGCTATCGGCAGTTTGTCCACCGCCTTTCACTGCCCAAAATACTTCAGTCGGGTAGTAGAAGTTCGCCAAGCGACGCGATGACAGAGCCTGATTGGTCGGCTACTTCACCGAAGATATACGAAGACAGCCGAAAACTCCGTCATCACGTCGCTTGGCGAATTTCTACTACCCGACTAAAGTATGTTATTTTTATTTTATTTTATTTTATTGTAATAAGGCCAGTGTAGGGCACAATGTCCTCTTTAGACTGATGAGTGATGATTGATGAATGATAATGAGGAAGGGAGGAGGGGAAGCCTGGTACCGGCACGTAGCCTACTCCTGTCGAAAAGTACCATGTGGACAATCGGCTTTACGTCCCATCCGAAAGGACGGTGTAACTTTGACCATGGGCAGCATAAGGCGGTAGACAAACTTTCGATTGCGTTGCGACTCTACCCTACATTACTCACTCAACGGTTATATGTGCAGAATATACAGTTACAGTTACAAACCTCCTGAGACCTAAGTCTTTAAACGGACGTTTTGAAACAAAACATCAGCTCATAACGTTAAGTTTATAACGTCGATGCTTTGTGGTTTGAATCAAGTGATAGTCTTGAATATTTGTACTGGCGCTACGCACGATAAACAGGTTAGCTGTGGACCAATCAGAATCGAGTATTACTAATTCCAGCAGCATCTATTAATATAGACTACTATCCAGAGGACCGTGGTTGAGAACGTTGAAAAGTACCAAACCACGGGGTTTCTTTCCGTTGGGAAAAGACGACGTGGGATGTCGAGAAATAAGCGTTTTGGTTTCAAGATAGTATTTTCAAGAAAAATAGGGTTTTAGACCATGTGACCTCCGATAACGTCAATAATTTGTCGAGGTTTTGTTTCCAGACTTGGCCCCGATTCAGAACTACCAAGCAATGAGATGAAGGCGCTTGACAAACTGTTTAATCTTAGACTGAAAGTAAGATCAATTCATTTGAGTAGATGCCACAAAATGAATGTATTTATTCGATTATTTTTGGTTAGTTTAGTCTAGTTTAGTCTAGTCTAGTCTAGTCTAGTCTAGTCTAGTCTAGTCTAGTCTAGTCTAGTCTAGTCTAGTCTAGTCTAGTCTAGTCTAGTCTAGTCTAGTCTAGTCTAGTCTAGTCTAGTCTAGTCTAGTCTAGTCTAGTCTAGTCTAGTCTAGTCTAGTCTAGTCTAGTCTAGTCTAGTTTAGTTTAGTTTAGTTTAGTTTAGTTTAGTTTAGTTTAGTTTAGTTTAGTTTAGTTTAGTTTAGTTTAGTTTAGTTTAGTTTAGTTTAGTTTAGTTTAGTTAGTTTAGTTTAGTTTAGTTTAGTTTAGTTTAGTTCAGTTCAGTTTAGTGTGTCTTCCTTTGATTAGAGCCAAGATAAAAAATTTAATGCGTCAAGTGCTATGGATCCAATAAAAGCAACACCTAGTATAAGTGCAGTATTGTATTACGTGCTTGTTTTACCTGTTACCGAGCAGTATTTACAATATGGTCAAACATGAAATAATATTTGACACATTTACTGATAATTTTCATATCTCCAGTTACCGTATTATTAATGTCTTGATGTTTGTTCATCAACCAACATCCATAGTTAGCGCGAGATTGAGCAACTTGAGACGGGCTCTCTCGCAATATCGCCAATTACGCTGAATTGAATGCGGAAGAGAAACCAGGAACACGAATAGTGCTAAACTATCAATCTATTTTTAACGAGCATGGATACACTAGAATAGTGGACGCCTATATTCGCAGTTTTAAACGTTGAGAATTGCAAATACGTTTTTAAAACTCGTCATGATGTTTAATAATTTTGTACTTGGGTGTATTATTTATTTTATTTCAATATTGTTTGTTTAATCACTATAAATTTGTATTTTTTAAGTATATTTGTGCAGAACTATGTGCATGGGAAGTTGTGATGTAAATTAAAATGAAGACATGTTTAGCTTCAGTTAAAAATAACGAATCAAAAACGGAAACACGAATTTGGTGTGTTCTAATTCAAGAGAAATCAGTGTCATGATAAGTTATAAACTATACAGATCAGTTTGTTTAATTTTACGATCAGGCAGTAAAGCAGAACTAGTTCTATAATTTGATTAGCTACTGTGTAGGCATAGTGAGCGGGTTGCCATTACGAAGTGTACTGGCAAACTGTTATTATACGCTTGAGATAATCATAACAACTGGAACTGCTTCGTATGAGAGGTCAATGTTAATTGAATCTTTCCAGTTCATTCGATAGGATTCGCTCTCTTGAGAAAACATTCAAGGTTTATGGAGAATCTATGTATGTTGGGGTTTATACGACATAGGGTATTGGGGATCGAATAGATTATTAATTGATCTAGACAATCAGATTCTTTGTTTGCGGGTCTGATCTAAGATCTATAGTAGGCCACATAACTAAATCAGGTTTATTTAATTTACAATGTAATAATATGTTATTCTTAGAATCTATTTTTGTCTTATGTGCCCACTTTCCTGTATTTTAACAATTTCTACGCTTTTCCCAGTAACGGGCGGGGTATAGTCTCCACTATACACATAATGCGTGAGATTGCGGTGACCTCTACACGAAATATGTAAATAAAAACCACTCAAGTTTATTTTACAGTCAGAGTATTCCTCAGTTTTATCCACGTTAAGAACTTAAATTATAAATTAACCTTTATTAGTTGTTTCAACTTGTGTATGTTTTCGATCCACAATATTAAGCGTGAGTCACGAAAATATTAAATAAGACGCATTTTTAAGTACTTGTTTGTGTGTGCGTGTATTGCCTAAATAACAACAACGCATGTTCAATCTCATGAATTCGTGATTTGTTTTAAACAGTCTGTTTAACAGTGTTTGTTTAACAGTCAGTTCTGTTCTCTTTCATGTCTTCATATGTCCAGGATTAATTGTTACACTTCCCAATATTGGTGCATAAACGATGTTCCCTTTACTTGCAACGTACTCTTTATCACATTTAATATTTACCCCCATCAAACCATGTGAAGGCTGAAGGTATCGAGGCTTCTTAATAATCACATTTCATAGGAGGAACGCCCTCTCCCCCCCTCATATTTCCCGACATGCCCACAATATCAAAACACCTCACCTTATAACATTTCACCTCACGTATTTTGGCGTATTAAATAATTAAAATATAACTAAATTGAGAACCGTCTTAATTTCGATCGGTTTTGTTTTGTAAAATGCCCCGCGGCTGAGTCGAATGGATCAATTTGAAGGTAAGTATAGTTCAGGTGGAGCTTGTTCCAAGTATGAACACTGATCCGTTACAGAGATATAATGTGCGGTGTCACTTAAGTCTTCATTACTCAATAGGAATATCAGAAAATAGAGCTGTGATGTTAGGAGTGGCCACGCACGCACACGATATCAAATGCAATAGTCGAGAGATTCAACTGAGTTATCATGACAAATCGATAATACTGGAACCAAAAATAAGAAGCATCAAGTAAAACAAAAACTAATGTAGGACTTTTCTTTTGCAATAAACTGCCAGATAAGATAAAATGTCTTAAGTAAAAATCTTTCTATGCTGAATTACGGAAATACATGAATGTGAGGTGCATATATAGTGTAGACGAATTTTAAGTAATTGTTATATTCATTAAAGGCCTAATGTAGTATAATATTGTTGTGCAATGTGGGTCCTATACTCTCTCCATTTATGTAATTATTGGTATTTTAAGATGTATAAATGTATATCTTAACCTATTGTATCAAAATTCTAGCTTTAGTTTATCAATTTGACAATGCTGATATTGCTGACAGTGATATATATAATCCAATGCTGCTAATAAAAACAAACAAATGTACTGCTGTGATTTTGATCGATTTTACCGCTTTGACCATCACGACACCAGATCAGGACACGTCAATTAGGGATACAAGTAGAACGGGTATGAGAAATAAAGATCTTACTTCGGCAATCGTGTATATTTACGCAAAATTATGTTGTTCTAGATATTCACTGATAGATAAGCTGGTCTAACTTTTCTCTGTTGAGAAACTTACTATTGATCTATCTATCTATGTCAACGAGCATATGTTTGGAATTGGGATATTGTTTCAAAATGATTCACTTTTTTCGTTTCTGATGTCATAACACGTTTTGCCACAATCTGCATCAAACTATTTGAATTAATCCGATATTTTAATGAAGGTCTTTTGACTGATAGTGACATTTGAGGGAAGAGAAAGAAATAAAGAATGAAGGTATGGAAGCGTAAGGGTCGTTTAGCTGAAGCCATCAAGGAATACTATACAGATCAAGAAGTATCATTGAAAGGCAAGTGGAAAGAAACTGCTAGAGACAGACAAAAAATATTGCAATATTTGTAACAGGTAATCCGAAAATAGAAATACTTGACAACAATGCACGGATTCATAACATAAATTGTGTTTAAAAAATAAGCTATTCAAATTTGAAATTATACTTTGAATGTTCTAAAAATGTGTCTTGTGTGTGCATACACGCATAATGCGTGTGGATCAATAGACTTATATTCGATATTTTCAGCTAATTTTTCGATGATAAAGGTGCATGCCCTTATTTGGAGTTAAAACAATGATTCTGAAATCCCAATTTAACAAAAATAAATATTTTGATCTTACAGTGTTCGTGCTATGATATAGCTGATATGTATTTTATACCAACACAACTTGTGGTCCTAAATTTGGCTTTAAACGTGCTGTTATTATTTAGTATAATGTCAGTTTGAAGTCCATATAAGCCCAATCAAAAATACATTAAGATTGTGTATAAGGCTTCGATGAACAAGTTGTTGTTCATTATATACATGTATACGGACACCTGCCCTGCAGAAATACAATGTTGCATGATTATCTTTTATGCGCGTCTAAATTGCCTAATAACAATAAAAAGAAATTGTGCTGGCATAAGTCTATTATTATCAATAGTGAATAGAGTTATAACTTATGATGAAAACTGATAGGTATGCATAAAGAACACTGCCATATAATAATTACTGAGTCAATTTTCATATACAAAACCCTCCATCACATTAAATCTCTGAATAGTTAAATTATCAATCTTTGATCATATATAAATATCTTGTTAGGTACTAATGATTATGGTATATTTAATTACCCTAAATGTTAATTATTTATGAATATACATAGAAAACCACGAAAAATGTTTAATTATGGTTTCAAACAAGCACATTATATAGGGTGTTTAATGAAATTAATTTTTATGAACTACGAGGCTTAAATAATGTTATAAATTGTTATAATTGTCAGATTGAAAACAATGATCTGATGTTCTCAGAGCACTCAATGAGAGTAACGAGCCATGGGTTGCAGGAAGTCTGTTTTACAGGCCACTACCCCGTACCGTCTAGGCAGGAGTAGACTATGTGCTTCATCACCTCACCAGCTATACTCGGTATTCATCCTAGCAAGGGTGATAGTGAACTGTTACGATAATAGAGGACGTTTAAGTTATTTTCCACATTTACACAGTTACAACATGATGCTGATGACGATGATGACGATGATGATGAAGGTGCCTACGACGATGATGACGACGATGACGATGATGACGATGACTACGACGATGATGACGACGATGACGATGATGACGATGACAACGACGATGGTGATGATGACAACGACGATGATGATGATGACGATGATGACGATGACAACAATGATGACGACGATGATGACGATGACAACAACGATGACGATGACGATGATGATGACGATGATGACGATGACAACGACGATGACGATGACAACGACGATGACGATGACGACGGTGATGAAAATGATATAGATTATAGGAATTATTTTTACTTTTTTATTGTGTCGATAACAGACTGAAATATTTCAGTGATGTAATGGGTTACGAAAATTAGTAATAAACACTCTTCCCGGAATATTTTGCCAACATTTTTAATTTTTTTTTTTGATTTCAAATCTATATTTGTTTAATAACATAATTCCTTTATATTATTCTACTTTGTAACTTTGTAATTTGTGTGTGTATGATTTGTAATTTATAATTATGTACACTTGTTATTTGACTTGTATTTTTACCTGTATTATTGTATTGTTTTATATTATATTTATTATGTTATACCTACGAGTAGAAGGCCCCAGCTACGTTTTAAGTATAGATCAGAAATTTGTTTAGTGTTTGGAGCTGTGCTCATTGCTGTCAACCCATTTCGTTTAGACCTACATTTGTTACAACTTACAAATATTAGAAAAATAAAAACTTCTTGACCTCAATTTTAATAGACCAATACAACAACAATAGAAAAAAATTAATATGATACGCTTGTTGTAGACTTCTTTTATTATTGAACATAGGTGACGAGATATCCCACACAAATGGACACCTGGATCATTCTTGGAATGGCTCACGATTGTGTGGAACATCTAGGGGGCCGCCATGAGCCAAAATTCGCCGACTAAAAACATTAAAACACAGTTTCCATTCAATTACTAATGTGCAGAAACCAGTAAAAAGTTCCTTTAGAGTAAGAGAGTGTTATTGGATGGTAGTGACGCAGTAGTTTGGCTCAATATGCGGGCAGCGCCGACAAAGAGATGGTTCCTTCAGAGCCAACACAATGACATCACCTAAATATAGATGAGTCTGTCAGTAAAACAAGTCGTAAATATGCCAACCCACCTGAAATAAGGTAAAGTTGCCTGTATGAAGGGTAATTATGAGTGCAGCACCTCTCTTTGAACATGGTTAGAACCAGAGCAGGATTTATAGGTACTTAGAGTACTCGCAGGAATAGGCCTCCGCGTAACTGAGAGGCCCCCGAAATAAAAATAAAATAAAAAATAATAATAATAATTTCTAAAACTTTATTAAAATGTTGAATTAAATCTAAACAAAAATACTATTCTGTATTATGATACATCTGAATAACATACCACTCATCTCTGCTACCGAAAGCTCTACGGTGTTGACTCGTTTGTTACCTTGAAAGTACCTTATCTTTCCGTATTGAATATAGGGCCTCTACAAGGGGTGCGCGCAGGACCCCACGAACTAATTAATAGAAATACGCCTCTGGCGTGAAAACCCACGAGTGAAGAATAAGATCAAAGATTGACCAACGTGACATATTTAGTCCTGGATTCACAAGAAGACTATTTGTCTATTTATATTATCTATTATCTATTATTATCTATTATCTATTATCTGTTTGTGGATGTAACTGGTGACCAGCCTAACTTTAGACCCCCTTGTAAATTCAGGCCCATTTATGAGAACAAATGTTTAAAACATGAAACATGTCTTTGTTCCCACCGTGAATTAGTTTCAGTGACCTGTAAAAAAATTTCGCCAAAGGCCCAAAGCTCGGCTGGCCTTGAAGAAGTTCGGGCTATGTATTGAATATAGAATAAATTGTGTTGTAACTATTTAGGAGCATCTGTACCATGATCTGTCACGATCACGCTTAGATAACATTGTATAAACATGGGCTTATAACAGTAACTGCGTGAATTCGTTTTCTAAATTCTAAAATCCTCAGAATGCCCTGTGCTGTGTTGAAGTTATAAACAAACAAACGGCTCTATTTTACGATAAGTAATTTAATTTCTATTATAGTTAACAAAGTTATTAAAAAGTCTTGAAAGATAATTCCAGCTTTAATGACAGATATATCGATCATGGCAGCTGCCAAGGCTACAACGTTTTTTGTTGTAACGCCCCTCATTTTTACCCCCATCCCCTATATCCTACTTATAAGTAATTTGAACTCGCAGGATAGGTTTACCATCTGCGTCTTACCCTAACGTAACTATATTAAACCATGTCCTACGTAGGCCCGCCTAAACGAAGATAACGCACTGAAAATAATTCATTTCGTTCTTCGTAGGTATTTATGTATTTCTTTATGATAATGGCAATATTTGGGTTTTACTTCCCATATTTGTAACTTTGGCTAATCGAGGCGATGAGTGGGTGATATTTATTTTTTTTGTTTTAAATTATTGAAATTATTGAATTTTTTTTATTACATTTATTACATGATATATGAAGATGAAAAACGCCACTTGTCCAAATCATATCCAAATTGCACATCGCGGGGTCGTCATAAGGGGAGTCCAGCAAGGGAGCGCCAAGTGGGGAGGAAAAATCTTCAGTGGAACAGCGGGAGAAAAGGGACAGGGTCTTCTTTCGTCACCTCGTACGACTAACAGAGTCAGTCTGGGCCTATTCTACCCCGGGCCGAGACGGGTCGTATTTCTTTACGTTTACAAAACCAGTCAATGAAAGGGGGATGGCAGAAAAGAGCAATTGTAGTTATTGTGTTGTTTTTGTATACATATGCACCAATATAATTACGATTTGTTCCCAATCACTACACAGATACATAAAAGTGAGTTGGCTGCTACAAACAGCTTGAAACACATGTGCGACTGAGAACCGATACTTAAATATTATGTATGAATATGTATAATCACATTGACAAAAAAAGATATTACAATAAAGCAAAACGAAAAAAATATATAACAAATATAATAATAAAATATACAACCATTACAATAATTACTTAGTTAAAAGGATAAAGGTAAAGTTGAGACAAAAGTGAGCTAAAGTTTAAGGATGACATTGTATTATTGTAATATAGTAATTTATCCTCTGTATCGAGTTTTCTAAAGATCGGCCACGGGATATACTTCCTTGTCTATGGATGCTATCTGTGATGCATAAACAGTGACTTGGAGCTACTAATAAATTGTACAGATTGCCACAATGAAAGTCAGCGCTTGTAAGTTGAGTGGGCGGACTCAAGATTCACATTCATTTATTCATGGGGACCTTCAAACAAAAAACACTCCTGCACCCGTGTGTTTAAACAGCATACGTACCCACAAAGGTTGAGACTTCCACATACACCATTTTAGATTTTAAAATATCCACATAAACTTGTGAAGAGTGAAAAATAGGAGGAGGGGTCTAGATGCAAAACCAGCCAAGTCACATTTAAGTAGTTTCCGGCAACATTGACTTTTATCACATAACTTAGGCCCGGTTTCTCAATCGGTCATTAACGGGGCCGTTTTCTGACGGTCCGTTATCTGCATAGGGTTTATTGGGTTACTGATTACGGACCGTCAGCTAACGGCCCCGTTAACGACCCGTTAAGCAATTGAAAAACCGGGCCTTAGTTCCTAATGGTAATTTCAAAGATGTTGAACTATTCAGAAACTCAACGGATAGCTCAACTAGTTATTTGATATTTCTATATGAAGAAGCGCTCTTTACGTCACCAGAACGTATTGTTTTCCAACATACATTATTTTTTTTTTCAGATTTATTTTCATAGTGGTTACACATGTACATGTTATAGAGAATAGTTTGAATGCCCCAGTAAGAAAACAGTCTTGTGGCGGGGCATTTATGTGAAGATAAAAAGAAATGAAGCAAGATAATAATTTGGTAAGAGTATTAAAAATATTAATCCATTAGTAATCCATTAGTAGGCCTAAGAATGTCATTATTTGTTATACATATCATTTTTGTTTTACATTTAAAATCTCCTTATACACAATCGTTGACAATAATATAAAATATACAGTTTTTAGGTGTTTTTTTTATAAAGATACTTAGCTAAATCAGAAATTATAGAGGTTTTGACAGGTATTATATAATATACCACGAAACTATTATGTAGTTTATAAAGCAATAGTGATGTTTCGATTGTCGATGATGATATGTCAATAATCAGTTTTGTTACTGAGTGGGTAGACTCTAAATGTGAATTGATTTATTTATTTATGTTCTATCTTGACCCTCTATTGGGGTATCGTATTTCAATATTACCAATATAGATGCTATGGAAAGGACAATAATAGGACCAATATTATATGCTACCAAGAGTGCTTCTTGAATTTATTTATTTATGTTCTTTCTTGACCCTCTATTGGGTAACGTATGTCAATATTACCAATAGATGCTATGGAAGGACAATAATAGGACCAATATTATATGCTACCAAGAGTGCTTCTTGAATTTATTTATTTATGTTCTATCTTGACCCTCTATAGGGTAACGTATGTTAATATTACCAATAGATGCTATGGAAGGACAATAATAGGACCAATATTATATGCTGCCAAGAGTGCTTCTTGATATGAATTTAACTATATAGTCGCGTCGCGTTAACATGCAAGGTGTTGTCGTCACGGATTATGTAACAGTGAAGTGACGCGTGTGACAACTACCAACCTAAATCTAGTCGCATCCTGTTCTCCTGCCTCAAGTATTGTAGTGATGACATCGCCCTTATATTGTCAGACGTGGTGGGGTCGCATTCCATTCACGGTTGGTGCAGTCAATACAGTGGACAATAACAATGCAGGTATCGGGCAATCTCGAGTTGAATACCGTTGAAATAGACCGTGTGGAGCGACCGTCTCTTCTCAGAATTTTATAAGGGACACCTCGCTTCTTACGGCGTCGCCAGTATAAATTATTCCCAGATTGCAGTTTCTGATTTTTTGCAATCCTCATTTCGTTTGAGCTGGGACCGTTAACAAATCAGTTTTTCTTTTTTTTTCTTCTTTCTGTTTTCTTTTTTTTTTTTTCTTTTTTTTCTTTTTTTTTTTTTTTCTTTTTCTTTTTTCTTTTTTCTGTTCTTTCTTCTTTTTTTTTTCTTTTCTTCTTTTTCACTTTTATATATATATATATATATATATATTAATTTTTTCCCACATTTTTTTTTTTTTTTTTTTTTTTTTGTTTCTTCATGTTCTTTCTTATTTGCATACTTCTATTTTTATTTTTTAATATGTTGAATTACCACTTCATTTGATTTTATTTCATTTCTCAATTATTTTTTCTTGTTCTTGATTATATTTTTATATAGTTCAGTAGTTTGTTTTGTTTTTATTGTTATTGTTATTTATGATTTCATAACTATTCATTGTTGGCATAGCTTAGTTTTATTTAAGGTCCTCCTTTGTAAATCAGTTTTTATAACTGAATAGGATAGACATTAAATAAATAAATAAATACATGCGTTGTTTGCTTGTGTGGCCCGCGTGCCCGCGGTTGTAAACCCTGTCAGCCAACGGAGTGAATCGTGACCGAACATAATAACTGCACAGCTCAACTCCACCAGTGTATTTATGAGTTACTTGGTTGTAGCCAGATGGGTCAGGTCGGGTCCTCCGTCATAGGTACCCTGGTACGAACGTGTTCGCGCTCGATCACTCTTGCAACCTTTCGAAGGCTGTGCACGGTGTGAAATGTTGGCATCTAGAAGGCGCGTTTCATTAATTATCTTGTTACGTTTGCAACTAGTGCTCGGCTGAAGTCCACTTCCTGCTCAGGCTAATGTTCCAGCCAGGCTGCAGAAATTGGGGAGTTAAGCCTGTATTACACGGTCAAACTTTTTCATCCAACTCCTTGAATTCAAGGACAAAAGCGCATCAAAAACAGTCAGTATGTAGTCATAAAAGGCAATAATAGGAATTATTTATTGATGCGCTTTTGTCCTTGAATTTAAGGAGTTGGATGAAACAATTTGACCGTGTAATACAGGCTTTACATTGGTCTTTTTTATTCAACGTTATGTCTGTTTGATTGTGCTAGATAAGAAGTGATAGTTATATTTTAATACTGGCATATTATAACGTGTATACGGATCTAATTACTCACATCTAAAATTTTTGAATTGAGTATAGCTTTCATCAATTTGTTAAAATTGCATTAAAATGTTCATAATCGTCTCAAAAGTAAATTAAAATATGTGATCCTTTTAAGAATATAGTGCTCTTTTTTATAAATTTGTTCCTATATATTTTCTCGTTTTTCAAATGTTCTTAATTAACAGTTGTAATGTGATGTTGCTGCAAACCTTTCACACCTAATTGAAAAACGAAAATATTTATTGTAATAAAGAATCATTCATAAGAAAGAGCATTAATAGTACAAGAGTCAATTCTAAAAATAGCCGTGTTGCCTTGTTTTGTTTCGGACACACATTGAATATGCACCAATCGAAGAAAGATACAACAATGAAGTTGCCTAGCAACACATTTGTTGTCTGCCTGTTTTCCAATGGTTGCACTGTCCAATCACTGATTCATATGTTTCATATTTGAAATATCGATCTTTGATTGGTCATCGCTCACTCGTCGAAGGTGTTCGAAGCCTACAGGGTTGGTTTAGTCACTTTAAATTAAAGTCCCCCACTGCAAATCAGTTTAGTTACTGAGTGGGTAGACTCTAAATGTGAATTTATTTATTTATTTATTTGAGTGCGTCTTTAACAATTAGAACAACAATACACAAGAATACAATAAACTCAATGATACAATAGACATTCCAGTGCGCACTGAGTGCGGCCCATTGGAAAACGCCACAAATTCTAGAGGATGACACTTTTTGAATTTCTTTTGGTATAGTTATGGTGTTTCCCAGTGGCTGCACTAGACCGCACTGAGTGCGCCAGTAACAATTAGAGCAACAATACACAACAGTACAATAGATAGAAACACTAGTGCACGCGTTCAGGGCTGCCGTTTGGAAGACGTCATTAGACATACTGAAATAGGGCGTCCCGCAGAGTACGTGAACATACATCTTTAATCAAATTCGGTGCACATATAAGCCAATAAATCTTTCACTAGAAACAAATGCAACTAAATGTGTACACTATAGTTAAGTGTCTGTCTACCCACTGAACCGCTAAGTTTGACATCGTGGCCATGTTCTGCATATTGGCAACCTCGCTATACTTCACCAGAACCAGTAGCAGAGTTCAAACCTACGACCGTCCGCGTTCAGGCTCCATAATCTACAACGACATTCACAACTTTTCTAATTATCATAATGTAAATGTGAGCCCGCGAGATGTAAAGTACGACGCGAAACCGTTTACACCCACATTTTAAACGCAACCACCATGCAGATAAGATATTACTCCGTAGCGCAGTCTACATGCGCCCAAAACCAATTATGTAGATATAGAAGTATGTTTAAATATAGTTGGATGAAATTACGTTAATAAAGCGATAATTTAGAGTCTATTTACGAGCGCAGGGTTGTGTTATTAGAGGGGGCTGGTGATAAGGCACGTTTATGACTAATTTCAACTGAAATACCCCCCCCCCCCCCCCACTAATGTTCCGATGATAAATATCGTAAGAGCGAAGCTGTTCAAGGGTGGAGTTTATTGGGGGATGTTGTGCATGGCTACGATTATTGAATTACTCGGTAACTAACATAAACACCCTGTCTGCACCCTTTTTCTTCGAATACCCTGCTCCGGTCACATGGTGCACACACAATATGATTGAATTACTTGCGTAACTAACATAACACCCTGCCTGCACCCTTTCTGTTCGAGTACCCTACTCCGGTCACAATATGGTGCACACACAATATGGTTGAATTACTATAGCATAACTAACATAAACACCCTGCCTGCACCCTTTCTGTTCGAGTACCCTACTCCGGTCACAATATGGTGCATACACAATATGGTTGAATTACTTGCGTAACTAACATAAACACCCTGCCTGCACCCTTTCTGTTCGAGTACCCTGCTCTGGTCACAATATGGTGCACACACAATATGGTTGAATTACTTGCGTAACTAACATAAACACCCTGCCTGCACCCTTTCTGTTCGAGTACCCTACTCCGGTCACAATTTGGTGCACTTTTCATTGTTATTGGCTCCATGCAAGTGGTGACTGGTGAACGTAGGGTGGAACAATTATTATCATAATCTTTCACGTTTATCATATCTCTTGTTTCTCAGACTGAAGCGGAAAACAAATAGAGTTGATGACCCGTATAATGTTTTGGTTTGTAATGGTTTTGTTTGTTGTGGTTGTAATAATGTATTTAATATAGTTTTCACTCAGAGGAGTTTACTTGCAGTTATCATTGTTGGCCCGCCAGACCATACGACACTCAGCGAGTATACTACCGTACTTCACATGCACTTGTCATTGGCGGAGTCTATAACTACTTTGGTAAATATGCTAAATGTCATGTTTGCACAATTTTGTTATGCAGGCAACAAAAATAATTTAGTACAAAAGTTTGAGAAGCATGGCGAGAGTCAAGGCAATATACTTTCATGTTTTTGTTAGGCTTATTCGGGATTTAAAACTAATTGTAGTTTTAGCTTGTAAAATAGTTCCACTACAGTACAATGCGGTTAAATGTAAGATTTTAACTGTTGATTTTGACTTACATTTCAACAACACTCTAGTGGAAATTATTCTGTCTTAATAACTTTTTAAGATACACATCATATAATGTCATTGTGAAGCTGTGGCGAACTTACGGACAACCCGATAACATGGGTAATAAATTGAAATGAATTGTCTCAATGTTATTAATGTCACTATATTATTCGCTCTCGTTTCTCGTTTCTTATCACGACTCTTTGTTGTGACTGAACAATCTCTAGCATTGCCTTGAGTGAATCGTGCATCAACGACTGTTCATGCGTCATCAATCAATAATGTATTGGAAAGATGAACAGGAAATAACCAAAAGAAAAAGTATGTATATTATTGTAATAATATTCTTTATAATAATAACAACAACAACAATAATAATAACAATAATAATAATAATAATAATAATAATAACAATAATAATAATAATGATAATAATAAAAATAATAATAATAATAATAATATTTAGTAATAATAATAATAATAATAATAATAATAATAATAATAATAATAATAATAATAAAATAATAATAAAATAATAATAATAAAAATAATAATAATAATAATAATAAAATAATAATAATAATAATAATTATAATTATAAGTATAATAATAATAATAATAATAATAATAATAATAATAATAATAATAATAATAATAATAATAATAATAATAATGATAGTAATAATAATAATAATAAAAATAATAATAATAATAATAATAATAATAATAATAATAATAATAATAATAATAATAATAATAATAATAATAATATTAAATAATAATAATAATAATAATAATAATATTAAATAATAATATTAAATAATAATATTAAATAATAGTATGAAATAATAATAATAATAATAATAATAATAAGAAGAAGAAGAAGAAGAAGAAGAAGAAGAAGAAGAATAATAATAATAATAATAATAATAATAATAATAATAATAATAATAATAATAAAATATCAAAACAATTTTCAAAAGAACGAGTAAGTTGGCCACAAAAGCGATAAGTGTTTTTTTTTGTCGTCGTTGCAACGATATGTATGTTTGACCACGTACCATATAACCTCCGTATCACTGATATTTATAATTCAGCCAACGTGCTCAATGCGACGCGACATCCAATCACAGCCAGCAAATAGGAGAGCATGAATTACAGTCCGTGAGCCATCTATTTCCTTATCTGTGGGAAAGTTGAAATAATTAATCAGTTTTAGTTTTTATCTGGTGACGCAGGCTGCACCATTAGTGGCGCCGCCCGACGGTTGTGCGTGCCTGCCCTTAAATTAGTCCATCACCCACCCCCCCCCCACCCCCCTCCCCCTCACGCACCGTGGCCGTGACTTGATGAAGCACAAATAACAGACCAGTTGTATTTAAATCTATAAATTTCATTTTAAAATTTAGATTTTGTTTCATTATAGTTTAATTTATTTTATTTAAGAATGAAATGTATGTAGTTTTTGTATTTTTGTATTTTTGTAGTGTATTTATTTTATTTTGGAAATGAAATGAAATGAAATGAAATGAAATGAAATGAAATGAAATGAAATGAAATGAAATGAAATGAAATGAAATGAAATGAAATGAAATGAAATGAAATGAAATGAAATGAAATGAA
Source organism: Isoperla grammatica (assembly GCA_945910005.1). Taxonomy (NCBI): domain Eukaryota; kingdom Metazoa; phylum Arthropoda; class Insecta; order Plecoptera; family Perlodidae; genus Isoperla; species Isoperla grammatica. The sequence goes on from OX246743.1 coordinate 34,664,585, forward strand.
ATGAAATGATAATAACAATAATAATAGGGCGGCGCTCGGCAACAGGTCTATACTAACACGACGCGACTGTACGACAAAGTTGTTTCTTCAATGTAATCACAGTTTTTTAATGACAAAAAACTTTTATGCGAGCTGACATTCTGTCAGGAACATAATTAAGAAGAGTTATTCTTCGCGTCATCTTTTAGTTTGTTTTAATATGATTTGTGAGTGTCAGTGTTGTCCGAACAACTTGTTTAATTAGTTTTACTTCTTGTGTGCATTGGCGTGTCAACTATATGACATTTAAATTACTAGAAAAACAGATCTCTAAGAACTGATGCGCCTTGTAAGCTTTGTGTAGGACTTCTTTCAAGGGCGCATCGTCGTCGTTATAGCTATACCATCATAGAACGCAAAGGAATGTGTCTATTATTTTATAATTATTAATTAATAAAAATAAAATTAATGAGGATTTATTATCTGCTCCACATATTTGCTAGAAGTGACTTTCAGTAGTGGACATCATATAAAATGTATTTCTCAGTATGAAGGGTCAGTCACCGAAACATTAATGAATTTATTTTAGCCTCGATAGGCTGAAGTACATTTCTACAGGTTAGTAAGTTCCAAAATGTCAACTAGAAGTCGCACAAAAAAGAAAATTACAAAATGGAAGAAAGGAATTGTTTAGTCTGTCTTAACGTAGGACGCACAAGGAATTCTAAAGAATACAATTATCGGGAAAGTGGAAGAGAAGACATGGACGAAGAATGGAGAAGGCAGAAGAAAGAATAGCGAGGAGAATAGCTCAAGCTAAGAGAGTAATCTACCACGAAACAACGTCTAACACTGAGAAGGATAATCTTATTGTCTGGTATGAAAGACATACAACAAAGCTACGTGTAGAGTGTTGTAATGCACGTATGGAAGGTATAATAAGTTAAATACTAGAGAGTAGATGCAATCAATTATGATCATATCAAGTACAAATGAGGAAATACATATTGGAAGAGCAAGCAAGGGTACAAATGAGGAAATACATATTGGATGAGCAAGCAAGAGTACAAATGAGGAAGTATACTCTTTGGAAGACCAAAAGAAGGAGTACAAGTGAGGAAGTATACTCTTAGGAAGAGCAAGAGTACAAAGGAGAAAATACATATTGAAAGAGCAAGCAATAGTACAAATGAGGAAATACATATTGGAAGAGCAAACGAAGAGTACAAATGAGGAAGTACTCACTGGAAGAGTAAACATAGAGTACAATATGAGGAAGTATACTCTTTGAAAGAGCAAGCAAGAGTAAAAATGAGGAAATACACATTGGAAGAGCAAGCAAGAGTACAAATGAGGAAATAAAATACATATTGGAAGAGCAAGCAAGTGTACAAATGAGGAAGTACTCACTGGAAGAGTAAACATAGGCCTAGAGTACAATATGAGGAAGTATACTCTTTGGAAGAGCAAGCAAGAGTACAAATGAGGAAGTACTCACTAGAAGAGTAACATGGAGTACAATATGAGGAAGTATACGCTTTGGAAGAGCAAGCAAGAGTACAAATGAGCAAGTGCTCACTAGAAGAGTAAACATGGAGTACAATATGAGGAAGTATACTCTTTGGAAGAGGAAGCAAGAGTACAAATGAGTACAAATTGGAAGAGGAAGCAAGAGTACAAATTGGAAGAGGAAGCAAGAGTACAAATGAGTACAAATTGGAAGAGCAAACGAAGAGTACAAATAAGAAAGTATTCATTGGAAGAGTAAACATAGAGTACAAAATGAGTAAGTTCTTATTGGAAGAGCAAAGGTTACAAAAAAGTTAAGTGATGGTTTAGTTGGACAAATTTTGAGGTATGGAGTCTAAAATAATACAATATTATTAAAGCGTAGTAACATGAACGAGAAAAATACTAAAAGCCAACCAAGATTAGAAGACATTCAATACATGTGTTGTAACGGATACGTAGGAATAACAAGACGGGCAGAAGTGAAGAAGGATTGGAGAGCAGTTTCAAACACCAAAAGACAACAATGAAACAAATGAATTGAATCGATGGACAAACAACAAGCTGTCAAAAAACAATTTCTTCTGATTTTGGAAAACAAAACAAAAAACAAACAAATACACATACAAAACTTTCACCTTTCACTTAGTCGTTGTCTATCATTAAAAGTTTTAAATGGCGAGCAGTTACTATTGCTACACTTGTTTTTATGTCTATAGTTGCAATTTTATTATTTTGACAGCTGATAGTTTGTCCATCAGTTCAATTCATTTGTTCCATTGTTGTCTTCTGGTGTTGCTAGTGCCCTATTGACAACATTATAAACCAACAGATAATCCAGGGTTGTACTGGAAGGCAGCCTCATCTTGAAGAACTAAACACTTTGTTCACCCCTCTACCTCTTCACTCATTCTGTCGTCTCGATTAGCTTCACTGCATCTCGCTGACGCCCGATGAGAAGAGAATTATTATTATTACTACACGATCCATGCGCGTGGGTAGACGAGCCGAGCAGATTGTTGCATTTCACTGTACTCAGTGGGCGTGGCCATCTTAATAATTCAATTACTGGTTGCATGTACGGTGCGGGAACCTACGATTGATATATTAAAACCGAATCAAAAGAATCGAAGCTACGTTGGCAGCACTGAAGGATCGATCCATATTATATCTATCTGTCACTGACGTGAAACTACCTTCGGAAATTATTACGACTCTAGAATCGTTCTCTAGAATTTTAATTATTTCGATTTCTTTGACTCGACGTTTTCTATAAAAGTCTATTTATTATACCGTTCAGCCGACTCGTGATATGGGTATCAACGAACAACATTCTTTCGCGTACACATATTTATTAACCTATAAATATTAATTCTTATCCACAATATAACGAAAAACATAAATCGTTCCATAATTAAGCTATTGCCACACATGATAAATTGCTGTTTTTTTCCTGGTTGTATAAGTTTGGGTTCGAGTCTCGATCTTGCCTATGTACTTCACATTATGTGTCAGTACATGTACTTTAGCCCTGCTATTAATATTCCAACAACAACGACTTTATCCCGGGAGCAAACAGTCAACTTCAGCTTACTCCCTCAATATTCCTCAACACAACCGTCCGTTCAGGCTTACGTGGCACTTTCCTTTCTGTCTAGAGCCCCAACACTTCGTTCTCATTTCCATCTCTCGTCTTGAAACCCTCCGACTCTTATAATCTGTTATCAGTCTCTTTTCCAGCGTTCTATCTAATGAATTTTATCTCCATTGCCTCATACTGTCCTTAAAGATATATTACGTAATTGAAGTAAGTAAGCCCGATGTGTATTTCATGTAACTATCGAATGATGGGTTAATAAGGTGCTGTAGATCATCATGCTTATTATTAGTATGGTAGTGTGATTATAATTGTTTGCCCCGCCTTGGATATGAATCCAGTGATCTGGGTCAATGTAACAGAAAGCAGAGCTGGGTAATCTGGGTTTGAGGTCCATTTGGTAAAACTTATGTTACATTTTGCAAATTGATTATTTATTTATGTATGTACCCTATTCATTTACTTATTCGTATTGTTAAATTATGATTGAACATCCTTATGAAAAACATTGTTAGTGCTATGCAAAATCAATGAAATAAACATTACAATGCTTAAATTTACTGAGTTGAATTATAATTGTTATTATATTTTGTACTATACTATAATAATGATATCTGACGCTTCAGTGTCTCATTAGATTGTTCTAGGATAGGTATATCTACAAGACAAGACAAGGTCTGGCATGGCCGAGCGAACAGCTGCCCAGGAAACACACGTTCATCCGCCTTCTTACCTGCAGAGAGGCGAACCTCTTCGATTGACACATTATATTGTTATCTTCGACGGACGGTTCTGAACAAATAACTACATTTGAAACGATCTTATCTGTAACCAGAACAATGCATAGAGCTCATTATACACATTACCCCTTTCCAGCCTTCTTAAAGCCATCATTATTGTTATTCACCATATAGATTTTGTCTTTCACGATTGTAGACGCTCTATTTGTATAATTGTGTCTGTTTTAACAAGGAATATTTCTAGTGACTAATTATTGTAACAATATAATCCTGTAGTTTGATTATCTTTCGTCGTCTTCTTCGCTTTCATTAAATAATATATATTTAATAAACACAATTACGATTTCTAGGTTTAATTCTATGATGTTTTCTTATCTATACAAATCTTTACACTTGCAATAATGTTATGTTGTCATTACATTATAAGTGACGGGGATAAGTGGCTTTATTGGCAACTTAGGTAAGATTTCTCATGAGGAGAAACGCATGTAATAATTATGCAGTCCAATAATTATAAAAGGTGTGAATAAAACTTCGAGTATGTGTATACACAGCATATAAATTGTAATGTAAGTAACTAATCAAAAAAATTTAATGTGTAAAATAGAATTTATAAAATGCATAGTTTCTGTTGATGAATCAGTTATTAATTGGGTTGTTTTTCAGTTATATTATTTCGGGCTTCGACAGATGAACTACAATTAATATTAATATAATTTTATGATACAGGTATAAAGTTAAAAAATAATGGTGCAGTTAAACAAGTCACATCAATTCTTTGTTAAAATGTAGACTAATATTGCGACTTCAAAGCTCTTGAGTCTTTATCAAACGTAATGATAATACTTCGAAATATAGACCATAAAAACCAAGCTAACAAAAACCTTTGCATTTTGAAATCTTCGCATTTTGTTTGCTATGCAGACTCTCAGAGTGGGGATGGGAGTCGAAATATTACGATTCAACAAATGATCAGTGAATTTTTTTCAATGTTTAATTCGTTATTACGTGAAAAACCGCGAAAGATATAATCAATTTAATTAATTTCTAATCACCATATTATAATGATGCCAATGACGATGACTGTTACTAATCCTCTATTCGTCGATGTTGTCGATGACATCGCAAGGCATTATCTTCAAGCCACAACCAGCACGCACGGGTTGAAGTAGAGGCACAGATAACGCAGGACGCACCACGGGTGAAGTAGTAACACAGATAACGCAGGACGCACCACGGGTGAAGGGTTGAGACAAATGAATTCTTCATGACGATGTAGATTCCGTTGTATAAATAAAGTGCGCGAAGTGTGTTTGTGTGTGTTGTACTCGCTTATCTCATTGCCGCATAGGACACCCGCTAGGGATACAAACCAACCCGGGGAGGGGGGGGGGGGGGGGGGAGGGGGCTTACAAATTGCGAAAACATTTAAATTTCTTTAAACTCATAGGCCTACTTTACTAGCAACTATGTGCGATACCGCTATATGCACCGAAAATTACTGTGATAGAAAGACAGTGATTGTTGGGCGGAGGGGGGAGGGGGGGGGGGGGTGGGGGGGGGGGGGGTAACTACCGGAGAGAAAATAATCTGGGTGTAAGAAAGGTTTCAAAATAATATGGAATGGAAATGAAAATGTTATGTTTTCGGTGACGGTTGAAGGTATAATAATTGGTCTTGCTTTGTTTTCTATCGAGCAAGGTCTTGATTCCGATGTTCAAGTTCAACAACACTCACAGTCCTCAGGGCTTTCATCTGGATGAGGGGAGTTGTAGAAGAGATTGTTTATTCATTTCAGTTCAGAAGAGAATAGATTACAATCGTTGTTATTCGACAATGAATAATATCCTACTGCAACGGGAAGAAGGTAACAGTATGGTTGTATTACTTAACATCGGAAGGATCATGAAAATAATACATTACAAAATTTAGAAAATCAAACAAAATCGAACTGTTTTAATACTTATCATTTGAATATAAAATACCTACGTACAGTATAGTACACACTTGCATCCAGTGCAATTAGCTACACTACAATTGCATTGCTCACTTGAGTTCTCAACTTAACATTCATTCTATATTAACCATGTTGCAATTAATTATAGATTTATCAGATTTATTACTATTATACCTAGTTATTCATTTTTAGAATATTTTTACTTTAATAATAATTGGTCGTATATATATAAATATGCAAGTTGTTACTATTTTTATTATCTTATTAATACAAAATAAAAAATAAATAGGTATATTTGTATAGATACTCACTCAGGTATCAGGCTATACCCACTCAGACAGACACACGAACATATTTCCCGCGGGGAAATACCATACCACTAATTATGCACCACGTTGGTCGAGCTATGCATTCTGGTGGTAGAACAATTAACTACAGCAAAGATGTATAGTTTATACTTGTCAAATGTTGAATATTTTAACTGTTGGAACAACAATGGCGGAGACAATTGTACAGTTGATGACAGTTTTACGCATAGATAATGAATAAATCAGGGCTCTCGTGCATAAAGCCTCAAGCAATAATTATAGCTTTGCAGGTATGATTAATACTGCAATTGCAATGTAAATGAGTATTGCACGTATTAACAAGATATGATATAGGTACAGTACACTACTTGTCTCACAACTCTATACCATACGAGTTGGATCTTTATGGTTGATTATTTATGTGCATTACAGCGCACGTACGTATAAAGTGTTTGCTTTTCGTTGACATAAACAAAACATCACAGGATGAGAGCTGATTAACGTGTATATGTTTTTTTTGGGGAGAAACACAGTTTATTAAATTATGAACAAGCAGGATTACATACATTCTTCATAAAATTTCCTAAGTGGATAACTTTTAACATTTAAACATAAAATTAAGACTAAAGCATAAGGGTTGGCAATTCGAAAAGACAGTACGTATATAACATGAGGAAAAAAAGTTGAAAAAAACCTCTTCGGAGACGTGTATATGTATTCTATGACGAAATAATGAGGAACTTACATGGAACATAAAACATATCTTAAACATTATTTATATTAGAAAATAATATTTTAAATAATTCAGAGTTATAAAATTGTTTTTTAAGTATACAAATAATAATATTTTTACATATGTGCGTTTCAATAGAAACTACACTAGTTGAAATGGTCGTCACAAAATAAATTGTGCTATAGCATAAAATAAATTCTGTTTATAATTGTATGAAAACAATGAAGCAATCACAGCAAAATTATATAGTTATGGCGTTGATTTGATCCGCCCCCCTGACAAAAGATGAGATTATTCCACTTCTGTAAATAAGTAATCAGCGAGTATATTATAACCGATGCCTAAGCTGGCCTTCTGAATGGATGCGTTACTAAAATACGGGTCTAAAATGTGTACGTATACTCAATATTTAATTATTAATACAGATGATAATAACGTACTACAATATTGCTGTACAAACTCTATAAAAAATTAATTACGATCAAATGTTTATTGCAATATCGGGTTAGGTAATCTGTGTATAAAATCTGATGAGTAATTTTTAATTGCCGATGGTCTGAGCATGGTCTGAGTATGTTTTTAGTATGGTCTGAGCATGGTCTGAGTGTGGTCAGAGTATGGTCTGAGCATGGTCTGAGCATGGTCTGAGCATTGTCTGAGTATGGTCTGAGTATGGTCTGAGTATGGTCTGAGCATGGTCTGAGCATGGTCTGAGCATGGTCTGAGCATGGTCTGAGCATGGTCTGAGTATGGTCTGAGCATGGTCTGAGTATGGTCTGAGTATGGTCTGAATATGGTCTGAGCATGGTCTGAGTATGGTATTAGCATGGTCTGAGCATGGTCTGAGCATGATAGTCTGTAGACCACGTTCACAAGATGGGCAAGTGTTGGGTCAGCTTACAAAACACACAGTCTCATTGTGTGAGATATCATGTGACATGATGCCAATCATCACCGGGTTATCCCAACGCTAATATAAGCCGACGCTGTTTACTCGGGTTATAAGCGACCACTCCACTATCAGACATAAAGCCCAGATGTCATCATCATAAACACACTAATATGACGAATTGTAATAACAGAAATTAAAATTAAAACAATAAACGTATTATTGTAAGTATATGATAAAAATGATTTGAATCTTCAACAATAATAACATACGTTCTAATCACTGACTCGCATGTTTGACTATGATGTATAATAACGAACTACTATAAAAGGAAATACAATGTTGATTCTTATCACTTCTCAATAAGGTTATATAAGGCAATAAAACATGTGTGCTAAACAACGTTATGACATAAACGAAATATTTTGTATGTTATTCGTTAATAAATAATTAAATAATTTGACAATTTACTTCATCAGTATAAAATGCACATTACGGTTATGATAATCATTCGGTGTTTGAAGTCGTCGATAGTGAATATGTGTCTAACAGTTTGCATGGTACCTAAAATGTACAAATAAAGGCTTGAAAACGTGTACATTAAAAAAATGTAATCACACACTCAAAATAATTATAACAGTTATTACGTTCAAAAAAAATTTATAATGCCAAAATACAGCACTTTCATGGATTTTTAAAACGATTTTTCAACTATTATTTGATTGTACATGTATATCTTAAAGTTTGTTTATTATCAACAACATTAATGCAAACTTCAGATGTTTCAAATTCTTCCTGAGGCAGAAATGACACACCTAAAGGTCAAAGGCGTCCTCTGAAGAATACAGGAACCAACGCTGTGCCACAAATACATATTACCTTATCTTAGTCGTTGGAAATTTTATATTTTATTCACAATATCTTAAGGGCAAAGGGTAGTCTCTATGTCAATAAACCCAGAAAATGTTCATTATTAAATTATATCTCAAGATTGCAACAAGAAATCGAAAATCTAAATCAGCAGCGCACTTTGCTTTGGTAAGCCCTACAGACTGAATAAAATATTATAACCATTTGCGTATTATTTTGATAAAAATTCGATAATAAGTAATACAATTAATTATTTATAAAAAAAACATACTGATTATAATATAAGTCATGAGTTGGCGCATTCAATGTGTAGGGCTTACTAAACCACAGTGCGCTGTTGATTCAGATTTTCGATTTCGAAGCCCATTCTGTGATATAATTTAAAAATGAAAATTGTGTGCGGATTTTGACGTAGAGGTATCCTTCCCTGTTAATTGTAATTAAAACAGAGGTTATTAGGACAGTAAGGTAAGTAATGTAGTTTGGGCGCGACGGCTGAGCGTGGCCCGTGCAATATGCATCGCAGCGAGGGCAGGCCAGCCTGCCGGCCGGCAGGTAGAGGCAACTGCGACCGCTGTGGCTTGGCGCTCGCACCTCGCTTGCGATACCATACCGGCCACTGAAGGTACTCGGACAGTACAAGACATCATAGAGACATCAAAGAAACATCATAGAGACATCATAGGCAATGTGTATACGCTCAACAGCACTGTCCAATCACTGATTCATGTGTTTCGTATTTGAAATATCGATCTTTGATTGGTTATCGCTCACTCGTCGATGGTGTTCGAAGCCTCCAGGGTTGGTTTAGTCACTTTAAATTAAAGTCCCCTACTGAAAATCAGTTAAGTTACTGAGTGGGTAGACTCTAAATGTGAATTTATTTATGTTTTATTTATTTAACAATTAACAAAATGTACTAACAGCTTTGTTTATAAGGGATCTCAAAATTCTCTCCATTCAGCGAAGTGTACAAAATAAAAAGCCTGGAATAAAGTTATTATTTTACATTTTGTAATACAATACACATTTATGATAAATATAATACGTTCTATCTCAAGCATCTCTATAGTATTACACTCAGATATTGACTAAAATGACATTCAACTCACGGACAAAAAATACACCTTTTTGTTCAAAATTGTATTTCAGAGAGGATATTATTTAAATTAGTAGGTACCTTCTTACAGTGATAATGTAGGCGTACAAAGCGTACTGGTGGTGGACGATAAGGGATGATAGATGAGGATAAAGGATAAATAAATAAATAAATAAATAAAAAAATAAATTCATATTTAGAGTCTACCCACTCAGTAACAAAACTGATTTGCAGTGGGGGACTTTAATTTAAAGCGACTAAACCAACCCTATAGGCTTCGAACACCATCGAAGAGTGAGCGATAACCAATCAAAGATCGATATTTCAAATACGAAACATATGAATCAGTGAGTGATTGGACAGTGCGAACAATTACAAGAAAACCCTGCCTGTGGGATTCGAGCCCATGCACGTTGTAAGACATAGCACAAGACCTGCGCCCCTATTGCATGAGACTGCCACGTTATGCTAATAGAATGTTATCTGCATTACCAACTCCTACTTAGCAAATGAGAGTGACTTCTCATTCAGCGTATAAACACATTATATATTTTTGCATAGTCATAACGGAAAATGGGTAACGCGATTAAAATCTGTAATTACTGTATGTATAGTTGATGAGAGGGAGAAAACACATTTTGTCGACGTTTCGCTATTAACCATTGTCTTTAGTTAGAATCTTAGCTGTGGACCATCCAGTAAAATTAAGTCACGTATTATGTTTTTGTGTAGGGTAATACTTCGTCTTTATTTAGTTATTTTACGCATGTAGTCTATGCAGGACTTAATGTGAGCCCTTTTCTGCAACCGGAACGCGCGTTCCGGTATTATTTCGTATTCTAGTAACTCGATTTTCCTCAAGATTAAAACAAAAACTCCTGAATTCACAGTATTTAACATATCGAACTACTGAAGGTGTCTCTGAAAATTGCGAAATATTTATTTGCTGGTAAGAATGCACGTTATTCACCGATTTATGACTTCCATGGATATCCAGCCCTTGTATAAAGAAAATACTTCTATATAAAACATATTTACAGGCTTTATCATAGGTGGGGTTGGTTCAAAATTATTGGTGAAAAAGAAAATAATAGTTCCGTATCCTTTTCAATTAGAAATAAAGCCCTAAGTATTGGCGAAGTGATATATTTCTACACCAGCTGTACTCCAAACTAAAGTCGTTCCTCAGCAACCTTGTGGATGCTGACGTCAAAGATGAGTGAGGCGTTGGTCATCCAAATGTAACTATTTTCAAAAACCACCCTCTGATTGGCTCAGACTCGCTCATCTATGACATCAGCATTCACAAGGTTTCTGTGGAACCACTTTACACTATACTATATAAGCTATGTGATAAGCTGAGACTGTACACGTTTATGTACAGTCCGCTTTGTGGCCACCAGCCCAGTTTCAACCAATCAATGAACGTCCTACAGTTTCGTGTTATGTCACTCGTATATGTATGTACACACCGACACAGTGTACGCTAAGTGATGTACATACTGCGTCCATGCGACGCAATACAAGAGAAATCAAGCACTGATATTTGCAGCACGCCTCGATATGTTCCAGTCTCATCATGAAATATGCAACACTAGACAATTCGTCTACCTTGAATATATCAATATAACATTGGCACTACGGTGACTTTGAGCCGTCATTGCAACGATGGTTACGTCATAGGCGAGTGGTTCGTAGCCAACCAGCGAGACCCATTTCAAATACCGATCGCTGATTGGCCACGCGAATAGCTCGTCTGTTGATGAATGCATTTGAATGGTTTGGTACGGGACATCTGTAATAAATGGTAAAATGTCTCCCACTGAAAATCTCTTGGAACTGAGTGGGTATAGACAATAAAAACCAATATTTTAATTTATTTATATATTTATATATTTATATATTTATATATTTATATATTTATATTAAAACACTAAAGCTTTATTTTAAGCCAGGATTTATCTTTATTTTAAGCCAGGATTTATGTCAATAAAATTAAAACAATTGCGGGTTATTCCACCACGTCCTACCTCCATATTGTGCCGACGTTTCAGGAACCTTATGGATCCTATCCTCAGGGCGTCGAGTTGAGTTGAGAGTTCGACGCCCTGAGGATAGGATCCATAAGGTTCCTAAAGCGTCGGCACAATATGGAGGTAGGGCGTGGCGGAATAACCCGCAATTATTTTAATGTTATTGACATATATTTATATATTTATATATTTATATATTTATTTATATATTTATATATTTATATATTTGTTCATATATTTATTTATTTATATATTTATTTATTTATTATGAAATTAAAACTAAAATCACGTTCAGCACATTTATATTACATCAAGACTGTTTATACGTACACATGAAATTATCATGACTAAAACACATATTAATTTGTCCGCAACTTCGTGATTGACACTACCGCAAGATGATCATAATACATTCAGATCCGTGACACGTGAGCATGTCTCAATCATGTCCCATGTCCCCGTGCAGTCAGCTGTCAAGAGTTGACAGTTGACAGAACCACCACACTTCATGCGCACAAAGACGATTAGCCAGCTCACACAGTAACACAGTACACCCGTCATTTGCATGTCCTGTTGTTGCTAAACATGACCCACTGGCTTGTCATTCTAGGTGGTAACAATACTCATTATTTACTGTTTAACGATGTTTACTTAACCGCTAACTCACATGATACCAGCTTATTTTTCGCCAAACGGAAGGGGGGGGGGGGTGAAGGATACGAGACATTTAGGACCTCTACCCTAAACAAGTCAATCTAATGTTATGATTACAACATTTGTGTATTAAATAATAATTAAATTAATATATTCCTCAATTTTAAGATAATTATGCGATTAAAAACTGAATGGTAAATGTACTGCATCCTTTGCCAGGCCAGCACATTTTGCATTACTTATTACATTTTAAAGCAGTTACATTAATAATAATCTTTCATAGGAGTACCCGTTAGAGGGTGCACATCATCTTTATCTGATGTGCCCCCCTTCAGGTGACTAACTAGGTATGTTAAGGTGTTTGGATATCTGGAAAGAATGTCCGAGGGCTGTTAGTAGGAATCCCTTCATTCGCCTTTACGGCTGAGGAAAACCTTGTAAAAAAACTTCAGTCAGGATTGCCGGTGGCCGGAATAGAACCGGCGACCTCCCGAATTAGAGTCTCGCGTCTACCGCAGACCTCTAACGGAACATTAAGCAATAATCATGAAAGTCAGTTCATAATTCTCACACAATTAAATCATGTGATTATGAACTGAATTAAATCTATCCAAACAACGTCGTATGCAACTTAGGATCTCAAAACCGCACTCGATGCCAGCCGACAGTGTTGTCACATATCTTGTCAACACCTCTCTCTCGTCAGGAGTAGACTACGTGCTGGTAGCGTCATCGTGAGTGCGAGCCAACAGTGTTGTCACATATCTTGTCAACACCTCTCTCTCGTCAGGAGTAGACTACGTGCTGGTAGCGTCATCGTGAGTGCGAGCCAACAGTGTTGTCACATATCTTGTCAACACCTCTCTCTCGTCAGGAGTAGACTACGTGCTGGTAGCGTCATCGTGAGTGCGAGCCGACAGTGTTGTCACATATCTTGTCAACACCTCTCTCTCGTCAGGAGTAGACTACGTGCTGGTAGCGTCATCGTGAGTGCGAGCCGACAGTGTTGTCATATATCTTGTCAACACCTCTCTCTCGTCAGGAGTAGACTACGTGCTGGTAGCGTCATCGTGAGTGCCAGCCAACAGTGTTGTCACATATCTTGTCAACACTCTCTCTCGTCAGTAGTAGACTACGTGCTGGTAGCGTCATCGTGAGTGCGAGCCAACAGTGTTGTCACATATCTTGTCAACACTCTCTCGTCAGGAGTAGACTACGTGCTGGTAGCGTCATCGTGAGTGCCAGCCAACAGTGTTGTCACATATCTTGTCAACACCTCTCTCTCGTCAGTAGTAGACTACGTGCTGGTAGCGTCATCGTGAGTGCCAGCCAACAGTGTTGTCACATATCTTGTCAACACCTCTCTCTCGTCAGGAGTAGACTACGTGCTGGTAGCGTCATCGTGAGTGCGAGCCAACAGTGTTGTCACATATCTTCTCAACACCTCTCTCTCGTCAGTAGTAGACTACGTGCTGGTAGCGTCATCGTGAGTGCCAGCCAACAGTGTTGTCACATATCTTGTCAACACTCTCTCTCGTCAGGAGTAGACTACGTGCTGGTAGCGTCATCGTGAGTGCCAGCCAACAGTGTTGTCACATATCTTGTCAACACCTCTCTCTCGTCAGTAGTAGACTACGTGCTGGTAGCGTCATCGTGAGTGCCAGCCAACAGTGTTGTCACATATCTTGTCAACACCTCTCTCTCGTGTGGAGTAGACTACGTGCTGGTAGCGTAATCGTGAGTGCGAGCCAACAGTGTTGTCATATATCTTGTCAACACCTCTCTCTCGTCAGGAGTAGACTACGTGCTGGTAGCGTCATCGTGAGTGCCAGCCAACAGTGTTGTCACATATCTTGTCAACACTCTCTCTCGTCAGGAGTAGACTACGTGCTGGTAGCGTCATCGTGAGTGCCAGCCAACAGTGTTGTCACATATCTTGTCAACACCTCTCTCTCTCTCGTCAGGAGTAGACTACGTGCTGGTAGCATCATCGTAAGTGCCAGCCAACAGTGTTGTCACATATCTTGTCAACACCTCTCTCTCGTCAGGAGTAGACTACGTGCTGGTAGCGTCATCGTAAGTGCCAGCCAACAGTGTTGTCACATATCTTGTCAACACCTCTCTCTCGTCAGGAGTAGACTACGTGCTGGTAGCGTCATCGTGAGTGCGAGCCAACAGTGTTGTCACATATCTTGTCAACACCTCTCTATCGTCAGGAGTAGACTACGTGCTGGTAGCGTCATCGTGAGTGCCAGCCAACAGTGTTGTCACATATCTTGTCAACACTCTCTCTCGTCAGGAGTAGACTACGTGCTGGTAGCGTCATCGTGAGTGCCAGCCAACAGTGTTGTCACATATCTTGTCAACACTCTCTCTCGTCAGGAGTAGGCTACGTGCTGGTAGCGTCATCGTGAGTGCCAGCCAACAGTGTTGTCACATATCTTGTCAACACCTCTCTCTCGTCAGGAGTAGACTACGTGCTGGTAGCGTCATCGTGAGTGCCAGCCAACAGTGTTGTCACATATCTTGTCAACACCTCTCTCTCGTCAGGAGTAGACTACGTGCTGGTAGCGTCATCGTGAGTGCCAGCCAACAGTGTTGTCACATATCTTGTCAACACCTCTCTCTCGTCAGGAGTAGGCTACGTGCTGGTAGCGTCATCGTGTGTGCCAGCAAACAGTGTTGTCACATATCTTGTCAACACCTCTCTCTCGTCAGGAGTAGGCTACGTGCTGGTAGCGTCATCGTGAGTGCCAGCAAACAGTGTTGTCACACATCTTGTCAACACCTCTCTCTCGTCAGGAGTAGGCTACGTGCTGGTAGCGTCATCGTGAGTGCCAGCAAACAGTGTTGTCACACATCTTGTCAACACCTCTCTCTCGTCAGGAGTAGGCTACGTGCTGGTAGCGTCATCGTGTGTGCCAGCAAACAGTGTTGTCACACATCTTGTCAACACCTCTCTCTCGTCAGGAGTAGGCTACGTGCTGGTAGCGTCATCGTGAGTGCCAGCCAACAGTGTTGTCACATATCTTGTCAACACCTCTCTCTCGTCAGGAGTAGGCTACGTGCTGGTAGCGTCATCGTGAGTGCCAGCCAACAGTGTTGTCACATATCTTGTCAACACCTCTCTCTCGTCAGGAGTAGGCTACGTGCTGGTAGCGTCATCGTGAGTGCCAGCCAACAGTGTTGTCACATATCTTGTCAACACCTCTCTCTCGTCAGGAGTAGACTACGTGCTGGTAGCGTCATCGTGAGTGCCAGCCAACAGTGTTGTCACATATCTTGTCAACACCTCTCTCTCGTCAGGAGTAGGCTACGTGCTGGTAGCGTCATCGTGTGTGCCAGCAAACAGTGTTGTCACATATCTTGTCAACACCTCTCTCTCGTCAGGAGTAGGCTACGTGCTGGTAGCGTCATCGTGAGTGCCAGCCAACAGTGTTGTCACATATCTTGTCAACACTCGTGTATAACAGAGTTCGTGAGCCAGACCGTTGACAATCAACACGCAACATCGCAACGTCGCAACATGCATGAAACACAACGAAAATGATGAAAATGTCAAACGGGTTTTTATGTTTCCGAGGGCGAGCTGAATAATTGGTTTACGTGGAATAAAGGTTTTTTGTGGAGCTTACACTGCAATGATTTAAAAGCAAGACCCCTCACATGGCCACTTTCTGTTCAGTACACAATGTCTGCCTTCTCGTTTATATTATTATTTTTAGAGAATTGTTATCACTTCACAACATTGGAGGCTTTCACGACCCGTAGATGGGAACAGATTATTTTCTTCTGGGTTGTTTCGTCGTGCCTGGTCTTGAAAAAGCCACCAACATGGGTGGCGAAAAGTCGAGTGAAAACTTTGTACCGACACGACGAAATAACCCAGAAGAAAATAATCTGTTCCCACTATCTATGTTTTATATATCTTTCCATTGATTGATTTGAAACAGCTTTTCACTCTTTTCTGCCAGGGTGTTGAACTGTACGTGTGAATTACAGTATAATATATGCTCTAGCTAGATCATCGGTTCCCACCCCTATAGAGCAATCATAGCCTTCATGATTTTCTGTGTGTGTCCTTTGACATGGGGCAACTTTAACGATACATGATTCATTAATTGGCATTCCCCGGCCACAATTCTGTTCCTATGTTTGCTCTTTGAAGTGAACTTTCTCATCCAAGCGATCAACAACATTCGTCGGTAACACCACATCTTTGATATTTCCCCACTTCCATGCCTGTACTTTGCGACACTCCATCCATCCATCCATCCATCCATCCATCCATCCATCCATCCATCCATGCAGCTGTTCATACATTTCTCTAGTCTCAAATTATTATATTAAAGCAATACCTCAGCATCATACTATTTCTTTGGCTACTCTTTTGATTCCGATTACGTTTTCATTTTGATAGCCAATCATCATTCAACTGTCTCGGAATAATATTTGAATTTAGTTTCGAATAAGAGAGACAAAAACAGGCAGATGGTTATTTAGAGTTTTAGACCACTTGTAAATCAATCATTATTATTTAAATATCTGAAACATCGATTAACATTATACCGACTGTCACGCAATTCACGTTTATTCATTAGAAGTGGTGACCGGTACACGCAAGCATGATAGCCTCATCCCCTCTTCTTCCACACAGCATTTATGTCACATTTACTTCTCATGCACCCCCCCCCCCCCCATCCCTCCCCCCCTTATTGTCACCGTCCCTTGAGACAGCGTGGCCACGGGAATGTCCCATCTGTCCCTAGTCTATGGTGCAACCCCCTAAATAACATATTCCTTGGGGTAGATACTTCATTAGGGTTCAATTATCACTCTTCATAATGCAGGGAACAGATTCCCCATGATCCATATTTATGACCGTAATAATTAACATCGTTTCATGATGTGAGATATTCAAGCCATGACACTTCTTCCATGTGAAATCCTAACAGCTACACCATCTAAAATAAATTAATACAATTAGGGATCTTATTTAATTGTCGACTAGGGAACATTTTATCCTTCTCCAGTTTTGTACTTGGCAGTTGTTGGTTCGGCGTAGGCCTCGCTCTCTTGACAAACCTTCTGACTCCTATCAACTTACTTTCTATGCATTCATTCTTGGTTTGTAGGCCTATGCTTATATAGAAGCAGACTGATATTTGGGGAAATAAATATATGTATACATAAAATAATGTAGAATTAAAAATAATGAAACAAAAAATAATAATGTCAATGAAATAATATACTAACGTATATTAGTAGATATTAGTAGTAGTATATTAGTGGAGGAACCTATGACTGGTCAAAGTTACACCGTCCTTTCGGATGGGACGTAAAGCTGGTGGTCCTCTTGGTACTTTTCGATATGAGTAGGCTACGTGCCGGTACCGGGTTTCCCCTCCTCCATTCTTCATCATCATGCATCGTTGTTATACTGGTCACTGTTAAATTGCAGAAAATGCTGTATGGGGCCAATTCATAAATAAATAAATATATAATGTCAATTGCTGTTCATCAATAAATTGACAAATCAGAAATGTTCGATGAGGGAGGGGGGGGGGGGGAGGGGGGCACTTAAATTTATATAGTAGTTTCAAATTAAGTCTCCATTCTCTAAAAATCTAGGACCACAGCAGATGATTGGTATCAACCATAGTGAGTTGGGTTGTTCACGAAAAGCTCGAGACAGAGCGCGCCACCGCACAACTGCCAATAACAACAACAACAACAACATTTTTGTTCTAGACCATTTCAAAAACTATCTACGGCCCTTTGTATGGCTCATCACGGTCCCCTAAATCTGCAAGAACAACAATACACAACAATCAGTGGCCATGACACCTTCACGAGTAGGACCAGTGGCGTATACATGGGGGGGGGGGAGGGGGGGGGGACAAACCCCCCCCCCCCTTTTGCAAAGGAAACATGGAAAATGACCGTTTACATTTCAATAGACAGTGTTTCAATAGACAGTATCAAAAGACAGTAGGCCTATTTCAATAGATAGTTAGATGTTTTACTTTATAATTATTGTATATTGTTGTAATTAAAAGCAAAAGCAATACGAAAAATATGCAAATTATTGATTGAGGTTCCTTTTTGCCAGAAACTGAGTAATCATTTGCACTAAAATGACCTTGACGAGAATTTTTTCGGGCAAGCCCCCCCCCCCCCCCCCCCCCCCCGGAACCCCAATTATGTTTCGGCTCCACTCTCTATAATATGGGTTGAAAACCCCCCCCTTTCCCAATTCCTGGATACGCCACTGAGTAGGACAGTAGTACAGCAGCGCAGCGAGTGAGAGAAAGTGGCAGTAAACAAGCCAATTGATCTATCTGAATTTATAACGTTTTGTACGAGATAAATACAACAAAAAACGTAACCAATGAAAGCATAGCCCCGCAAGAATGTACACCCTATGAATCGTGCTATCAGCCATGTTTTACCCGTGAAAAGTATGTTACAGCATATGCCATCCATCTACCCTTGCAACAATAACTATATTTAAAATTCCCATTCTATTCTAAAATAGACATCCCTTTCAGTCACATTGTTCCCTCACAAGGCGCATTTAGCTTCGGTTTACATCCCATAGTTCGAAGCCATGCTCCCTTTTGAAATTGCTTTGTCAAAAGTCCCTCACTGCACAGTTTTATGAATATATAAAGTCTTGTAGTTGCGTTGGGCGGTCGGCCATTCATTAGTAGTCCGGTAACTGCAGGCTAGGCCACGCGGCTAATGGTTGTTGCGTGTTAAATATAGAGTGCGCTGTGTGTTGGCAACCAGCAGCCATCTTACTCGCCATGTCATTACAGTGTATAGCGACTTCCGGTAGGTAGCGTTGTTCACGCAAGGCCCGCGTGCGCGGGGTGGGGGGAGAACTGTGGTTTTGATCAGGCGCATTTCTAATCAATCTCCTATCTTTTGTATGTATTTCACCCACTTTCTATACTAGTGTGTGATGTGATGGTAGTAATTGAGACAAGCTGTTGGTTTGGGGCTTCGGGGGAAGCCAGAGGGTTCTGCGGTTTTCATTCGGGGTATTTTTAATCAATTGTATCATCTGTGAATGTATTTTCTCTTCTTTAACTTTGTACTGGTGTTGTAGTGTGTGATAAAAGTAATCTTGCCAAGCTGTTGTTAAAGCGTAGCTGTTGGTTTGAGGCTGCGGGGGATGGTTTTAGGAAGCTAGAGGGTGATGTGGTTTTGTTGTGACCGAATCGTTGATAGTAGGTGTGCAGAACAGTTGTGGAGTGTGTGTTAAGGTGGCGAGGGGGGAGGGGGCAAGGAAACTATGATGTTGATGCTTTATGATATATTTTCTGATTCGAAGGGGAAATCTGTGGTTTTCATCCGAGATATTTTTAATTTAATCAAAGGTTTTATTTGAATTGAATATATTGCAACGAGTTGGAGACATAAAATGTAATATTTTATGAACACAAAAGATTAATCTGGAAATGCAAGTTTGGTTTAAGAACGGTATAGATAACATATGACACCTAAATATTTTTTTGTTTGCAGTGAAAAGTCTTCCATACAAATCTGTCCTCGATTAATTGTCTGCTTGATTCTATTGTTGGTGAAGATTTTTTTTTTTTTTTTTTTACTTATTTGTCTAAAAAAAGTTGGAAAAATAAAACTGTGTAAAATTAAATTCTTGCATTGATAAAATAAATAACATGTAAAGGTTTGTATAGAAAGTTTTTCCACTGTACAAAATAAAAGATTTATGTCTTCATGATTGGGTTTATTTAAAAGAACACAATCTCAACCTGATCTCAGAACAGTGTATCAAGAATCGTTTTGAAAACAGTCCCCAATACAAGCGCCCTCCCACCTGGCAGGATCATAACCCCCCCCCCCCCCCCCCCCCCCCCACCTTGCAGGATCATTAGTCCCAGTCTGAATAAGCTGTAGCTGTGACGTTCCAACCAAACGTTTATGAGCCATGATTTGTCACAACAAGAATCAGTTTCTAACAATGAGGGGATCAGTGTCACGTCCAGTGGAAGATTGTTACATCATGAGATTGCATCGTCGGGTTAAGCTGAGTTGTTGGATAATACGGTCGCTGGTTCGGTTTATGATCGTCAGCAGTCACTCAATGCATGGACCTGCCACAGATATACATAATTTACTAGAACTGTTCGAAGATATGTAAGTTGTTATATTTGTGCTCTACAGAGTTGAGTAAATTTAAGTGGAACACTCGATTCAAATTAATGTATTTTCTGTAAAGATCGGTTAATAGTTACACACTTTCCTAAAATAACTAAGATATTTTAATTTTTTTATTTATTATTTATTATTTGTTCACTTTTTTACATTGGTACATACATTCATTTTTAAGATTGAAGATTTTTAAGATTTCATTTAAGATTTAAGATTTTGTTCCAAGAGACACGTGTTCTCCTAGGATTGTTACAATCGCACGGATTTTTAAAAGGTCGCCTCTCATAAGAATTTTGGGAATAAGAGCTAACAAGGATTAGTTTCTATATGGTTTTTATCACCTTCCGTCTTAGCTCTTAAATCTTAGAAAGTTATGTGAGCGCCATGATACTAGCTTGGTCTTGATTAGCTTCAATCTAAAACCTCGAGAAAGTGTGTAAACCCAACTGAAACTATACCAAATTAATAAACACACGTAATCACAAATTCTTATTTACAAATTCTAAGTTCTAAATAAACTTTGTAACCACTCTTTACAAAGCCTTCATATCAGAAGTGACCCGTTTAGGTTTCTATGCTACTTCCTGTAGTTTGCTGTATACAATCTTGTAAAATATAATATATTTGAAACAAGTATTGTTAACGACAGCGTCAGAAGACTATGTTGAAAGTACAAGGGATGGTTGAAAAGAAGCAAGAGATTCTTATAAATATAAAGAGAAAACACAAAAGATGGAACTATACACGTACATCAGCACAACATAATAGTATTTAATAATAAGACATAAATTCAATACAATTAAGACTTTGCACGGTGGGGAATTTGTGTCAATACTGGTGTTCGTAACTTGCCTGTTACAGAACTACTGTGTAGCAGAAGTGCCCGCAACTGTCTGCATAAGCAATGTTATACACACCCCCTCAGCTACATCCAACTATACACAACAACAAAACAACAACATCAACAACAACAACAACAACAACAACAGATGACTCGAGAGCTCTGAGCGAATATGTTATTCTTCCTGGTCCTGGACCTAAAAGTGAATTGAACGGAATGTTGCCTCGCGGTAAAGGTAAAGACTGCACGAGCCGACACTGTTTAGCTGGTGAATGATTAGGTCGTTATTCTTCTTATCCTGTCACTGCTTCTCTCATGCAAATTATCCCGTAAAGCTAATCTATAATCATCCACAGACGAGCCGTAACTTCATCTTTACTCATATCCTACAAACATGCCATCAGCCTTCCCCCCCTCAAAAAAAAAAAAACAACACTTTCTTACTAATATTCTTTGACAACTAAACTATATGCTCGCCAAAGGTCGAAGCAAAAACAAGGTAGAAATAATTATCGGTTCATCAACCCTAAAACGCAACGAGGTTATCCATTAGAGGTTGTCGAAACAGCACAGCCACATCTGAACTGTTATGACCCGGCTTGTAAATGATGGGCCCGTGGAGTATAATGCCCCCTAAAGTGTGAGTGAGGTGATGGTCGGGGGTAGAGCTAGGCTAGGTGAGATTCTTCACACACACAATCTTCGTTCGTGCTCGGTTCTTTGGTCACGCGAATCTCAGTGGCTAATGGTGATGATCAAACTCGTAACAACTATAGCAATAATAACATTGCGAGACTTGTAAATAACAGAACACTAATGTAAATAGCATGAGCAATGAAGAGAGAGCAGTTTACCCAACACCTCGGGTTCTCATGGCTGAAACAACATTTAGACATATGCGCGATCATATAGTTAGTTTGCACCAAGCACAAAATATTTTGTTTTTAACAGTATGTGGTATTTTCAAATTTGTGTTGTTATTTGGAAATAAAATGTACTTGGAAAGTCGATTCTCGTTCAAATGGTACCATTACTATGTCGATCACAATGAAGATTACTGGGTTGATGTAGTTTTACTTGTATAATGAATTACGTTGTAATTGTTTTTAGTTATCACTTATTCAAATAGCTCTCAAAGAGGACGACGATTCTAGAATTCTAATTCCTATTTTTGTAAAATATAAACTCAGAAGCTCTATGTAACTCGTGAAATAGATATATTGCTCTGTACTCTCATCGTGTTAGAAGAGTCAAGATAAACCTGCAGGTAAGAGTAAATGAAAACCCCAGGTAGAAAAAAGAAAAACAAGAATAAGAATAATACTTTTACACACAACATAACAATACTATAGTTATTTTCATCTAAAGAATCTCATGTAATACGAGAAAGACAACGAAAGCAAAGGAAAAAAACAATAATAATAAACATCAATTAGGATTGTTTATAACAAACGCGTATAGCAACGATATGTATAAGCTATATTGTATAGGGCACTAGCAACACCAAAAGACAACAATGGAACAAATGAATTGAACTGATGGACAAACCATCAGCTGTCAAAATAATAAAATTGCAACCATAGAAATAAAAACAAGTGTAGCAATAGTAACTGCTCGCCATTTATTTTAAACTCTTAATGATAGAATAAGTGAAAGTTTTGTATGTGTATGTGTATTTGTTTGTTTTTTGTTTTGTTTTCCAAAATCAGACGAAATTATTTTTTGACAACTTGTTGTTTGTCCATCGATTCAATTCATTTGTTTCATTGTCTTTTGGTGTTGCTAGTGCCCTATTGTAAGGTATATATAATGTATTCATGGAGCCTTGAGGACCAAAACAAGTGTTGTGGTCTGAGAACGGAGAGCGCCAGTGACGCCTGCATTAGTTGGATATATAGGCTCTTCAAGTTGCAATTCTGTCGTCTGCGTCAGAGTACTGTGGTGACGCAATTGCTTAGTTAACATGTTTGTTTTTACTATAGCTATAAATAAGTACTTATAGCTAGAGTTGTCACAGCTACATCTTTACCAATTACCATAATATATTCGTAAGTCCTGAAGCATCAATAATTATTATGTTGTCATCGCAAAGGGACAGAGCCTAGCTACTGGAAGCGGAAAATCTGCAAAATTCTATTGGAAAGTTCTTGGAAAAATGGCTTTAGACTTAAAGGAACCTAATTTGGATGCAGAAGGATTGTATGTTGTTGTTGGGGTGATACTAAAAAAACATTATAAATTTGCCTCAGAGCTTTTAGGGCGAGGGTAAATAATATAGCCTACTAACTGCTATAGTAAGTCTTTGAACACCTTCCCTGGTTCCTCCACTGTAGGCCTACCCATCTTCACCAGCGAAACTGAAGAATTTTTTAATTTTTTATTGATCTTTACGGTTTAATATCTTCCATACGCAACATCCGATCGGGATGAAATTTGAAATAAGTAGTCTCGTGGTAAAAGCCCACCGATTTAAGAAAATTTGAGATTTCCATCTATTATGGTTTTGCGTCGGAAACATCGTGTTAGTGTGTGCTCTCGTGTAAGTGCACTTCGATGCTTGCAGTAAGAGTCGCGTAGTGGAAGCTCGCACATGGCTTGGCCCGGCGCGCTCCCGCGCGCCTAGATAGGCTATACTATAGTAGCCGTCATTTTCGTAGAGCGCTAGCGGTTCCTTTCAGTTCTTCTTGAATAGAGCTCGCTGTCATGTACTCGTCACAGCTACAATAAGGCAGACGATTGCTTTGACACCGGTCAAGAATTTGTTTTGTAAATTTGTGTTTTGGCCCTTTTGGTGACAGTAGTAGCATCTTTGACAGTGCGCCCGCCCGCGGAGAAGCTTATTGTGCTAAGTTAAACGGGCATGTAACCCTTCGTGAATAGAGCTCGAGAAAGCGCTCCACAGAAATGACGGCTACTATAACTGCTATAGTAAGTCTTTGAACACCTCCCCTGGTTCCTCCACTGTTCCCATCTCCACCAGCGACTATGGAGAGTGCGCTTGAGTCGCGTTACGCTCCACTGATATTCCCGTGGTTGTACTTGTTAATTACCTCTCCAGTTGCTTTGTGTTGCTGGACCAAGCTACCTAATGAACTAGTCGTCGAGTCTATGGTGGTAAGCCGCCGTCTGTACCATGGCACAGAGCGAGGAGCGAGGGGGGGGGGGGGGGGTAAAGGAGGCGGGGCCTAAACCTCTACTCTCCCAGCTAATATCATAATCCACCTAACAATATTGATAAGCTGGTTAGACCGGCGCGGAAACCAAAATGGCGTCCGCCCATCGAGAGGGGAAGAAACCTACCTCGGGGCGTGAAACGTGGTCGGGT
Organism: Isoperla grammatica; assembly: GCA_945910005.1. Lineage (NCBI taxonomy): Eukaryota > Metazoa > Arthropoda > Insecta > Plecoptera > Perlodidae > Isoperla > Isoperla grammatica. The sequence continues at coordinate 34,689,300 of OX246743.1, forward strand.
CGGAGAAGTTCTTAAGAAGATATTACACTTGTGCACCTGTCAAAAGTTAATGACTAGGTTGGCTTTGCCTCTGGCCCTTCGAGTCAGACGAGCTCTCAAGGCATTTCAATCTGGAGATAAATTAAACAGCGGATTGCTGAGAGGAACTGAATTCAATCCTTGTGCCGAGTTGCCCTTCAAGCCCATGAAGCTGTCAAACTTAATGACTATATATTCATAATATATGGACGGTGCGTGGATGTCGTTGTACGTGTACACTGTACAGTGTACACGATCTGCTTCGGTCGGGCGTCGCTGCTCGTAACGAGGTCTAGGTGGAGCATTGTTACACTCACGATAAATTGTATACTTAGGCTACAGAGAAGAGTAAAGAAGAACATCAGGGCTAAATTATTTAGTAAGTTTGACTTGAATAGAAATGATGAGTTCGTGAGGGAAGGGAATGTAAAAGAAAATATAGTTACAGTTACATGCTTAGTTGTTGTTTGGGGATATTGCTTTCCTATTATATTAATATACTATCCGAAATGAACTTCAATTATATATCTGTATACGCATGAAATATTATTATGATAAATTATTGTTTATATGTATTATTTCTATAGGCTACATATGTGTAATTGTTGTTGTTAGTATTATTGTATACCTACGTGTTATCGATACAAATACAATTTAAACTGTCAATAATTAATGTAGTCATATTTATTAATTTCTAATTGCTATTATACACGCTTGTCGTTATTCTGTGTAGCGTGAATATTACGGTATGAATACGTATGTATTCCTTCGATTTATTCAAGGTACAAATATTGAAATAAGTGTGCCTACATAGGCAGAAATAAATAAGAAATAAAAGGCAGGCTCCAAATAAACTAAACTAACTAAAATAAACCAAAGTATATATAGCACATTGTGTTGGGGCTTAGAGGAATTCGTGGAGGGAAAAACAATTACCTAGAAATGAGAAAGGAGTTCGTTGAATATGAGGGAATGGATGGAGAGATAATTACATTGTTGGTAAGCTCAATGTAAAGAGTAAGAGCTATACATACTGAAGGCATTTGAAGAATATAGATGAGTTGTGACTATAGGAAAGTGAATCTGAATGTTGGTCCTTGTGAAATGAGAGTGGACTAATGAGCTCAGTGAGAAGAGATCAGGGTTTAAACGAACAAATATGGCAGCTGTCTGTATGAGGGTGTTTGATACTCACGTCGATGTATTTGTTAAACGTATATAATGTAACGTTATCCGTTCTTTAAGATATCTGGTTTTTTAAGAAATTAATTTAATTCAGTTATTAGATTTTATTGGGCTGACTGATTAGTTTTATATAATTTAAAAAAAATATTTGGAGATATAAGTTTCTGAGTATAAATTTATAAAATTAAATTTAAGTTAGAAGAGCTAATTGGAGATTAAAGCTACGTTTGATTATAATTATTTAAGGGTGCACACGTTACATAAGCTATATGTTTGATTATTGCTATTTAAAGGTGCTCTAGAGAACAAGGGTAGGCCTACATAGTTACATATGGCAAAAGAGATCATGAACGTTTAGACCAACTGATGTTTGGTGTCTTGTTTTGAATTAAACACAATAAGATTAGATTCCATGTATATGTTTGACCTGTACGCGCCATGTACATGTTTGAGGGGTACCCGCCATGTACATGTTTGACGTGTACGCGCCATGTATATGTTTGACGTGTACTCGCCATGTACATGTTTGACATGTACGTGCCATGTATATGTTTGACGTGTACGCGCCATGTGTATATGTTTGACGTGTACGCGCCATATATATGTTTGACGTGTACGCCCCATGTACATGTTTGACGTGTACACGGCTATAGACGTAAATAAGTGTCGATCATCTTGTGCACCAGACTGTAAACCGGCATAGTTAATTAGGGCAATAAAGAGAGTTAGGTTTGCACGTGATTATAGAAACTATTAAAGATCAATTAAAAAATACATCCGTGACGTATTTGTATTTTGTTATGAATTTCAGGTAGGTATTATTTTGTGGTCACTATTTTATACCCATACAAATATATTGAAGCGTAATATTAATAATTTATCATTCGTTCTTTATACAAATGCCATCAGAAAAGCACCTAATGGACATAACCGATTCCACCACTGTTCCGCCTTATAGCGCAGAGTGAACATTCGAGTGAAAAGAGTCAGGAATTGTATGTGCGATTCATGCAAGTTCCATTTTATTCTGTTGGTATACTTATCTGTGATTTATATAGCAGCTGGTAGGCAGACAAGATCACAGCTTCAAACCGAAAGAATTGGTAACTGTATGCCAACCCATATTAAAAATAGATAAAGAACTCCAAAATCATAAGTATGATAAGAATACACACCCTATACGTAAAATTTACAAAAAGTAAAGTGGAAATGACTGTTAGTTATAAACTATTATGCGCTTTAATAATATAATTATTTTAATAATTGCTTTTGCACTATACTAGAATATAAATAAAATCATCATTCTAGTATACATGATTAAGTATCCCATGACTCATAATACACGAAAGGACTATTATTTATCTCTTTACATTTGCATATATGGATATATTTGAACATGTTCTAAGGATAATATTATTTGCCAAGTTATTTCCGTGCATGCCGGCCGGCGAAGGAAGGAATCATTTCAACGAGTGTATGCATATCTAGCCGTGCAACCACTATACAAGCCGTACAAGTATGCACGTTTGCTTGAGGCACTTGTAACGAATACATTTAGTTAGCTACACCGCAATAGCACGATATGTTCACACGTGAGTCGGCCCGAAGCTGTATCGCCAATATGTGTGCGGCTGTGTGGTGAGTAGGGGGGGTTTATCCTCCCCCCCCCCTTATTACCGCCACCATCACCTGGAAGAGAATAAAGGTTTTCAAGAGGTAAATATAGGTAATAAATCAATCATTGTATATATGTTGTTTCACTACAAAACTAAAATTTTCTTTTTTGTAAGAAAAATATATTAAAACACATTTTATACAGGGGCAAGTTCGTTCGCCACTCCCCTCCCCCCCTCCCCCGTCCCTCCTCGCTAAAAGGAAAATAATTATATTTTTGTCTGAAATGGTCCAGTTTCAGTCAGTAAAAGAGTGTTTTTTTGTGTTGTGTTTTTTTTTTTTTTTTTTTTTTAATTGTTCTTCAGCTTCCAAAAAGTAAAGTGGGTTTGTTTCAGAGTTGCGCCGGAAGGAAGCAGCGGGAGGGACAATCCTGGCTTGGGCATGGATCTCATGTGGCGTCTTGAATATTCATTCATACATCATTCGCCACTCATCGTCTCGATTGGCATGGTTGTAAAAATACGAATTATAACACCCGAATATGATCATCTTCTAAAGTACAAAGAAAACCAATGGGCTTGATCGGACACACAAGTCCTCGTTTGAAGGACCTTTTACTTAACAATAATTTGAAAAATTAAACCTATGGTACAAAAAATGACACAGAATACAATTTAATTATTCATTTATTATAATAACTTATCTAAATTTGTTTTTAAATATTGGGTTTATCGTCAAACTTACATTGTAATCTATTTGTTTCCATTGCAAAGCCAAATTGTTCTACCCTTCATTTGGAATTAAGAGTATTTTTTTAAAGATGAACTGAAAAAGTAAATTGATTATGTACCATTGTGGATAGCCATTGTGTTCTGTTTATCTAAATTCTAATACACAGACCTGTCTGATTTTGAACCACAAAGCCACTGAAAGAAACCACATTTTTACCAGGGGGGGCAACAGTTACTGCATGACCCCCCGTCTTGAAGTGCCTCCCCACAGAGCCCCCCCACTTTCTTGCACCTATTATACTTCACTTGTCTGCCCATAACATCCCCCCCACGAGCGACCTGACTACACCACTGTCTTGAACACAGTCATAACCAGTCTCAGCGTTTTCGAATTGAATAAATTATTCAAATTTGTTCGTCGGAAATGAAATAGAAGCCTCGTGAGTGAGTTAAATCGATGCAGCGATGCTCGGGAGAAGGAGACGTGAATTAATTGCTTACTTACCTATAGTTGGCTCGTCATAAACCTCGTGCACAGACCGTTATTATTGGAAGACTATAATCAGAGTGAAACTGAAGCTTCGAGTGACGTCACGCAAAGGTGATATGATCACTACACGCCACTCAAGTGTGCTGGGAACGATGTGAAGCTTTGTTGTCAATCCCACTTCAGAATGTATTTATTATGTCTCTCCCACTCGGACTGTCACTCGGACTCCCACCTCAGAATGTATTTATTTAGTCTCTTCCACTTCAGAATGTATTTATTAAGTCTCTCCCACTTTAGAATGTATTTATTAAGTCTCTTCACTCCCACTTCAGAATGTATTTATTAAGTATCTTCTCTCCCACTTCAGAATGTATTTATTAAGTCTCTCCTACTTTAGAATGTATTTATTAAGTCTCTTCCACTTCCGAATGTATTTATTATGTCTCTCCCACTTCCGAATGTATTTATTAAGTCTCTCCCACTTCCGAATGTATTTATTATGTCTCTCCCACTTCAGAATGTATTTATTATGTCCCTCCCACTTCCGAATGCATTTATTAAGTCTCTCCCACTTCCGAATGTATTTATTATGTCAATCCCACTTCCGAATGTATTTATTATGTCTCTCCCACTTCCGAATGTATTTATTAAGTCTCTCCCACTTCAGAATGTATTTATTCAGTCTCTCCCACTTCAGAATGTATTCATTAAGTCTCTTCTCTCCCACTTCAGAATGTATTTATTAAGTCTTTCCCACTTCAGAATGTATTTATTAAGTCTCTCCCACTTCAGAATGTATTTATCCAGTCTCTCCCACTTCAGAATGTATTTATTAAGTCTCTTCTCTCCCACTTCAGAATGTATTTATTAAGTCTCTCCCACTTCGGAATGTATTTATTTAGTCTCTCCCACTTCAGAATGTATTTATTAAGTCTCTTCCACTTCCAAATGTATTTATTAAGTCTCTCCCACTTCAGAATGTATTTATTAAGTCTCTCCCACTTCAGAATGTATTTATTAAGTCTCTCCCACTTCCGAATGTATTTATTTAGTCTCTCCTACTTCAGAATGTATTTATTAAGTCTCTTCTCTCCCACTTCAGAATGTATTTATTAAGTCTTTCCCACTTCTAAATGTATTTATTAAGTCTCTCCCACTTCAGAATGTATTTATTAAGGCTCTCCCACTTCAGAATGTATTAATTATGTCTCTCCCAGTCGGACTGTCGCTCGGTAATATATTTTATTGGGGCTTATACATGTACGAACTCGGACAAAACCAGTGTTTACATGTTGTAAACGGACATTTTACTGTCGAATAGATCCATGTGTTTACCTTTATGTGCCACCTGGAGAAAACTTATTATTTGATCGTCGATTTAAATATCATGATTTGAATATCAATAAAAATGCCTAATATAATATTAATTATAAAAATTAAATGAGGTATTTTTTGTATAGATTACTTTTTATATTGTGTTATACCGGTTTTTCGAACCAGAATCAAAGTGTGATAGTTGAGTGTTGTGTATATTTTAAACTCACATTTATTGATAATACGAAAAGTTTGGGCAAAAACTTGTCCAATATTATGGTTGTTGTATGGTGTGTATATAGATTTTTACAATCGCCGGAATAAATAAATTTTGAGCCGGTGGATGAAAAAATTCGAGAAAGCAGAATGTATCAAAGAGTTTTTTCGAACTTCTTAATATCAACAAGGTGAGTCAACTTTATGTAAACAATTCAGCCTTTATACTTAGTTTTTTGTTCCAGGAGTATAAGATACAACACAATATCGAGAGTAACACGCGGCCAAATATTGTTTCTACTTTAGTTCTAAACATTTGATATAAGGCTTCTTCCAGTCAATCTATGAGTTTATTTTATCTACGAAAAAATGAAATTTGCTCCGTGTAGCGTCTATACCCAGAGATGTAGTATGTATATGTATTTCAACAAGACATAGTACGCATGCACTTTACGCTATATAATGTATTCAACATAAACTAAAAATACTTGTGTTAGCGGAAGTTTGCTTGAAACAACAAACCCTAAACCAATTTTAATTGTAACATTATCGTAACCATCTTATAATGCACTCACACAATAAGTTTGGACAATGCACCACACTTATAACAGCCCGTTCTATTTCCCGCTCTTCGTTTTCTTGCACTTGCAATGCAAACGACTTCACAATAATTTACACATAAACCTTTCTTTGTTTTTGCAGCAGGCAGCAGGCTATGTCAATTATTTTGTTACGCCACCACAACAGAATAAGTGCGTGTAAATTGCATAAAGTGTAATAAAGGCTTTTTCTGATGCTCGATTTCCATTCTTTGCTCGGGGCAACGACCTGAATCTAAAAGACCGACAATTTGTACGGAAACTAACGACTTAATGCTAAGTTGCTGAAAAAGGTATTATTTAACTACTACACAACTTTTTTTTTTTTAATTTAAATAAGAATTTTTTTCTCTAGTGTGTATTTTACAAAGCACGTTGCCGCACTAATATAATAATAAACACATGAGTGTTCGTGTTTTGATGTTTATACCAGAGGGCGATTCAAATACCGTACACTGGAATATATACCCTAGAGTTAATCACCTTTCCAAAATCGTATTTCATAAACACGTGTTGAAAAAAAAGATAAAATATCAATCATCTAAATTGTATGAAGTGGTTTTAAAGAATTTAGTTTTTATGTTCACATGGGTGATGGCGTTGTAAAAACATAATCGTGCACATTAATTTCTTTAGGTTTGAAAGTCCATCTCATGTATATTTAATTAGTTTTTAAATAGTAAAATAATTGTGCGGATTTCATAACGTTATCATTTTATTACAGTATAATAAAAATACCTGCGTATGAGTTTGAAGTATTTTTAAGTGGAGCATTGCGACTTGTGAACAGATACACCTCCCAACTCACACCAGATCGTATGTCAAACTGACTTGGGATGATTCGGAGAGTATCTGCAATGATTTGTTTCTATCGCTGCATTTACTTTTTCTTTGTAAATAATATCTGTATTCATATTGTGTAATGTTTAATGCCGACATAACACGACTCAATACTTTCGTCAAACTTATTGAATTCAAGAACCAAAGCGAATCAAAAACCGTTTGGTAAAAAACTTCAACAATGTAGCTTCTATTAATTGATGCTTTTTGTCCTTTCAATTCAATAAGTTTGACGAAAGTATTGAACCGTGTAATGTGGGTATAAGAACGGGTGATTCATTGTGTGTTATTATTAACTATTGTTATATCTTTGTGATATTGTAAGGACTTGTCTGTAGTATTGTTGTGTATGTGTAAACAGTACTATACTAACTTATTTTGTTTATTTTTTGTCCGTCATATGGTGGTGGATCTTCCAATCTCAGTCGATAACGAAATACATTTAATTTACTGTCTGGAGGTGCAAACAATCTACCTGAAGTATTCTGTAAAACGTTGTTTCCAGTAAAAACTATTGACTTCATCTTCATTCATTAATTCCTTTTTAAATTGCGGCCAAGCGTATTCGCAGGATATACATTCTTAACGCGTCTATACATCTGCGGATACCGCCACAGATCCAAACCAATGAAACGTTGTCCCAGATACAGAACAGGAATAGTTATTTGCCTTAAAGGTATAAAGAAACACTCCACACTCCACACTTCCATAATATCACGCTTCCTTTTTGTGTGTGTGTTTGTTTTTTTATCAAAGCATACTCGCAAAATGTTTCTGGCTACAACTCTGTATTCAAAAATGATTTAATTAATTAGGCTAATCACCTTATGCGAAGTCGGTACATAACTACGTATATATCTAGCACCTCATTATCTGCATGCAAGCTTCTGCACAGACCGACATGAGACGTCTAAAAACCATCCCATGAATTACTCCACCTAGCAACACCTTAATATTAATTATACTCGACGCGATACCCACGGCGAGATATGGAGACACATTATCGCCTCATTTGGTCCGCGCAATTGCTGTCTGCATGTGTACATGTGTACAAGTGTACATCGGGCGTGCACGCAACCAACCGGCGACCCGCGAGGGGCGTGTACGAATCTTCTTCGGCAAACAAATCAATAGGCTGTGATGTGAGTGAGGGATTAATCACAGGTGGACGCGACTCTTTGGAACGCAGCCTTGGTTTAAGTTATCAAGTAATGCAAGAGGATTGTTCTTGTGTACGTGAGGGCTGTGCTACATAATACATTACACACAAGAATTATACAGCTTCATTGAAGATGAAACAAGATGGAGTCATCAGTAGATGAACGGCTCTTTATTCAACAATCAATTTCAATTTCGATTTCCATTTATTAGACATTTTCAGGTACATATTATTTCCAGATATTTTATCATTTAATCAAGGCAACCACATAAGTAAAGAATCCTTGTTCGTGGTTGCCCTGTTACAAGTTTAGTCTTTAATATTTAATTGATAAGAAAAAAGACAATTTATACTAAAAAACTATATCAATATAAAAAATCAAATATTTATTTATTACTGGGTAGTTTACTCGAGTTAAGTATTAAATCTGTAATGAATAGCATGCAATACAGCAGTATCATAGAAACCGAGTAGAGATTCTGTTCAAAATTCGACTGTGCATACGGGTTATTTGATCAGAGTTTTACACCTATAATTGGATTAATCAACTATGTTGATGGCAATTGCTACAAGTAACAACTTTGTAAATAATTATAAAACCGAAGTTCTGTGTAGACCTGACATGTATTGAGTGATACGCATTGAATATGTCTATTGTCTAGTGAGGGTGTATCAATATATCTGGGGCGAGGAATATAATATGTGTCTCGTTGGTTCGAAAGTTCCATCAAGCAATGATATTGTTAGCCTTACACACTCTAATATTATTATTTCATTATATAAAACATTTGCACCAATCTGAAGGATATCTTTGTTTTGCAAATATTCCTCCATTAATATAATTAGACATGAAGCGAAGTGAAATAAAAATCATGTATTTACCAATTTCAATTGAAACTCAGTGCATCCGTAAACAATAAAATACAATTATATAATGCGATTAAGAAATTGGGAATTATGATCCAAATGTACCCTACGTTAGCCCATACACCAAACATTGCCGCTTATTTATGTTATAGTTCGCTTATTAATAATTGTTTTCTGTGTACACAATTATAACTATGTTAATACTTCACTTCAGTGTGTGTAACAATATAGTGTGTGGAAATATAGAGATCGGAGTCGTCGTCAGAAAAATAAATAACAAAGACAATATTAGACAATAAGTTCTATGTTTACCAATGTTTTTAAAGTTTCACTATAATCTTCATTTCTATATCTTATGAAGTAAGAACCACGCAACATTTGGGATCCGTTTGTTCAGAGTCAACAATGCAAAACACCAAAATGAAGCAAACACGATCATAACCCGAAAAACACTCATCAAAGTGAGTACATTTTCCCATCTCATCTGAGAAAGAGAGCGAAGCTCTCAAAAATAAACTTTGACAAGTGAATTTTGTTCAATTTTTTAGTGTTTTCGGTTTACGACCGTCGTTACTGTTCGTGTGTTTCTTCTAAAGAGTGTTTAGGGTCACCCTGTGGTTGGTCGCTCTTCATAGCCGACCTGTGGAGATAGATGTAGCGAGCGGCCCCTGTGGCTCTTCGAATTGGACGCCGGCTGGCCATACTTTGGAAGGTTCGATGTAATTATAGGTGATACCTGAGTGAGTGAGCTGGGGGGGGGGGGGGGGGGGGGGCAACATGGCCGGCGTCTTAGCGCGGTCTCTCTAGTGGCTCTAATCGATAGGTTTGTGCGTCAGTCCGTCCGTGCGTCGGTACTGTGCGTGTTCATGCATGCACCATGTCAGTCATTGCAGTGATAGCCTCGTTAGTGCTTCAATCGTCACGCTAAAATGTACAGTATGGTTATTAGCATTCTATCTATATGAAATCGAGTTTAAAAACTTAGAGCATCTAAAGTTGTTCAAAATTGGTTCCTATTTTAAATTCAAAATATTTTGTTTTGTAAATATTCAAATTTCACGTAGATGTGGTGCTGGTATAAGAATAGTGATGCTCCTAATTATCTTAGTGATTACGTCATTCTCCTGTGCACTATGAACTAAAGAATCAATGACAAAACGTTAATATTAGAGCCTATCTGTAGAAACTAGATGCTGCGTAATGTATGTTTGGCCCGTCGTTACTGCGACAAATTTTATAATTGACCAGAGACTTATACATAATTTACCGCAGAAACTTAAATAAGCGCAGAAATTATGCAGAGAAGGCCGATGAATTTAAATATAATTTAATTTAAGCAGGCTAACGCACAGTAACCATCTACCTGGCGCCTCCACCAAACATGCTGAACCAAGCGATAATACTACACCAGACATTAGTAGTGATAACTACCCGGCGCCTCCACCAACCAGCTAGATGATGCGTGGATGATAGATAATTTAAACTAGTGTCGATAAAGAAGTTCTCCCCTGAGAGGGGAAACTTCTTTAATGACTCTGATTAAAGTAACAAAACGTTCAAGCCCTACTTAGATACACAGTTTTGCGGTATGAGAGTCTCGCTCTACAACTTTGAACTTGTAACAGTATATTCTAATATTTACTCAGTTGTGTTTATAACTATCCAGTGCATTGAAATACATTTTTTTAACATGTCGATAGGTATGTAACAAAATAATACAACCCGTCATCTTTTATATATTTAAATTACGTTTAAGTACTGTTTCGTAATTACGATACAAGTTTCATGAAGTAATTAGCAATTGTAACGGTCAAGCGTACGTTGGGTCTCACTAGACGGGCATAATCGCGTAGCTGTATAAATATGCATCTCCACGTGGCAGCAGCGAAGCGAAGTGGCTTTTTAGGCGTTTGCCTCGTTAGAATTAACTGACAATAACTCAGGGTCGCACCCACCCCAAGAAAGGGGAGGGATATTTTGAACTAAAGACCCTCCCCCTCCCGTTCACAGAAGCTCGGGGTAGTTCAACACAAAGAAACGTTGTAGCTTTTGTAGAAGGAAATATACAGCAACACATATTCTTTACTAAATGGTATTTCTTAAACCTAAAATTTGTTTTCTCTGAGCATTTGATAAAAGATACATTGAAGAATTGTTTGCCTCCAGCGACTGGGGTCTACACACACACCTGGCTCAGCCCTTCCCCTCCACCCCCCCCCCCCCCCCTCAACTGTGTGGATGGAATCCTGATTGCTTCACTGAGATATAATTAACTCACAATTTTTTTTTTGTCTACTCAAAAACAAAACAAAATACAACTTACTTCATTAGCGAACGCAAATAATGAACTGCTTGAAAACCCATCCTAAGACTTCATTCTTTGAATATTGAATCATCGCTTGCTTTTGAGGTCACAGTAGAATCAAATCAAGGCTTTGTAGTCAATGTACCGTGAGTCCGTGACATGTTTTTGTTTTGTGATACACTTTATTTTGATAATAACTAAATACTAGCATTGAGATTTCACCCCAGACCCGTCACTGTGTAAAATTTACAGCGTTATATGTTAGGAAAAATGTGTTTGTTATTATTATTATTATTATTATTATTATTATTATTATTATTATTATTATTATTATTATTATTATTATTATTATTTTTATTATTATTATTATTAGTATTAGTATTATTATTAAAATTATCATTTTATTGAATGAATTACATGCAATATCGGTCATAACCGATGGTAACATATCATACGGATGTAATGTCAAGTATTTCCATGATTGTGTCTACCGTAATTAACTTCAACACTTGTTATTAATTTAAACAGTCATCAATCTCGGTCAAAGCCGGTGTTTACATGTTATACGGACAATACGGCTGTAAAGTTAAGTATTTCCATGTGGTACCTTGTTCAACTTCAGTCGTTACTGCCTTATTAGTACTTGTCAATATAATACACTGTATAATAATGTGATCTTCTTTACTTCATGTGTCTTCTTTGCGTCATGTGTGTGTTTTCTTTGCGTCATGTGTGTGTCTTCTTTGCGTCATGTATGTGTCTTCTTTGCGTCATGTGTGTGTCTTCTTTGCGTCATATGTGTGTCTTCTTTGCGTCATGTGTGTGTGTGTCTTCTTTGCGTCATGTGTGTGTCTTCTTTGCGTCATGTGTGTGTGTCTTCTTTGCGTCATGTGTGTGTCTTCTTTGCGTCATGTGTGTGTGTCTTCTTTGCGTCATGTGTGTGTCTTCTTTGCGTCATGTGTGTGTGTCTTCTTTGCGTCATGTGTGTGTCTTCTTTGCGTCATGTGTGTACGGCCGTGGCTGATTTCTATAGAAGCCATCCTAATAATTCTATGGACAACAGAAAACCACGATAACCATTGTCAGGATGGATGTTGTCTTAAAGGATTCTCTCTCATAATTTTGAACTGGTTCCAAATGTTCTTCGGTTGTTAAATTGTTATTATTATTATCATTGTTGTTATTATTATTCGCTACACCCAAACTCAAAATAGTTCGTTACTCTGTGATAAATTTATCGCTCTCTGAACAGTGAAGAACACGCCAGACTGTTTCGTGCATTTGCTGGCGTGTTTACGGAACTACATAAGCACAGGATCAGCTCTTCCGTATAGTAATCTGGAAACTCACATCCGCTGAGTAGTTGGTAACATGGCTCCTACCCTGAATAGTAGGAAGTACTTCTATATAGGTAGTATACACACAAATATAACGTGAAGCCAGGGAATGTTAGGTATTTTGGACACAGGAAATTTTAAATGCAAATTTCGAAAGTGCATTACAGTTAACTAAAATTTGAATTGCAATTCAGAATGCAGACTTTGTCTACTTGGCAAGTGTGAAGTTGAGATTCCACATGTCGATCCATGAATCTCTTTTGTCAAGTGACGCATACCTCCCTACACGAGCTAAAAAGGTATTTGTTTCGTCTAGAAGGTCAATGTTTTAACAATATTACCTTGTATTTTCATGACTGTGAGATGTAGGCAATACAAAATGTGATGATTCTGCAGTTTTTCTTAATCATCATCGTATTATAGAGCATTTAATTCTGAACAATTAAAACATGTCAAAACTTAAAACGACTCTAAAATACCAGATTTTGTGATGAGAAAACACAAAAACTTTAAACCTTGCATTTGTAAGTAGGTAATGTAACTTGTTGAATGCTCGCATACTTATAGGGCCGGTCTTACAATCTTGTAATAAGAAAGTTATTTGTAGCAATTAAGCTATTTGGAGGATTGCAAGGGTTTTGATTGGTGGTTGCCATGGAGAAAACAAGCTATTCGACGAATATGTAGTTATTGGGACTTTGTAAGATTGGACCTTACAACTCTCCAAAAATGGTGGCACTGGAAATAACAAGACATATAGTAGTAATAACTATGAATCCATGAGGCTGTGTTCCCTAAAGCCCCAATTAACGAAGCAGATACTGAACAGTGTACACAATACAGAAGTGTAATACCCCGCCCAACACAGTTATTCTCTAAGCCCAGCCAATTAACCAACTCCGCCGCACCTTTGTGAGGTCAAAGGTCACAACAGACAGCTGACCACTGAGCTACCGCATCCAACACCGGGCGGTCTCAGTTACTGCTAGTCTAAACGGGTCCCGGTTCGAATCCACGATAAGGTTATAGTTAATTCAACTTCTGTCTGTCAAAATATGATTAGTCTCCATAAAAAATTCACGCATTCTTATTAAACTTGCCTAAAACCTTCCGAGTCCGTGTTCCGCGTCAAATGAGATTATTTTTAATCTGCCATAAAAACTAAAAGCTCATCTAAAAATTCGGCACACAGCATCTGCGCAGACTGGCTAAAGTACTGTTAGGTTGGTAATATTTCAACACCTTGCAGATGGTTCTACCCGCCAGCAGCCACTCATCATGCATTGCTTTCACCCAATAGGCTGCTGCAAGAAAGGAAGAACTTTCATATAAGCTCAGCTGAAAATATCTGTAAAGAGCTAAAGGCTTACAAGAGCTCAAGGATCATTGAGCTCATTGATTTAAATAACTTTACTATATACACCATAATATCCACATAGGTCAAGAATATTCGAAAATATTCGAAAGGTCGAAAAGCACGAGCATTTATTGTTTCTTGTTCGCATGTTTATAATCAAAATTTAGATAATACCGGGATAAATATTATCGCAAGAAAAAGTATTGAATAGGTATTACATTTAGATTGATTGATTGATATTTGGGCTTAACGTCTTATATTTATGCAACTAGGCTAATCAAGACGATGAGTGGATGATAATGAAGATGAAATTGGGGGCTCTTTGGAGGAAAGGGGCAAGTAGGAGGGCGCGTGAGGGAAAGAGAAAGGATAACACAATTTGAGAATTTATTGAGATTAACTAATTTTATCTAAAAAGTGTATTTCGCACCATAATGTTTTAGAATATTATCCCCTAATCATTCCAAACTTCGATTTTGAATGCCATTTTTAAACTCGTGGGTATGTGAAAGAAGAAGAAGTTTTGTACAATCAGTTTTATTAGTGGTTCTCCGTTGTGAATATTGTAATAATTTAGTACATATTGAACACAATCACTTTGTACTCGGCACCTCCACCAACGTGTTGACTGGCAGGGATGGAGGATATGGAGTATGAATTCAAGTGTAATAAAATTAAATGAGAACAGTTATATTGTAGGACTAGCATAAGTATACCCCCCTCAATAAATTTAGCTAAAGAGAAAAGTTTCTTGGTGTATGTGCAGTCAATGCAGCAACATCTATATATTTATCACATTTTAAATAAAGAATGTATAATTAAATTTTATATTTTCTTTCAGGTCCGGTTGTATTACACCCCCCCCCCCCCCCCCCCCCCAAAGAAGGGTCTATGAATGAAATCCCTATAATCATACAAGGAAAACGTAACAAAATATAATAAATAATATAATAATAAATAAAAAAGATCATAGTTCTGAGCATAAGCCACCTAGGGATGTGGGTTCAAATCCCGCAAAGACACTTATTTTTTTTTGTAATCGTCATTTGTCTTCATCTATCATCCCCGAATATCACGACTCCAATAAGAATGACGTAAAACAATACGAATCCTCATCATTCTCCCGTTTATAAAAGATAAATTAAGGTTATCCTCAAAAATAAAAGTCCCAACTCAGTCACTGTTCTGACCAACGTCACCTAGTCTCGAACCCGATGGCTAACCAGCTTAGGTTAGTCTCGAACCCCAAGCCCGATTCTACCCGGTGTTCGTGCGGGGACTGACTGCCTGACTGATGCCTGCTGACGAGTTATGAGTCATGACGTCATGTCAAGTAGACGCTGATACAAGCCAGTCATTAATGATAATGTTACTTTCATTGTCTGAACTATTTACCAGTCACTTTGGACAGGGTTATGGATATCGGACAGGGTTATGGATATCCGACAGGGTTATGGATGTCGGACAGGGTTATGGATATCGGACAGGGTTATGGATATCGGACAGGGTTATGGATATCGGACAGGGTTATGGATATCCGACAGGGTTATGGATGTCGGACAGGGTTATGGATATCGGACAGGGTTATGGATATCGGACAGGGTTATTGATATCGGACAGGGTTATGGGTATCGGTTATGGTTATGGATATCGGACAGGGTTATATGGATATCAGGCAAGGTTGTGGATATCGGACAGGGTTATGGACATCGAACAGGGTTATTGATATCCGACTGTAACTATACTGGAAGTAGTGAAGGAGTTCTTTGTGCATAGTGCTAACTGCACAGACATCACATCGACCCCAGTATATTGTTATGGAGAGTCTTTTGCTTTTAGAGCTGTTTGAATAATCGATTCTTTGAATTATTTATTATTTGGTTTTTAGCGATGTACTCAACCGTTGGGTCATATGGTGTCTCGTCTTACGACAGGCAGAGCTACCCCCTTCCTACCTATGTAACTACCTACCTACTCCTACCCATCTAACTACCTACCTACTCCTACCCATCTAACTACCTACCTACTCCTACCTACTCCTACCTACTCCGACCTACCTATACTCAACCGTGTTGGCATATGGTGTCGCCTCTTCCGACAGGCAGAGTTACCCCCTACCTACCACCCTAGTATATATTATAAACATACTGTCCACCATTAAACACAATGATAGTTTTTCCTATAGGATTTCCTGAAGTAGGATGCGCACAAGCTTTGCCCGATGTGCCCCCCTCTTGTGGTTATAACTATAGATTGTAGGATAATTGGGGTGGATGTCCGAGGGCTGTTGGTAGGACTCAATCCCACCATTCACCTTGTCACTGACTGAGGAAAACCTCGGAAAATCATTCAATGAGGATGGCCAGTGAACGGTGTCGAACCTGCGATCTTCCAAATAAGAGTCTCAGGTCTGACCTTAGGTGCCTCTATCGGTACTTTTATAATTCTTTCCACGTATCGAAGCAATACTTTCTTCTTTATCATTCATATTCACTTTCACTTCTCTTTTGCACCTTCAATTGTTCTTCCTGAGGGTTTGTCAAGTTGTCACCTGTCCTTGTGGCACTTTCCATAGTTGGTACACATGTTATTATTTATCATGATCAACTTGTTCTATCATTAACATCTGTTTTTTATAGAATCTCACAAGATACTTTTACATGGTTTATTGTAGTAAATGATCTCTATAGCTCTCAACTTTCAGGAAACACTTTTAATTATAGTTTCATTAAATTCATCCTTTTAACAACATTCAATACCTATACCTATACCTATACAACACTCAATTTCAAACAATCTGCAATTAAAATTAAAATGCATTACGTGTAATTGCTTTAATTGCCTAGTTTCTCAAAGAGTCCTGAATGATAAGAACTATTAATTACTACAGTATTTTTTGTTCTACACAACTAATTACAATAGTGAGTTATTATTATTGTGGGCCTGGAACGTATTATAAATAAAACATACACACACATATCTGAACACAATTAATTTAGTTTATAATACGTGGCTGTAATAAGAGCCATGATTAAAGCAAAGACATTAATCATATCTTGACATGCGTTGTGACTACATCTTGGACACCGTAAGTTGTTGTTGTTGTTGTTGTTGTTGTTGTGGTTGTGCGTGAGATATCTTCGCAGATATTTTGCTGCTGCCAATTAAAAAAGAAAGAAAAAAAACAACACGCAGGTATGTGAAATATTATAATGTTTCCGATTAGAAACAAAAAATGAGATAGTTTCTCGTTGAAATTAGCATATTCTTAGGTTGTCTTACGAGGTGAACCTGCCGCCTGGCTTGTGCGGTCTTTGCGTAATGAATAAGCACTCTATTTAGGCGGCGAGAGCAGACGGCGCTGTTAGTTCGCAGCGGCGCTCACAGATCGCGACACGGGGAGTTTCCGAGGTGAGCGTATCGTACGTACTACGTCACTATCGGCAGACGGATGAATCCGTAAAAGAAGAGGGATTTGGTGGGATACTTTCGTCAATTATTTATGTTTTCGTCTCATTTCGACCAACTTTTGTGTACATAAGGTCTTGAATGTGAAAAAGCGTGCATAATAATTAATAATATATACGTTGTTATTGTTATTGCTTTGTTACTTGGTTTTGTAATTTGTAATTGATATTTAGATAGGCCTACCCAATCATAATGTTAATTTACTAATCAGTTGATTACCTTTCTCATTTCTATACACCCCACTTTCTTGTTTCTTTTGTAAAAAGATTCTATTGAATGGTTTTGTGTCCTCTCATCTCCAATATAACATATCCATAAATCTTGAACGTTTTGACTAAATATTTACTAATAACAAATAAATATTTACTATATAGTATATAATAAATAAATATTTACTAATAACTAATATTTACTATATAAATATTATTTCCTCATGTGGTTTATTTCGTAGTACATTTTTAGGTACGTCTTTCATAGGCTAACGTATACATTTAATTTTTCGGGCTGTTTCAAAACTATCCTTATTTTATTTTTATTTTCCATATTGTTCCTTTTCTAATATTATTGCACGTTTGTAAGTATTCTCTATTGCACACAAGATGATCGGTCTCCTCATCTCGAAAAAGGAACTTCCATTAAAATTCGTTTAGATTCATATTTTTAGAAGTTGATCTCTTGTTCCATCTCTTTCACTGTCCTCCACAGTAAACATTATCAAATATACCCATGGTTAGTAATATGCCACATACGGTGTAGCCGTGGTAAGCCGGATAACACTACAGTAGGGATTCATAGAAGAGTAAAAACAATTATTATACTATGTACTATTCACGAAATTGGATTTTTATACTTTAAACACATTTAAAATCAGTTTGTGTAACGGGTTTTTAGCCGATTCTAGGAATACAAAAATTGTGTTGTCCAGATGTTTTAAAAATTGTGTGTGACTTCAATCTATTGTTTTTCGTTGGATGGCGTTGAATCATAATTACATGCCTACGTTTTATATCAGTTATCATCAGTGCAATGCGGGGTATCAAACCAGTGAACGCTGCTCTTCAGCTGCTGCTATCTACACAGGCTTACGTGAAGCGGCTATGGGGCGTGGGCATATCGTATAGGAAGACACACTTTCATTTATTTATTTCAGGATCCAAATATTTATTCGATTGGATCTTATAGACCCGATTATACATCCTTTTTTACATACTTTTTTTAAAATGAATTTTGTTATAATACATAAATAGTTTCATAGTTTATTTCAATGCAGTGCTAGTCTGATTCAAACAGGAAATCAGTCTGGTTTAGAGCTGCTTATAGCCCTTTGCTTTATAGTCTCATCATAATTAATTACAGGTTATATAACGCAAAACAGATATATTTTAACCTAAAATTACTTATTAGTTCAGTTCAATTCTAAAACACCTCAGTATGTAGATATATCTCAGATCATAGTCTTTATAAAGATACATAAATAAACTACAAAATTTGAAATTAGACATAAAGAATGAGAGCAAATGCTCCCATGTGCACTCTAAAGTGCACATGGGAGCATTTGGCACGACTACGTGTATAACTTATTATTATTATTATTAATTGTATATTCTTGTCATCACGAAAAAAAAAACAAGTTTTGACAAGAAACGGCGTCGACGCTAGCACACATTGTGCTAAAACACTTAAAATCCTAAGAAATCTTGTTCCGCAAAGAGCCTTCTAAACACTAAATACTACGCTAACGTTTTAATTAAACTAAACTAAACCAAAACTTAACTTTTAGGGCACTAGCAACACCAAAAGACAACAATGAAACAAATGAATTGAATCGATGGACAAACAACAAGCTGTCAAAAAATAATTTCTTCTGATTTTGGAAAACAAAACAAAAAACAAATAAATACACATGCAAAACTTTCACTTAGTCGTTGTCTATCATTAAAAGTTTTAAATGGCGAGCAGTTACTATTGCTACACTTGTTTTTATTTCTATGGTTGCAATTTTATTATTTTGACAGCTGATTGTTCGTCCATCAGTTCAATTCATTTGTTCCATTGTTGTATTTTGGTGTTGCTAGTGCCCTATACACTCAACGGTAGGACTGGTGCAGAGTCTTGAGATTCGCGCGTTGTTCTTGGTCAAAGTGGGAACACCTTATTATAACAGTCACTGTCTCGGGTGGACGCATTATGTGGCGTGAGAGCCAGAGGCCAGTCAGGCGTGTTTAATACAGCATCTGGATCACATATTATTCAATTATGTATTTATAAATATTATATTCAATATAATAATAATTGTGTGAATTTTAATTTCATAATTTGTTCTCTTTCATTGATAAACGAAACTTATTGATAATTCTTTTCCCATTATAATAAAAATTAATTTTGCCTTATAAATTTGTGAATAGTAAAGATAATTTGAAATTGTAGCATTCAATGCTTTGGGCGGTATTATAACCTCTTTTTATATAGTAGGAATAACTTAATTGATTTCACCATGGCAAGCGCCAATCAAATGCTTTGAAATCATCTTTATTAGCTAGACAAAATAAGTTATTTACATGTCTGTGTAATAATTGGCCCCTCAAAATAGACTAGACGCATTCTGGTGGCAAGAAAATAAACTACTATAAGGATGAGTTTATCTGTCAATTGTTCATTGTTGCTTTATTGTTAAATCATCAATGGCGCAGATAAGGGTGTTGCTTAGCAGCGCTATCTATGTGTTAGTTTGAGTCACCAATAATGGTAACGCTGTTCCTTAGATGATTAGACCATTTCAAAAACTATCTAGGACCTTTTGTATGAGTATCAATCATCACGGTCTTCTAAATCTTCAATGACAACAATACACATCAATTAAAATTCAGTTTTCAAATGTTATATCAAGGTTCATTGATGCATAGAAGATCATCATCTACTAACCTTGATTTTATATTTTTAATTGTTGTGTATTGTTGCACATAACGATTTAGAGGACCGTGTTGATAATCATACAAAGGGTCCTAGATTATTTTTGCCGCTCAACGACGCCCATGGGAAAGTAGACCTGCTTGGAAAGTTTAGTTTTCATCCCCAATCAGAGGGTTGGTTTCTGGCTTGCACTCAAGTGAATGTCTTTCTTCATCAGCGCGGTGAGGTGGGATCGAATGTCGCGCTGCGCGTGGCGATCCAGTGAATCACACCGCTTGCTGGTAGTCATGCCAACCGCCCTCTCCAAGCAAACACACTCACCGTTTTACAATTTTAATTCCCGGCATCCAATCTGTTCCGCCGGCTCTCGGCATCCATGCAGGAGAGAGCGATCAGACTCTCTCATCGATCTTGCATCGGTTGTCAGCGTCCCCTCAATACGGGAGCCCGTCCTCACGTTACGTCACTCACGTCAAATAGTGTTACAGGGTTGTTGTTACAGTGTTTACTCAAAACAAATGGGCCTACATTTATCTATAAATGTGTCGATATTATAATATAATATAATATATAATTATATAATTTAATATAATATTTATAATATTTATATAATATAATATTATAATAGTTCAGTTTGGCGACAATGCATTTTGGACAAAATTTGTTTTCACTTTTCTATTTTCAAGATTGGTAAGTTATTCATAGGTTGCACGTACGTTACATCTTTGCGCGTGGCGGCCACATTTGTGATCGGTCAGATTTTGACGTTGCTATAAGGAGAAACAATTGAAGGCTGTTGTGGTAGAACACTTACATTCTTAGTTCTTAAAAATCCAGCCTGTTTTTCAAATAAAATTGGTATGTGTGGTAATTTTTTATTTTTGTGATACGCATGTTTAGTTTTTAAATTATAAATTAGGCTTATTTATTAAATTTGAATAGTATATTGCAATCATGGCCGCTGTTACGCCACATGGGAAGTATGAATAATCAATCACTGATTACTACTATGTAGTACCAACCAAACTTATGGGCACACTACTGAATGTATGTTAAAATCCATGGAAACTAGTAACTACACAGGTTCACGCCCTGAAGAAGCGTCCAGTAAGAATGTTAACAAACATCACAGTCTCAAGCTAATAAGCATTTTTTAAATCTTACTATTTTTACATTTGAGTGGATTTATATTTTGAAAACAGTTCTATAATAGCAGTGACCAGTGGGAAATGATGAGATCCACAAATTTAACACCAAAGTAGAGAAATAAGCTACGTATACAATTTGAAAATGTAGTTCCAAAGCATAAAATGATGTGAATGAGAGAAATTTTGTATGCGTTAGATCATTGTTAGATTATGGCTTGTTCCAATGGCTGCACTGGATCGCACTGAGTGCGCCTTTAACAAAACAACAATTAGAACCACCAGTGCGCTGAGTGCAGCCCACTCTCCCGAGATCGCCATTAGTTTTCAACATCGGGACGGGATCAATAATCAAATAGAACTATATCTTTATTAGTTACGATTAGCTGATTTGCTCCTCACTTGTTGGTTGTGACAACGATGCTTAGTGACGTTGATAGTTGCATCAATAAAAACTTTTAGAACATGGGTACAGTGTAGGCCTTACTCGAGTCCCACATAATGGTTTACCTAGGTCAGGTTTGAGCTTTGTACTTGAGTAAAACGTAAAATGGAAGTAGTCAATTGGTCGATTGGACTCTTTATTGACATAAATGGAGTATAGTGACTTCTATAGCTGTAACTGTAAGCCAGTGCTCGAAATTAAGAATTATATACAGCAGCCCACTGTCTTAGTTTTTGGAAGCCCGGATAAGAATTGAATAGCCCGATTTTTTAAATTAATATTTTCGTTTTATTACGTAATTGACATTTGAAATTAAATTTTTTGTTTTTTAATTATTGTGAAGAAAATGAATTTTTTTATTAATATATTATGACAATAATGACATACAATTACAATGTAAAACATGAATATGAATTATATGATCTAGATTAATTTGCCGTATTATTGCAATTCAGTGCTGCTTGAGCTGCTTAAAGTGTCATCGTCTATGACCCGTTCTTGGTTTCAGACTTTACTTTACTTTTGATTTTAGAAAAAAAAAACACTAATAATGTTTTTTTATGTGAAATTTAAGGCAGCCTGTCGGGCTGCCTGTGTGTATACAAGTATCAGCCCGAGTACGTTTTGGGCAGCCTCGGGCTGCCGTTAGTTTTGAGCACTGCTGTAAGCCCACGATTATTGTAACATTTACCTTGCGCCAACTAATAAAATGATAAATGTGAGAAAATTGTTTTTAGGGGAATTAATTTGTCGGAACTTGGTCGTATTTTGTCTGATTCTCATCTGTTTTTTAATTGCTCAACATGCAATTAATGCTCAAATAGGATGTTTTTGCGATTTTCATTAAAAACAGCAAACTATGCAAATTATTCGTAATAATTGGCATTTTTCGTCCTTTGCAATGAAAATATTTTAATACATTTAATTTCGCATATATTTGATGCTCGTTAGTAATTTCTAGTCAAAAAAAAAGTACCGAATAACATTGTTTTCTTAAAATTATCGTTTCTAATAAATTTATCTAAGTACTAAGTAATGCTAATTTTTTGGGAAATTTATGCAGCAACACATTAAAATTGTTGTTAATTTAATGTTCTGTAATTATGGATAGTGTAATGAAACATTTTTTGTCTTAGATACTTGAATCGTGTATTTTTTAAATGAGTTTAAAACATTCTTAGCCTTAGTTCTCCGGTGCCTCGTGGTGCCAATGAATAGGCCATCAATATGACAAATTAATTTTCGTCGCACCTGTTGTGACTTAAGTGTTATGAAATGTTTAGGTTTTTCATTCCATTTATGAAATATGTTCAACTGTTTTTGCCCATTTGGATCTGTTTTAATATGCACGGACCATCAGCGTCTCCGCTAACGAGCTGCCCGGCTTGCAGGTGTGAGTGCAACAAGGAGCTATGGGCCTTGGCCCTGGACCCGTATTCTATAACTCTCCCGAAACGGATTCGGACGGAAATTGCAACAATTTCGGTCGATAGCGATAATGTAACTTTTTTAGTGTCCAATACCGTCGGAAACGGATTCGGAGGTACCGAATCCGATTCAGTAGCCTTTTATACGCCGAAATCATATACGTACATAATTTAACCAAGTTTAAAAAGTTATTTTAAGTGTCAATAACATGGAAAACTTCACGGTGCGAGGTCAAATACCATTTGCAAGCATAAGAATAAGATTTTGAAATGTCAACGAACGATTTCATACTACCGGTAAGTTGACAATGTTGTTATGACGAGCGTGAGGTTATGTCCTCTTAATCTTCAATGACAACAATGCACAACAATAAAACCTAGTCTCAATAAATATTGTCAGTGTTGTTGTGCATTTTTGTAATTGAAAATTTGAAATAAATAATGGCCCTAAATCAATTTTGAAAATGATCTATTAAAAGCTTCACTGATATTGTATAAACATCAAGTGTATTTACTTCCGATTTTCTCGTGTGTTTGTGTTTATATTCAACTAAAATGAGCCTTCGCTTCTACGAAGCAACCTGGTCATGGATCTGTATACAAATTTTTAAATGAAACACTGACTTGTGGAAGTACCAAACTAACTATTTTCTTTAACGTTTCAGCGGCTTGCACTGAAAATATTGTTACTTTCGTTTGCTTTGCAGTATGACGCGTTCCTCATGATATACAAGATAGGCTATAATGATTAACAATTTTTATTATACCGTTTAAATACATCATCTGGGTGAGGGCATGAAGTGTTTTCAGTTACTAATCTTTAAAAGCATTAAGTATATGATTTGTTCCCTCCGCCGGTACCAATGTATATATACGCTCTTCGTGCCGGAGGAGGAAAGACACGATAGCAATTAAATAATGCTCTGAATACTTCATGACAAAGCCAAAGCACGATTTTAAACATGATCACAATACGCTAAGATAAAATAAAATAAACAATTGATCACAATAATATTGATAGGACAAGCCGCTGAAAAATTAAAAAAACAATAATGTTGATTACTGTTTACATTTCAAAGTTAAACATGATTGTGTATACTACGTGTGTTTAAGAAAACTGAAAACAGCGAACTGAAGTATAATGCATTTTGTTTAATACATGGTGTTTACCTTCCCTCGATTACTGAATGATATTGGCGATATGAGTTGTTTTTGTCAGCGTTCTTGTCAGCGTAGCCCCCTGACCCCTAACAGCCAACATGGCGTCACTGAACAGAAATGGCTGACGATTACTGATTGAATATTCACCTTGGATTGAACGTAACAACCAAAATTGTTATTCTGCTGCTAAGACAGTCGTAAAGTTTTAAGCATTGTGATGGTTTATTGGCAAGATAGATACCCGTGGTTCATTTTATTAAACAACTTTACACATTCATATTATTACTTTTACTGATAAACAATCCTGCACGTTTACTGTCCTTGTTAATTTTTTTTTAAATTACTGTGAATTTTAACCAATTTTTTTTAACGGGAATGGGTAGGTTTACGTTAAAACCCGCGTAAAATTGTAATGTTTCGATTATATCTCAATAATGCACCTCGAAATCGAAGATCTGAGTCAACAGCGAACTGTGGTTTGATAACCTGTACAGCACGGTTGTTATTTATGAATACTTTTATATACTAATTACGGATTAATTATTCAAATAACTACCCTCACTTTTTATAATATTTGACATGTTTATCATTCAGACTGTAGGGCTTACCAAACTACAGTACGCTATTGACTCAGATTTTCCATTTCGTGGTGCATTCTTGAGATATAATTAAAACATGACAATTCTGTGTGGTTTTTAACGTAAACGTATCCCTCGCTCACGAAATGTTCTTATTTATGTGTGTTTGCAACACACCTTTCGCGCATAAATAAGAACATTTGGAAAATGGAAATTAAAATCATAAGAAAGAGTATTAAATTCTCTAGAAGATGGCATATTTTTGGTTTATTTGTGGCAACTTTAAAGCATTTTTAACCTAGAGAAATGGAGGGTTCTGAAGGCAGGGTAGTGCGCACAGCCTTAAGGGTACGTAACCGACATGGCGTGTCATGGCGCGGCGCCGCTTCACGACACAGAAGCATCGCATCATTCTCACAAGGAACGAACCCGCTTCAGGGCCCGGGTATCTCCCACCAATAAAACGATATATTTCAGCGCCAGGTTAATCACAGACCGAAAAAAAATGTACCTCGTTATTCTCGAATAGAAAACAAGCAAATATTCGAATAACTAACGGGCGACACCTGCGCAGCGCATGAGCGCTTTGCGTGCCTCTGTCGGCAACGCAAACAACTAGACGACGTGTGTGGTCCCGTATTGCCGGTCTGAAAACATTGACCCGCCCGTTGCGCTGGCTCGCTGATTGATTCCCACACACACTTGGTGGCTTCTATTTTTAGCATTTATTTCGATATTAATTACGTTGTAGATAAATTATAATAATTAATAGTTAATTTGTCTTGCTAATATTTTCTCATGCTTTCCCATTACTATTTTTTGTATTTTTTAGATACTTGTGGGATATACATATTAATGACATTTTGTTTTGATGACGTAGATGCAATTAAGTAGGCTTATTTTTCTATGTATAATTCGCAATTTTGCATTCGTCAGAATAATGGAGAATTATCATGATAATTCCATTTAAAACCACACTTAATAAAATTATAAGGTATATAACGACAGTATTTCAATATCTACTCCACAGTAACAAACAAGTTTGAATAACAAAAACTAAATAAATATATAATTTCAATTAATTTGTAAATTATTTTTTTATTTAATTGTATTGTTTTTAATTTAAATATTAAAATGAGTAATATTCAATGCAATATATCGTGTTGTCTTATTAGTCTTGTACACAATAAGATAAGAAAAGGTAAGATTTATTTGCCTCTTTAAAGTTCAACAGGTATACATGTTATATACACTAGAACATTCGAGTTGTCATGTTGGTTAAAACATTAGTCTACATAATACATATTCTAATATTTACATCGTATTCTACAAATAAATATACAAAATGTGTTTCGTTGTCGTTTGTTAGTAAATTTTATAACTATAAATAAAACGGAGTTAACTGAACAAACGATGTTGTCTCCCTGGAAAATAGAAATAAACTGACGAAGACAAGTCAGAAATAATTCATGAACACCTTTCTCATTTATAAAGTGATATTTTTTAGGAGAGCCGCTAAAAAAAACATTAGCGCTTAATTTTAATGAACACTATAAACAATTCTATTTGTATTTTATGAAATTCTCTGAAAGCCCGAGTCGGTGAAAATTCCACATTATAATTTATAAAATACACATTAGGTATATATTAAATATAGGCCTAGCAATAGTTTACATTAATTAATTGTTAACCAATGACAATAAATAACATGAAACGTACAGACTTTTCTGTATGTATCATTACCATTCTGACATTCCATACTTCATACTGGCTTAGGCCTATATAATAGCGCCATAGATGACACCAAATAGCACCCCTATCTTCAAATAGCATTTTGAGTACTAGATAAGTTTTGCAAATATTTCTTTAATTTGTTCACGTTGATATTGTTATTCTATCAGCATTACTCAAGATATAAAGTACGAGGTTAAAGTAAACATGTGTGTTACTTACTATTACCTCGCTTATGATTAATTATTGTATTTACCACAAAGGTCCAAATATAATCATTAGTATTGTTGTTTAAATGTCAATTTATATCAGGTTAAAAATAGCTGAGGTCAACTTGTTAGTAAATAAAGTGTGGGAAACGTTTTGCACGTATACGACGTTTAGTTGTCACTTGTCAGTCAGGTGAAATGCTCCATACATTTACAATATATTTAACTTTTGTTGAAATAATTGTATTTAGTATGCTGGATCCTTGTGGTCACCAATGTTCGTTAGACAGCAGACAGGTAAATTGTTTTTATCTTTCTATTTACGACATAGAAATTGGTAGGCCATTTTTTAGCCAACCAATCACACCATTCAGACACCATTCAGACACCATTCAGTCACACCATTCAGACACCATTCAGACATCATTCAGTCACCGTTCAGACACCATTCGGACACCATTCAGACACCATTCAGACACCATTCTGACACCATTCAGACACCATTCAGACACCATTCAGACACCATCCAGACACCATCCAGACAGCTTCAGACACCATTTCGACACCATTCAGACACTATTCAGATATAATGCATATTATTTGGATTTCTCTCACAATCACAATTAAAATTTATATCAATAATTATTATAATTTCATTATTAATTCGCTTCCTGAATATAATACATTTACATATTTGTTCCTTGGTACAATATTGGATGCATATAGAGTTTCAGTTTTAGAATTATTTGGCAGACTATTATTTCACAAATATATAAATCCATTGATTTAATACCGAGTGCGACAACCGATGTTGCATGTTGCAGAGCTAAAATCAATAACATATTTCCTAACAATATGAATTCAAGACCCCCATTCAATTATTTATTTCAAATAACAAGTAAAATTTTGCAACTGTATTAAATTACAATATGCGACTGTTGCCATGCAAGAAAATCAAACATGCTTCTAAAGACTTCCTAGAAACTCATGCATGACGCATTCGGCGGAAATCAGTATCGACCACAGATAACGCCTTGGTAAGTGTCGCGCACAGAGAGCGACGTTGTGTAATGCAGCTGTACCTACGCAGAAGGTTTGTCTACTTGCTATAAGGACTACTCGCCAATATTAAACCCCGCGAAATTAACGTATTTTCGTCATATCTCAATAACGCCACAAAATATCTAAGAAATGATAGCTACGCATAATTTGGATTCGTGAGAGCTCAATACTATATGAAAAAGATTTATTAGTTTGCACTAATTATAATTATTATTTCGAATGTAGTTAATTCACAAGTTAATTAGATATTACATAAACTATAATTACTACAATCCACGAAATCTTTTTCATACGGTATCGAGCTCTCACGAATCTAAATTATGCATAGTTGTCACTTTTTCGATATTGTGTGGCGTTATTGAGATATGACGAAAATACGTGAATTTCGCGGGTTTAATATTGGCGAGTAGTCCTTCCTCTTAATTGCCCCCTTTGTGCACCCCAACCGTCCGCGTCCGCCTAGTTAAAAACAAACATTCTAAACAGCTGTTAGGTACGGTGCCTATCAATATGTAATATAACGAAGACTTTCTTATTTACAAGATAATGGATTTGTGATTTTAATAATATAGCACACTTCAGTGTTTCTAGAACTTCTTAACTAATACAAATATGCCATCTAAAAAAGCTACCTGTGTTTAAATTTAATTTTATAATAATTAATAAAGTTGTTATTGATTAAAAAGGAAGTGGTAAAGCGAAACTTCCAAATTATTTCGTTGTTATACTTAAATTAAAAAACAAACGTGCTTCAAAAAGTAACAAATTAATAAGGTAATTTTGCAGCGAAAGCAATTATAACAAGAGTTTGCCTAAACAGATCACCCGGCTAATAGTAAGGTTAACATTCTGTGTATTACAATAATAAATGAAAAATTTCTCATAGGCCTACATCTTGTTTTTTTAATTTATAAAATAGCAATTCACAACATCCTTTAATCTCACTTATTAACAACAAACAACGGCGCATAAAATAATTATTTTCATTAAAATGTAATAGGGCCTATACCAATGCGATTAAAGATAAGGATCATTAACAGATGTGTAATCATCGTATTATATGATTATCGTCTCTTGCTATTAGCTAATTATTATACAGTTAATCCGACTAAGCGCGCAAAACCGTCTGTCTATGGTAAGCGTGGCTCTATACAAGCGTAGTGGCGCAATTCGCATGTAATGTACAAACAAGAGAGTACACACACTGTAATTATTAGGCCTACAGTGTTGCATGGGTAGCGATCCGGAAGACCGACTACCGCATGTAGTTGCCATTACCCAGTGTATACTTAGTGCACGTACGTTCTTATCTCTTCACTATTCTTGAAATGAAGTTGTTTGGAAGGTAATTTATTTCATTTCGTTAGCTTGTCAGGTCTTGCATAGTTCTTAAACTAAACACATACTATAATTAAATACAGTAGACATGTGTTTAATTTAAACTAACCTTTATGTGATAACATTTCACTACGTCTTGAAATTCTTATATTGCACGTTGCAATTTAAATCATTATTTTTATGTAAGTTGGTATTATAAAGAAGGAAAGGATCGTGGAAAGTATGAATAATAAGAAACAAAATATGAACAGATGTATGAGTGTACAGAAAACAAGGAATGGAGTCAAGTTGTTTGCGATGAGTCCTGGGACTTTTGATCCATCTCATACAGAAATGACGAATTAATTCATGTTAGTTTGACAATCTCTTGCAGATCAACCCCCCCCCCCCCTCCCCTCCCCCTCGTGACATGTCATGCTTGTTATTCTAATGCTATGTTCGTTGATGTTCAAGTACAACGCGTAACAGTCACAGTGTAATCGTCCACGGTTCTATATTCATCACACGGACAACCACCACAAAGCCAAGGGAGTAGGCTACGTGCCGGTACCAGGCTTCCCCTCCTCCCTTTCCCACTATTATTCATCAATCATCACTTATCAGGCCAAAAGGGCATTGTGTCCTACACTGGTCTTAATTACAATTAAATAAATAAATAAAATAAGGGTGTTGCTGTTAGCTAAAGTATGTCTAGTTTCAGGAAAATCACATTATTTGTATCACAAATTGAATGATTATAATAGTTTATATTGTTACAACATGAAGAAATGTAAGTTTATGTTATATATCGTTCTGTCGTTTTCTAAAACAAATTACTTTTAACAATATGGTTGTTTTAAATATTCTAAAAATGTATTTTTGGAGTTTCAAATGTAAAAAAAAAAAAAAATGTTGTTCTGAATCTGCCTTGTTGATTCTGGCATTTGTCCGCAGGTGTTCGCACTGTCCAATCACTGATTCATCTGTTTCATATTTGAAATATCGATCTTAGATTGGTTATCGCTCACTCGTCGATGGTGTTCGAAGCCTACAGGGTTGGTTTAGTCACTTTAAATTAATTAAAGTCCCCCACTGCAAATCAGTTTAGTTACTGAGTGGGTGGACTCTAAATGTGAATTTATTTATTTATTTTTATTTAGGCAATACTTTCAAAATACTGAGGCCCACCTCGCCTTGTTCATTTCAACCTGTCTGCGAAATATCTCAATGCTCATAAAGGGTTTGCATGCACGGAGCTTGTGTATACCGTGCCGACCCCAACGAGGTAATGAGGTATGCTCGCACGCATGCGCACAGTTCTAGGAACGGTCTGTTTAATCAAGGCATGCACAGTGGCGGCACGTTATCACCACGCCTGGGGCGTCTGGGGCTTCTTTGGCGGGGCGGAGGAGGGACATGGAAATAGACCAAACCCGTAGCACCTCTTCTTTCACGTATCTACATTCAATTCGGAGATCGTTTCGTATTTTTTTAAAAGGTATACACAGTTTAATGATTCATTTTTATTTTCAAAATCGGATTTTTTCCGTCTTCCTCGTCCCGCATGAGAATAATATTATTTTAACTGTATTTGATTATAATTAAGGCCTGCCAATGACGACTAAATGTGTATTTATTGTTTACTCATTCAGTTACGATAATTGATTCTCAGTGGGGGACACTGTACCAGTAATTATGTGTTTATAGTTGTAATGGCGGCTGCAGTCATTGCTTACGTCAGTTATGGCAGTATCATAATGATGCAATAGTCCATTCCAGAAGGTAAAAAAAAAAACAGCTCGAACTGGTACTCGAACACTAGACCTCCACATTGGAAGCTGGATCCGGCCCACTGGACCAACATGTGTTTTACAATAATAATAAAAATAATAATAATAATAATAATTTAAATATAAATAATAATAATAATAATAATAATAATAATAATAATAATAATAATAATAATTAATAATAATAATAATAATAATAATAATAATAATAATAATAATAATAATAATAATAATAATAATAATAATAATAATAATAATAATAATAATAATAATAAAATTGTTTCGTAGGAATACCCGTTATAGGGTGCACACCAGCTTTATCTGATGTGCCCCTCTTCAGTGAGTGACTATAAACTACGATAGTTGGGATTTGGGAAGGAATGTCCGAGGGCTCAATCCCAGAATTCGCTTTTACGACTAAGGCAAACCTTGGAAAAAGCTACAGTCAGCATTGCCGGAAGCCGGAATTGAACCGGCGACCTCCCGAATTTAACTGTTTTGACAGCATCCCCCCCCCCCCCCCCCCCCAATACCAAGAGTAGACTCACCTTCGTCACTGACACCTCATTGATAAGGACAACAGGGTTCTGAAACCTCAATAATTATACAGTGTTGGAGACAAGACTTGCTCCACTTACTCCACTTACAAATGCAGTACTCACATGAACGGAACATCAAAGGCGGCATTTTATTTGATTTAAAACGGTGAAATGTTAATTATTTTTATGACGTACAAAATTAATTTCCTGAAGATAATCATATTCGTTTAATGAAAGGTAACTTGACTATTTGGATAAAATACTGGTTCCAGTTAGGCTTAATTCTTTATTGTTTTAATTTTAATTAAAATGAACAACAATTTTATTTATGTACGCAATTATTTTATCTTTGCACATTTCTAGCGGAACATTCTGTATGAATTATTTATTCCAAAACCAGGACTTTTTAGCGGTGCTTAAAAACGTGATGTTGTCGACTCCGTCATTATACTTGAGTCATGTCGGTCTTTTCTACAACCAATCATTATATCTCGTAGTCGTAGTCAACGTTTATACCATGACTCAGTACCCCGCATCGCGTAGGCCTACACCAGATGGCAATTGTGTCCGGCATTTTGTACACAAAGACGGTATAAGTGTCCGCTTACCTAAATTACTATAACGACACACCGTACGTAATTATTTTTATGACATTATCGTGAATTAAAAAAAAACGATCATCAATTTGGTTTATTACTTTAATGTTTCATTTACTTATTTAGTCAAAATGTGATTCAATTAAAAAATAATTAGTATGTCATTAGAAAACTTACAATCTCCGGTTTTTATTTTTAACTACCCGTGGAACATTATGGTTATATGGGTAAATGATAAGTTACTTTCATCCACCCCGGTATTTCTCAGAAGTAAACGTTTTCCTAATGGCTGATATTATCCGTCGCGTGTTTGGTTTACGATTGCCATTGCGGTTTTTATATGGCCGAAAATTGGTTTAGATAGGTTTATTGCTTATTAAGGTTTGAGCTAATGGTGGCGGATTTCCATCGACATCACACCTTATTATTGTATTAATATTCTCGCATGCCGGCCGGGCCACATGTGCTCCAGGATATGTCTAAGGACCTCATACCTCCAAGGACCTGATACCTGTCAATCGCGTGACGTGACCCATATATATCTCCTTGTGGTAAATGAGCCCCTGGACTGGAAGTTAGACCCATAAAGATTCACTTTCCAACTTTTTCCATTTTTTTGTTTTTTGTTTTACGAACTAGAAGTTTCGTATTTATGATGATTATTAACCCCTTGACTATATTGCCTGCCCGTTTACCACTCGTCACGTACTTGTGAAAACTCATTATGAAAATTAGGTGTATTTGGCTCTATACTTGTGACTTGTTTGTTGTGTGTTGTGTGTTGTGTGTTAGGCGACACAATATCTACAAAGTAAGCATTTCAATAACCACAATCAAACCTACTGATTTTTATTTATTGGGAGGGAGAGGTAGCACATGGGGGGGGGGGGGGGGGGTAGTGATAATAGCTGCAATGTACAGAAAATGCACACTTTTGAATATAAATATCTAAATGATTAGTTAAGGCATTTTGAATTTGAGTTGCATTTCATCGGTAGTACAGTAACACCGTTGTTTTAAGTCAAGTTAGCCATTGATTTTGAAGAATTTGAAGTAGCTCAAAGTTGGAAATTATCGTGATTTGTTTTAGAAATGTGTCTTTAGTCTTATGGAATGCCTAAGTCTACATGCTAAGAGCACAGAAAACAAATTTCGTTATGTGCTTAGAGGACCTCGGGCCAGGTGTCTTGACTGAAGGTGTTGTAGCCTATCTATATCTTGAACGTGGCGCGTCGTGTACTTCTCCGCACGGTCGGTAGATCGCATCACGAGCCATCTGCTACCGATGTAGCGCAGATTATTCGCATTATTGAGATCAACAATCCTAATTCATTTTGAGGTACAGGAAAAAATTTGAAAAAACAATTCTCGTTTCCTCAAATATTGATACCAATTAGTTTTTTCCATTAATCAATTGCAGAGTTGCGACCCGACATCAGGATGATATGCATAATGCAGTGAACTCAAAAACGAAGAAAAGAAAAACTCACAATTTTTGGGTAAAATAACATTTTTTTACAAATGTTTTTTTTGTGAAACAGCGTGAATTCACCAATTCCATAGCAACCAATGTTCATCTTTGTATTTGGGTTGCCAGAGCTAAAATTTTGAGAATTAACTTATAAGCTTTTAAATAATAATTATACTATCTAGAAAATAAAATATAAATTTTAATCAGACGTTTACAATAATTCTTGGGCCAGATCCACAGTCGAGTTAGGTAAAATGTTGCTAGCTAAGGTCTATGGTTGCTATGCTATGGACTTGGTTTTACTTACGGAAAATAGCATGTAATAAAAGAAAACAACTCCATAGCAACCACAAACAAATCCTATTCATAGTTCCCACGTGACGTCACAGCGGCCATGATTGCGACACAATTGATAAGGACCAATCCTAGATCATTGACAAATACTATTCAAATTCGATAAATAAGCCTAATTTTTAATTTAAAAAGTAAACATAAATAATAAACAATTACAAATTACGACACATACCAATTTTATTTAAAAAAAAACACGCTGAATTTTAAAGAACTAAGAATTTCTGTGTTCTACCACAACAGCCTTCAATTGTTTCTCCATGGCAACGTCAAAGTTTGATCACAAATGTGGCCGCCACGCGCAAAGGTGTGACGTACGTGCAACCTATGAATACTTGACTGCATCTAGCCTTTATATTATAACTAAAGAAAAAGTATACGAGCGGCCCACTCATTTACAACTTTAAAGTTTATTTTCTAATTTCACTTGAGCGTGCAATGTCTAGCGTATGACTGAGTACCGAGTACCGAGTACCGAGTGCCGAGTACCATAGGTGGGCCGCTCGGCGGCCGCTTTGACAGCCCAGCCGGCATCTTTGGGCCACACTTCCATAAATCCTCCCCGGTCAAGTCAAAACTTCACACTCGGCGCTGTCCAGGGGGCCGTGATTGTTGCGGTGTCCCCCAGGGATCTGACCACGGCCCGCTAGACTCGCCACACAAAGAACTTGGAAGAGAGATTCTATTGTTGCAAAGAGATTTGTGGTCAAACACGTAAACACAACAACTATAGAGTGTTGGTCATTGTTATATTGCATCTCTCGATAGCCCTCGTTGTTAAGAGTGTGGGACCCATTTAGTGGCTCCTTTGAAAACTAATGGCATTTTCTGCACTCAGTGCGCACTGAGCCATCTATTGTATTGTTGTTCTTAATGCTAAAACCACACTCAGTGCGGTTCAGTGCAGCCACTAGAAAACGCCATAACAGAAAACAAATAATTCCTTTACCATATTTACCTTATTTCTTTTCGAAGGAGGAAAAAACATAAAATTGACAAATTTGAAAACATAAAACATTTATTTATAGAAATGTATATGATGTAAAATTACGAATAGTTTTAAGCCTGTATTACACGGTCAAACTTTTTCATCCAACTCCTTGAATTCAAGAACAAAAGCGCATCAATAAATAATTCCTATTGTTGTATTTGACTACATACTGACTGTTTTTGATGCGCTTTTGTCCTTGAATTCAAGGAGTTGGATGAAAAAGTTTGACCGTGTAATACAGGCTTAACACAGGCTTAATGCAATAGGTTGTGAAAAATGTGCACATATAGCACAGACAACACACTTCGTGTGTTTAAACCATGGACAAAATAGTAAATGCTTAAAAATTAAACAAACCACCACCATAATGAATTATTCAGTGTAATGTGTCAAAGCGTTGTCGTTACTGCGCTATCATGGCTGGAAGATATTCCGCTATGGAGATGGGCTTTGTATTTGCATGAAGATCCCTGGAACCATGACGGCCACAGTCATGAACTATGGAAACAAGACAGGAGCCTTGGGTAAATTGTAAAATTGTGAAAGTCGGCACCACAATAGAAGTATAACACCCCATACTACTATACTACAATCTTAGAAACATATATTGATGCTATTTTCAGACGGCTTGGTCTCCATCGTAGCAAACAATACATAATTCGTTCGTTGGCTATGAAAGTGTTACCGAAGATTATGAAGAAGGCCTTTTACTTTTAGTTAGTTATTTATTTATTACTATTTATTATTTATTATGTATTATGTATTATGTATTATGTATTATTTATTATTTATTATTTATTATTTATTATTTATTATTTATTATTTATTATTTATTATTTATTATTTATTATTTATTATTTATTATTTATTATTTATTATTTATTATTTATTATTTATTATTTATTATTTATTATTTATTATTTATTATTTATTATTTATTATTTATTATTTATTATTTATTATTTATTATTTATTATTTATTATTTATTATTTATTATTTATTATTTATTATTTATTATTTATTATTTATTATTTATTATTTATTATTTATTATTTATTATTTATTATTTATTGTTTATTATTTATTATATTTTATTATTTATTATTTATTATATTTTATTATTTATTTATAATTTGTTGTTTTGCCACGTACTCGACAGCAAGGTCATAATACGACGTGGGCCATTTATGCCCTATATTATGAGCTTCGCATAAATACTTAACTAATAACTTGTTTTCACCATGGCAACAACCAATGAGAAGCCTGGATGCCATGGATAATACAAGTTAGTAGCTTACTAAATGTTTTTCCAAAGCTTATAATACCATGCGTGCTTTAGTAGCCCCTTACGACAGGCAGAGCTAACCTGGACCAATTGTAACCCAGACCCAGGGGGGTTAGCTGGCCTTAATATGTAACGATAACCTCGTTTTGCGTGGGTCAAAGAACAACTATCCCGATGTCTATTATTTAAGTTTAGACGTCGTTTACATCGCCGGTCGGGAAAGGAACCGAAGCAGCCCGGGCTACCGGGGGCGTTCGACTAAGTTACGAGACAGCTCCAGCCATGTTCCGCTACCAAGGCCTATGTGCTAATCTGCATACGTCCTATACATCAGTGCGCGCAGTCTACACCAACACCGCAGATATCATCGCTTGCAATTTGCAGTCACCACACGGGTAACTCAATAAAACATAAGCGCACACGCTTGTTATACTAGTAGACTGCCTCGCCTCGCCTCGCCTTGTCTTGCTTGTGCGGGAGTCTATATATATAGCAGGACCAGGCGATGGATTGGGAGCGCTTGGGTTGGGCCGTTGTTGCACGGGTGATGGTATGTGCACACACATGATGCAGACGTCCAGCAACCAGGTGTCCTGCAACCAGTGTCCTGCACCCTGGTGTCCACCGATAGAGGTGGCTCAGCGGTAAGACGCGAGACTCTAATTCGGGAGGTCGCCGGTTCGATTCCAGCCGGCAGTCCTGACTGAAGGTTTTTTCCGAGGTTTTTCTCTGTCGTAAAAGCGAATGCTGGGATTGAGTCATACTATCAGCCCTCGGACAATCCTTCCCAACTATCCAAACACCCGAATAACCTAGTTAGTCACCCGAAGAGGGGCACATCAGGTAAAGCTGGTGTGCACCCTAGAACGGGTATTCCTACAAAAATTATTATTATTACCCTGGTGTCCTGGAATCAGGAGTTATAAATTTCCCACACACCCTACAAGAATGACTAGTTATTACGCCAAAACGATAAAAATTCGACAGAAAATAAAACTACTAAAAATAGTAATGTCTTCGAAATTAAATAGGTGCCCAATAGGCAATATCATTGTCCTCAAATAACGGTTAGTTATGAAGACGAAAATTGTGGCCGACGTTTTGGCATGAAGCTAGCCCCCCTCCCCCCCCCCCCCCCCCACTCACTCACTCACACAGAAAATAAATGTATGGAATCGTCATTGTTATACGTTCATGGTCATAATCAATTGATATTCCTATGCTTTTAGCAATGATCACTACTAGCCTTCCTACAATCCATCACGATTATATTGAAAAAAGAATACGATTAATAAGTATGGCAAGGATGTTTATGATCTTGAAATAACACGGACATAGGGCGGATGTATTTGAAAAAAGAAAGTTGAACGTAAGTTTGATATTCAATTGGGCTTATTTTGAGGACTAAAATATAGTCGAAGCAGACTGGGTCAGATGTAGAGTAGAGTTAGGGTTGCTATGAAACAATTCCATAGCAACAAACCCTATAGTGTACTGTGCATCTGGTCCAGATAGCAATACATGCAACAGATAGGCCTAACGATGGATATACTATTTCATGGATATGTAGAAATCATAAGAAATTAGAATGGAAAGTTATTTCCAATAATTTTACAAACAATGACATGAGAGCACAGAAGTTAGTTTTTTTTTTTAAAGGATGGGGTTATAGATACTTACATTCGCCTTGAAAATAGTCTCGTGAAATATTAAAAACACGAGTAAAATTCAGGACTGTGTTGGTTTGTATTATGATATGTATGATATCGTTTTTAATTGCTACTCTAACTTAACAATAAACCGGGGGGGGGGGGGGAGTAACTTTACCCGGAAGCCCTTTCTCATTTTAACAGTACAACAGTTGTAATCAATTCAGCACCGAAGTAGAATATGTTGGGTTGAAATTAAATGAATGAATGAATGCAGACAGATAGAAGGGGGACTTCTTGAAGCTCAGTGAGCCACGGCAAACAATTTTGTGGGGCAATATTGGTCTGGTTATCCACCCACCCCATCGCACGCACAGCACCCCTAACAATACATCCCCTTTGAGGAAGACCAACAACCGACCACTCGCCACTCGCACAGATGTTTTGGTTACAATTACCCCTCATAAATAAGAAACATGCATTAAGATAATGGTTTCAACTTTCAAGCGATTAATGGAACCTGCAAACACTCTTGTGATTGTCATATTATTGTTTTAGTGCAAGAAACATCCGTTAGACCGTTGATCAATCGTGTATTATATGATGAACACCTAAAGAAGATTTGTACTCAATCATTAGAAGACATAAGTCTTCTGACTTATGTATGCACCTTAATGTTAAAAATAACGATTGTGCAAATTGTACGTTTGAGACATTTTACACTTTATATTCTATCAATTGTTATATACGTACAACCACAATATGTGATATAATCATCATGAATGTGTACCACACCAATAAAAATACTGAATTATCATTATTAATTTTCCTCCTTTGTAAAACAGTTTTTAAATAAATAGGATAGATATTCAATAAATACATCTTTGTCTATAACGACGCAAAACATAATAATGTAATAATATAATGGTTCCAAACGGAAATAATATTTTTCCATTTACAAAATAATTAATCAATATTGATTAAATAACAATAACAAACAGAAAAAGAAAGTTCTAGTTTTTTTTTTTTTTTACCAAAAATCTATAAATAAATAATTAACAAAATGTGTTTTTATTGTCGACCAACTTAATCACAAAAATTCGTTTTACCTTGTTTCAGTTCGCTTCAGTAGTAGGCTTAAAGACATATAGCAATAGTTCATCTGCCGTTCCACAGTCTATTTAACGCCTAAGAGCCAGTCTCACCAAACTTTAATCCGGCGATTTTTAGTTCATCCGAGATCAAAAATGGAGCCCGGTAGAAGCCACCATGCATTTTATATGTTGTAACAGTTGTTGAAAACATTAACCAATCCAAGATTAGTAAATCAGCCGATTAAAAATTTTGGTGAATTCGGACCTAAATAATTGTTCGTAGGAATACCCGTTCTAGGGTGCCACCAGCTTTACCTGATGTGCCCCTCTTCAGGTGACTAACTATAGGTTATTAGGGTGTTTGTATAGTTGGGAAGGAATGTCCGAGGGCTGATAGTATGACTCAGTCCCAGCATTTGCTTTTACGATTGAGAAAAAACCTCGGAAAAACCTTCAGTCAGGAGTGGTTGTGGCCGGAATCGAACCGGTGACCTCCCGAATTAGAGTCTCGCGTCTCACCGCTGAGCCATCTCTATCGGTCTAAGTGGTATAATAATCTGATGAAACCATACGATACTTTTAGCGCATTGTTAGGTTGGTACCTCTGTATATGCAACGGCAGTGTGACGTCAAGCGTCGCTAGCTATGCTAATTGGCTGAGTCGTGAGATACCTCGCTGGGTCTGTCTCCCGCTCTGTCGCGTACATCGCTCTATCTACCTATACAACATTACTAATATTGATCCAGTCTCGTAGATCGGACCCCACAGGTATGTCCGCTGTGTCCTTCAATATACCACATGTGACATTGGAATGTCTGAATATAGTTTTACTGTCCAATCACTGATTCAGTGATTCATATGTTTCGTATTTGAAATATCGATCTTTGCTTGGTTATCGCTCACTCGTCGATGGTGTTCGAAGCATACAGGGTTGGTTTAGTCACTTTAAATTAAAGTCACCCACTGCAAATCAGTGTAGTTACTGAGTGGGTAGACTCTAAATGTGAATTTACTTTTATTTTCTGTAGTAGGAGCTTTGGCAATGATTAGTTTAAACTGAAAATTAATTAGTTAAAATTAAAGTCCCCCGTTAATCAGTCTTGTTACTGAGTGGGTAGACTCTATAAATACAAATTAATTTTTTTAATTTTATTTAAACACGTCGTTTCCGTGTTTTAGACATAAATAGCCTGACATGTGTGAAAAATTATAATTCAAGTTTTTTGTTTCTATCTTTAACATGCCCTTTTTTATAATTTTTTTTGAATTATGTAGTAATAGATTGTATTACAATTATCATCTACAGACATACAAAAAAATTAGCTCAAAATTTTCCCTATTTGATTAAAATTAGAAAATTTCAATAATATCTCAAATTGTCTGTAATTTTAATTTTATCTAAACAATACTTTATAATCTTTTTTCATCAAAACTTTAAGAGGGCTATCATTGTCTATATAGAAAATTGTGTATGAATGTATAATGTGTAAGCTGAAAGAAGCTAATACATACTATTCTATCTATATCTATAAGAATCTCTTGATAGTATCTAGCCCAACTCCATTTAAAAAATTAGATATTGAATGTCATTTTAAAGATATGATCAAAACACTTTAAATTCTCATGGTTGTTAAACTACTGTGTCGACTCTCATTTCCCATGAAACTTCTTCTCGAGATGCA
Source organism: Isoperla grammatica (assembly GCA_945910005.1). Classification (NCBI taxonomy): domain Eukaryota; kingdom Metazoa; phylum Arthropoda; class Insecta; order Plecoptera; family Perlodidae; genus Isoperla; species Isoperla grammatica. Next base: position 34,730,235 of record OX246743.1, read on the forward strand.
TCTCGGGTAATCTACACAACCTAACAGCGATTACCATCACGCCATCATGGCCCCTCCATTGCTCCAAACTGCCGAGATCTAAATCTAGCACGCCTTTCTATAATTTAACTTATTATTATTGTGGTTTACAAATAACTTAGGAATAAGTTTTTCCGGGAAAAAATAGTTTGGGAGTGAACAATTATCACGCAATAGTGGGACTGTTTCTAGGAAAGTGGAGAACGTTCAGCCCTCATTTCATTCAACATGGCTGCTTTGTAGATAGATTCACTGGCTGTATCGTCGGTCCCTCTTAGCTGTAAGCTCGCCTAATTTTAGTGTTTTAAAACGCACAATTATAACATACAATCTACTATTTGATATTATTCTTTGTACAAACTATATATAGGCCTATATCCACTTCATAGTGGTAAGCAATGTTTTTTGTGACTGAACCATTAAATAAATAAATAAAATAAATAAATTCACATTTAGAGTCTACCCACTCAGTAACTAAACTGATTTGCAGTGGGGGACTTAAATTTAAAGTGACTAAACCAACCCTGTAGGCTTCGATCACCATCGACGAGTGAGCGATAACCAATCAAAGACCGATATTTCAAATGCGAAACATATGAATCAGTAAGTGGACAGTGCGAACACCTGCGGACAAATGTCAGAATCAACAAGGGCGATTCAGAACAACTTTGAATTTATTGAGTGCTTTGTTGTTAGGACGGCTCCAAAGTCACCGTTTACTTATTCCTAAGACAAGAAGTAATGGAACTGAATCCTTAATAGAAGTTAAAAAAAACTTCTGCCTGAGTGGGATAATAATACTGATTTTTAATGGACCGCGCCACTTACTGTAGGCCCTAATATCCAAAGTCCCACGTTTCACAGACCAGGTTTACCGCCGCGCTGGTAGTTATTGATAACAATGTACAAAGGTGTCAATTATACAACCAATTATTGTGTTCCTGCCATGGACTTCTGAGTCCAATATCAATTTAGTAAGTCACTATTTTGTTTCAATTAGTTCGACACCCGAAAGATGTGAAAGTTCCTCGACCACTTTGGGCGAAGGTTGAACGTGCCCAAAAAGTCGATTTCCACTTTTTGGAAAAGCAACGTCGGATGATCGTGTCAACTGTCAACCGTCAACAATTCATTTCCAGGAAGAAACATTCCAACAACAGGAATCACCTCAAACCGCGTTTTATGCCATCAAAAATAATGCAGGATTAAATTTGTTTTCAACTGTGGCGAAATTGCCTCCGGTGGCATAGGGCCTCTGACCCCAGATATATTATGCTTCCGTTGCGAGTAAATTTAAAAAAAAAAAAAATTTAAACAAATTAAATTAAATTAAACAAATTAAATTAAACAAAGTAAACGATTCGAGTGAATAACTATGTGGATTTGTGTAGGGTTGAAACATACATAAACAAATTTTTTATTCCGTTTTGTTTACCATTACCATCTACTGAGTCTGGAATTGCCTCTCCTCATATCAAAAACGTTTGGACGAGCCTGATAACAATATATATATATAGGCTATATAAATTAGTGGCACTGGTACATGAGTAATATAGGAACGAAAACCAAGAGTTCCGGACTTAGGAGGCAACGTTTCTCAATCATACAATCAGTTATGAAGCTGATAATGTTCGACCTTTATGAGATATCGTTCACGTGTGTTACACACATGACACATCACTCTATCTCAGCAACTGTGTTGAGTGTAGTGTGTGTTGAACACACTTCTAGACAGATCGAAGTCTTCCTGCAATATACCAGCTGTCTGTCCGGTGAAGGTGAATGTCTCCCCATGACACCACCTCGCATTGTGTCACCCAGGGGATGATCGCGTTACTTACAGGGGGTGGCCGATAACCTTGACTCTTACGCTTCCCTGCTTGAGAGCCGTGTACTATACGTAGGTACCATGCATTAGCAGTACAGGGGTGTTGGCCGATAACCTTGACTCTTACGCTTCCCTGCTCGACAGCCATGTACTCTACTTGGTTATCGCTCACTCGTCGATGGTGTTCGGAGCCTACAAAGTTGGTTTAGTCTCTTTAAATGAAAGTCCCCCACTGCAAATCAGTTTAGTTACTGAGTGGGTGTTGTGAATTCATTTTTATTTATTTATTTATCATGCATAAGCAGTCAAACCTTATAGGTTCACTCGCACTGTGTTTGCCACGAATAAGAGATACACAGGCTGAATTGATAGTCCCCTACCCCTAAGGGCGCCCGTTGATGCCAGGTAACTATTTCATGCATGTTATTTCCCATATAGTAAACATATCCTTAGCAACAACGGGTGCTTCTAGGGGTAGGGAACGACTATGAGTACGGACCAGTACGGTGATGCAGAGAGTATAATATTATTATATTGTTATATAACAATGAATTTATTTTATTTCATGCAGTTTCCGCAAAGCTACAAAGCACCATACCTGTATTGTATTTATTATATTTTACCTGCCCAAAAGCGGTATAAGGCATAAATAGCACACTGTAGCCATGTACAAAATGGACTTATAAACTAGACTAATGACTAAGTACTAATTAATAACTTAAAGTTTCAAAGAGGGAGCAGAATCAACATTGTACGTTCAACAAAACTTTCTCTTTTATAAACCATCTCTTGGGTTCCCTCGAAAGTCACACAATAATTATTAGTACTGGGCAAATACAATAGGCAACACGCGTACGATTTTTGTTGTTAAACCAAACACTTAGTTTAATAGTATCAGATACAAAAAGTATATTAATGCAAGTCCCAAGTAAAAAAGAAATTTTTAAATAGGTTTAATGTGGTCGCATTTATTGAAGTTTAAACTCGGGGATCTGAAACGCGTACAGGTGGCTGTGACGCAATGGTTCTGTAGACGTGGCGTAACAGACCAATCGCTGAGGCGGTGAGCGTACACAGTACAAAACCATGACGTCAAATCCACTCTACATGGCGGCGGCTCGTTTTTCGCGCCCTTTTATTTATCGTTACTAAACCAATTATTTTGAGGCATAGACTGATCCGTTTTTCAAAATTCAAAGAAACAAAATTATTAAATGAGAGACAAGATATTTAAAAATCGATTACAATTTTCATACGCGTGTTCCCTATTGCTTTAAACAAAAATGTCCATTAAAGAACTCATTAAAAACGATTTTTTGTGTGTAAAGCCCTGGTGTAATGACTCCGGTAAACCTCGGGCGGAGTCGGGTGGGAACCGAAGCCAGCCCCATGCACGACTGTTTCGTGCGCTACCGTCAGGCGTCACGCAGCCGATGTCGCCTCTCAATCATCCATGCAACAATGTGACAACCGCTGAGTGGCTCTCGTGTCGGGATGACAATGCAACTCAGTCAATGGCTTGATATAATCTAGGGGGCCACCCAAGACTCAGCACGGCTTATAATACGGGCCACGCAATCTGTACCGCTCATCATAGCACGCCGCGCTTAGGCTATTGTTACCGGAACATAATATCTTTACCCATGGAATATAAATAAAATAAAAATAAAATAAATAAATTCACATTTAGAGTCTATACCCACTCAGTAACTAAACTGATTTCCAGTAGGGGACTACAATTTAAAGAGACTTAACCAACCCTGTAGGCTTCGAACACCATCGACGAGTGAGCGATAACCAATCAAAGATCGATATTTCAAATACGAAACATATAAAACAGTGATTGGACAGTGCGAACACCTGCGGACAAATGCCAGAATCAACAAGGCCGATTCAGAACAACTTTCAATTTATTGAGTGCTTCGTTGCTAGGACGGTACCATGGTAGTAGGGCCTATATCATTCAGGCATTGAGAGAACTTGACAATCGGCACAATTTTAACCAGAAGAGTTTGCACAATTTAAAATGGTGTACGGCTCTATTTGTGTGTAATAATAAATATAGTAATAAATGAAAATTAAAATAAAACGTAAAGATTGGTTTTACCAAGACATGTTTCCATTTATTACATTTTGCAACAAAAAAAATTAAAACAATTCATATATATGTATATGTTAATAAAATTGTAAACCCAACGAGTTGTTCCGCCGTCAGTAACACTTACCACTCATGTTTACACGTTTCAATACCGGTCCCCTCGTCAGAACGTCAGTTGTGTTTTTAATTGCATTAACATTACCTCGGGGTACGAAAGCCTTCGTACTTTAATACATACACACATATATATGTATATTAAAACCACACACACAATTATAAAACGAAACCAAGGTCACTTACTTTTTAAAAACCGGTGAATTTTCGGAGTAATCCGTTCCTATTCCTTCCTCAGACCGAGGCCAACTGCCAAAGTTAGTTGGCCTCGGTCTGAGGAAGGAGTAGGAACGGATTACTCCGAAAATTCACCGGTTTTTTAAAAGTAAGTGACCAATTGGTTTCGTTTTATAATTGTGTGTGTGGTTTTAACATTATTCCGGGTCAATAAGTTTCTGCGTGTGATACACACATATGTGTGTGTGTTAAAATTATAAATACAACGGGTCGTTCAGTCACGTTTACTGCACTTACTTGTCATATTGGTCGACGTTTCTGAGCAACGTATGTGCTCTGTCCTCAGGACACCATATGTCACTGTGCGGGAAGCTGTGAGAGACATAGTGTCAGTGTCCTGAGGACAGAGCACATACGTTGCTCAGAAACGTCGACCAATATGACAAGTAGGTGCGATAAACGTGACTTAACAACCCGTTGTATTTATAATTTTAACAATATTAATAGCCACGAAAGTCTAAATTCAGTAATATATATATATAATATATATATATATATATATATGTATTGAATCCTATATAATTGTGTCATTCTAGCGCATCTATAGTAATGTACGGCAGCCAAGTGATTTATTCTCCAACCATTACGTGACATTATGAGTAATGGAACAAAAACCTCACCGAGATTGGGCCGAGTACGTTATTGAATGCATCTAGATAGAGCCAGGCTGGCAGTTATTCACTCCTAGTTAGGCTCTCGTTGCAGGTATAGTTGTCAGGTATGTCCTGGTTTATAGCCTGCGTTTGATGTAACTCCACTGCGGTCGCTATCTGGATCATATCGCTATACACACAGCCACGCGTATATAACTCTACTTGAAGCCAGGCAGCAGTTTATACCACTGACGTGACAAAAGAGGCCTTACATTTTAGTTTCGAAATTTCACATTTTTAAGCAAAAATTCCGCTTTATTAAAAACGTATGTAATAAAATCAACATACAGACATTATTATCGAAAAAAAGTAATTATTTGTGAAGTTTTTTTAGAAATATAATGATTCCGCAACTACTGATACATTCATAGACATATACAATAATAATACCACAATTAAATTAACTAAACAATTGTGTGAATACAACTCAAGGAGATGCCTCGCTTTTGAGCGACGCGTAAACGTATGATTCTACAGTTCCATACCATCGCTCTTACAAGAGAAATTTGCCTCAAAAATTACAAAATATATACAATATAAGCACAATATGATTCAAATTGTCTTAAATTTAAACCGCCTTATGGCTAAGCAAGCGTAATTACTCTTAAATAATCATGAGATTATCATTTCGCTTGTGTCATAGATACATCCCAATACGTGTTATATTTTATGAACAGTTTAACGAAAAGGTGGGATTGATATAGTTGGACATATTTTGAGGCACGGAGTACGGAGTTACGCGGAATAACGCGGAGTAACGCGCGGAGTAACGCGCGGAGTAACGCGCGGAGTAACGCTCAAGAATATAATTGAAGGAGAAAATGGTAGAGAAGACAAATATTATAATACGTACAACAGATAATCTAAGAAATACGTTGCAAATGAATTTGTAAGAAATTAAAAGGCGAGAATAGGGGAAATATTCGAGATCTGTTTTGAAGGGACCACAATACCTAATCGACCACGTCCAACCAAACAGGCCACAGATTCATAACATGAAAAAAAATTGCTCTTTCAAAAATCTCCCCTTATCCGTCAATGTCACTAGTCTTGACCCCTCTTGTCCATGCACAGCCGATGACACAAGTTCACAATGTCACCGCCCCCTCGAGCGCCGTGCGTGCCACGAGACTGACACGTGTCACGACAAAGAGGGGGGTGATACCAATTAGTGTATCAGTTCATCCTATTGTAGACATCACTTCATAAAGAGTCGATTACATTCATTGGGATCACATCGTACAGTGGTTGACAAGTGGGCATGCGGGTGGATGTATACAATATACATCCCATTAGCAAGCGGCGATGTTATATGAGTGCCAACGGTTTAGCCGCGGTCGCTTAGCCGGTTCCCATACGAACACCGAAGTTAAGCAACCTCGGGCTAGCTCACGAGGTGGATGGTGACCACTCACCTCTGAAACACTAGTTACCGTTGGTAAGAGCAGATTGGAGGGTTCGACAGCTTGTGTAACAGCTTCGTTCTTCTCGTCAACTGCTCGGCAGTCCAGGTTAGTGGAGGAACCTATGTGACTGGTCAAAGTTACACCGTCCTTTCGGATGGGACGTATAGCCGGTGGTCCCCTTGGTACTTTTCGACAGGAGTAGGCTACGTGCTGGTACCAGGCTTTCCCTCCTCCCTTCCTCATTATCATTCATCAATCATCACTCATCAGGCTAAAGAGGGCATTGTGCCCTACACTGGCCTTAATTACAATAAAATAAATAAAATAAAATAAAATATCCCATTAGCAAGCGGCGATGTTATACGAGTGGTCGCCCCGCCGCCATACTAAGCGATAATGGAAGGCATTTCATCTTTTATAATTGACTGGAGGTCGATAAAACTTTCTTCTCGTGCACACCTTTACATTTCATAATTTACGAAATAAAATACTGTGTAGCTATACTTTACCGTGCAGTTTTCTTTAAGGTGTATGTATGAAAGGTGTAAAGGTGCGTGAAGGTGTATAGTTGGAGTATAAATCACTTAGCTGCCGTACATTACTATAGACTTGCGCTAGAATAACACAATTATATAGGATTCAATACATACGCTAATTATATATTTTTGATATTTAAAAGTTTATTGGTTGCAAAATGTAATAAAAGAAAACGTATCTCGGTATAAAATCAATCTTTACGTTTTATTTTAATTTTAATTTCAACGTTTCAAGAAAGACGAGTCAATATTTCATCGAAACGTTGAAATTAAAATTAAAATAAAACGTAAAGATTGTTTTTACAGAGAAATGTTTTCTTTTATTATATATTTATTATGAGTTAGTATTTGTTTGTTTAACGACTGCACACACATTTAATAAATCCGTGTGGGACGTTGGGGAAATAAGGAAGGCTGCGACGTAACAGATTTTATCGGCAACCGACATTTCATCGTCTCAAAGGTGATTGCATATTATTGCGTTACATAGATGAAGAACAAGATTTACAAGACTCCGTCACAGAACAAAGAGCTGCACGCAAAAATTATACAATTAGACTCCTTTCCGACGAACATGGGTAATTAGTAATTACTAATTACTAATTAGTTACTCGCGCATCGCGTCGGCGTGGTTTGCTATCAAGCGTGGATTGATATGAAAAACTCTCAACCTGTCAGTCTTCTCATTTCAAAATAGTCCAGGATTATCTGCTGACACTTTTCCAATTTTGGTTTTTCTCTACTATTCCATTTTTCTCTCCATTTTCCCTTAGTGTCAATAATATTACTATATGTAATATCGCTGCGCGTCTCAAAATGTGCCCACTCAATTTCATTTAACTTTTCAATATACTTCTTTGTTTGCTCTTTGAAGTACGTTTTCATTTGTCACTCAGTCTATATTGTTATGCCAACATTTCACGACTCAATACTTTCGTCAAACTTATTGAATTCAAGAACAAAAACGAATCAAAAACAGCAAAAAAAACCTGTAACGATATAGCTTCTTTTGATTGATCCTTTTTTGTCCTTGAATTCAATAGGTTTGACGAAAGTATTGAACCGTGTAATGTGGGTATTACAGTAAATTGAATGAACCTTTTGAATCGAAGACAAACTGCTGAGAACTTGATCACTAGATCACTAGATCGCTAGATTACTAAACCAGTGATGACGTGAGACAGGTTCAAGAGATGCTTCAAAGAATAATTAAAAGTATCAACAATATGTGATAAGTATGTATTTATAATTTAATGTGTCCCCCATCAATGACACAAGGTGACAGCCAGCTATAGAAGAGAACATTATACTCATACTCGCAACAACAAGACTAAAGGCCCGGTTTTTCAATTGGTCATTAACGGGGCCGTTAGCTGACGGTCCGTTATCTGCATAGGGTTTATTGGGTTACAGATTACGGACCGTCAGCTAACGGCCCCTTTAACGACCCGTTAACCGATTGAAAAACCGGGCCTAAGGTTTACTGTAGATGGGTCACTATTCATTAATTCATGGCTTGTATAAAAAGTGCAAGAAGCCCAACTACTCGACTGCTGTTTTCTATGACTCACTATACTGTTATCATATCCTCGTGTATGTCAATTGAGACAAGCCTACAAGTACAGACACTATTATCGTTCCTATTTTTAACTACAATTATAATGTATTATTAGTAGCCTATTAGTTTTGTTTTGCTTTGCTTTTATTATGATTATTTTCTTCCCTGACTGTCTGTTATGTAGGCCTATACATATTTAATTTACATTGTCAGCTCGACAACAATGATTCCGTTCCTTACGCGAGCTTCCCATAACAAGGTTTTCAGTTTTTTGTATGCATATATTATATTTTGTTTTATTATGTTTCATTAATGTTTATTGTTTGTATGTACTGGTGGAAGTATGTTTGATTTGTGGGAATAAAATGATCTAAAAATCGAAATTGAATAGAATTGAATTTATTACCCTACCTTTCAGAACAAATATAAATATTCATGACAAACAAGCCTCAAAGTAGCAAAACTATTGAATCTCATGTCAACAATGTGTCTCATAATAACCACGTGACTGACAGGTTCCGATAAAACCTCGTACTACCTTTCCATCTATAGAGACATTGATAAAACACGTTGGGAACCGCTGGCTGTATTCCGTTGCTAAATTCGCTATAATACTTAAAATAATTAAGCCGTCAGATATCACCTTGAGCGTAACACGGGGAGTGTGGACGTGTATTCGTGTATGTCCCCTACGGCAGATATTATTGATTAAAACATAAACTAGAACAGGTTCCAATTTAGTTTGCCACTTGAAAAGTGTATCGAATCGGGTAGTTATCTTATTATACACAGGACAGCCAATTGCATAGTGTATAAAAATTTAACTCTTTTGTGTTGGTACTATATCTGATGCAGTCATCAACGAGAAAACTTGTCCTGTGTTATTATCTTTGAATTTTTCGAGGTTGGTATTCGTGTTCATCGTAGTTGAGACACTTGTCACGGCGAAAAATTAGCGCTAGTTGTCTGTATTTAGTAAGACATGTGCGTTGCATGTATTACTATTCATAGATGCGTTATGTGGAACAATAGGACAACACTACGCACTTTGTAAAGAGTGACAGAGCGACTGAAAACAAAATGGCTCTCACTTAACAACATAGTAATACTGTAATTGCGTATACTGTTTGTGAAACTTAACTCACACAAAAGCGGCTATTTCAAGCTCGCGAGTGACTAAAAATTATTTCCACTCTATAATCTTCTGTAGAGGTCTTTGTGATTCATCCACTATACGGCTTAGTTATTATTCAGCCTACATTGCTCTATACGACTTTGAGAATGTTCGAAAAAAGTTAACCATCGAATTCCAAAAATGCGTGGCTGTATATTCACGCAGGTAATATAATGGCCGCTAACGTGGCAACCATTGCTGACATCGTTCGCTTATTTCATTATTAAACATTTATACAGACAACCGTTTAGGGCCTATTATGGTATCTATACAAACCTATACTGTTAAAACACATATAGGCCTATACGCTGCAGTCGATAGCAATCAGTTAACCAGTTGTAAATTTATAACAAAAAACAATAATACGTTGATACAAGCCAAGACCTTTTTTACCGGAATTAAGATTTCATTGAAATTTTGTCTTGCTGTCTGATTGGTTCTGTAAGTATATTCCTGCTTCCGGTGCAGAAGGTACAGCTTTCGATATCCGGGAAGAAATACGTTTTCTATATCGAAAGACGATCATTATAGACAAGGGTACTTATTTTATTTACAATTTTGTAAGTTGAAATAATTTTTAAGAATATATCAATACATTAACTTTGAGCCCCTGCCCTTGAAGGGCCCCAGAGCCCCTGAGCAGTAGATATGCATCATGCCTGCTCCACAGTACTCAACTTCTTCAGGCACTCGACCATCACTGTGCTTCAACGAAGCCTATAACGTTATACTCTCTCTGCTCCCTATAATATATAATTCATCAGCTACACCAAAACGCGTCACTATCATCTCGTGATCGTTGTGCTCAAACTATTATTTTTTCTAATATGATGTTTTTATATATACCTTACCCAAATCCTTAAATCTCAATCTTCACTTTTAGGGAGAAAGACGCACATACCAGTGTATTTTGTTCGTATTATTTGTATTGGCAGTTTCTATTCCAAGCCAAGGTAAAGCTAGAGAGACCTTACAATAGATTCTGTAAACCCATATTATGGATTGAAACTAGTGTTGTATGGGCGTTCTTTCTATAGATCTATATAGAGATATAGATATAGATAGAGGTTAACCTTAAGCCTGTGACATTGTACTGTATGGTGAACTCAGTAAGGACTAAAGTCAAAAGTCGATCAAGGGAAAAGTTGTTTGAACATAAACACGTATTTTGATAATTCTATTGTATACTCCTGGACCTGGACGAATTATTGCTAGGGCATGTTGTGAATAATGATATCTTGTACTAGATGGAATAAATAATTGCTGATAGTTACGTTACATCCGTAATATTCTAATTAGGGTAATTACATTTTGAGTATAAAAAACGAAACACAGAGGGAAAGAGGGATAGGCATAGGACACGGAATGATCTGATGGGGTAAATGCAAAAAAAATGTAATTAGTAAGCAAAAAATGGAAAAGATGACACAAATAATAAAAATAGTAAAGTAGGCCTACAGGTAAATATCAGGTAGATCTAACAATAATTAAACTTTTCTTGTAAATATAATTATACAAAAAATGGGTATAAATAATATTCCCACCCTTTGGAGTCTATATAGATGAAGGGTGGAAAATATTACTTTCAGACATACTTGGTATATAATGTGTGTAATTATTTTCACAAGCACATTGCATGGTAGGCTGTAATTATGAAGGGGGTTGATGGGATTGGATGGGGCGCGAAAGGATGGATGGCAAAAGAAAACTATATTCGGTAGTTTTAAAAGTGCGTGTTTGGTCGGAAGTTACATCTTATTATGCCGACATTACACGACTCAATACTTTCGTCAAACTTATTGAATTTAAGAACAAAAGCGAATCAAAAACAGTTTGATAAAAAAAACTGCAACAATGTAGCTTCTATTATAATTGATGCTTTTTTGTCCTTGAATTCAATAAGTTTGACGAAAGTATTGAACCGTGTAATGTGGATATTATTGAAGTATAGATTGATACACAATCATGCTGTAGGGTTTGACAAGGTCCACTTGATCTCCGCCTAGCGGAGGCTCGTCGAACTCCCAAGTTAGGTCGTCGCAAGGGAACCAAAATCGCCATGTTGTATCCCACTAAAAAAACTGTTATAATAATTAAATATCCGTTGTAGATCATGTAACACTATACTTAAAACACGTAAAAGAGACATTTTGATAGATAACAATGATTCAAGATTATAAAATATGATGATTGTTTCCTTTTTAGGAGGTAATTCTATTTGACAGATCACTTCATTTGTTTTCTTTCACGTTTCTCCCATTTGATTAACATGTGATTTTTAACATTGTGGAACGGACTGCGATGACCTAACTTGGGAGTTCGACGAGCCTCCGCTAGGCGGAGATCAAGTGGACCTTGGGGTTTGATAGTTGCAATAAGTGCACAGTTTAACTATAAGCGGAGGGGTATAGATAAGCTGACACGTTGACTGAGCTATAAGCTTAGAGAATATAATTACAAGGCAGTGAAAGGAAAACATAACATTGCACATAGCAGACCAAGACTAGAGTAAATTAAAATAGTAGAAATAGTAGAAAAATACAATAATAGTATAGAAAAGAAATAGTAGAAAGTAAATTAGAGTAAATGCAATCCAGAGTATTCGTAGACTGAGAGTTGCGTTTAAAACCAATACATGGCTTAATAACGTGAGAAAGAGAAACACATACTATCAATATATATATATATCAATATATGATAACGATCTTTGATTGGTTATCGCTCACTCGTCGATGCTGTTCGAAGCCTACAGGGTTGGTTTAGTCACTTTAAATAAAAGTCCCCCACTGCAAATCAGTTTAGTTACTGAGTGGGTAGACTCTAAATGTGAATTTATTTATTTATTTTATTTATGATAGTTAATTATTTCTTCTCTGTTACAGGCCTCAATCCAGTTCCAGTCATTAGAAAGGGATCTATCTACGATTTAATTCATTCTAAAACACGTCACAAATGCACTATTAAGGTTATATAAACTTGGAATTTCCCATCGAAACAATAACTCAACCGATCGAGCCTTCTTCCTGAGGTCTAATCCCAACACGATGAGTCGCCTCCAGGCAAATACATTGGAATAGTAGTATATCCTCTAGGCACACAACCCTCATAAACATCAGACACTAATGTGGTGTGGACGTCAGAGGCTCAGCCATAGAACAGCTGCCCATGGATCCTTCAGGCGGCAGAATATCGTATAAGTACGCATACCCTTACTAACATTCAAAAGTGTGAGGAATAGGTATGGGATAATTGATATATTGTCATGTGTGTGGACAAAGTTATTCCTGTTAATCTATTTTTTGAGGGGGGGGGGGGCTGCTGCTACATATTGCTCTTGTTGTTTTTGAGGGGGGGGGGGGGGCTGCTGCTTTTACACCATTGTAACAATGGACTTAGGCCCCCTATAGTTTATTTCTTTATTTTTAATCTATTTTCTACTCGCTTCGCTTATAATACTGATTTAAAATTAGGAAAAAAAAAACATTTAAATTTTTTAAATAAATACAAAAAGTGTAAAATATTCACTACACAATGATCGTTTTCAATGGCGTTTATTCTATTTTATAACAGTTTATTGTTGCTACCAGAAAATGTGGGGGTCCACTGAGATATATTGTCGCATTACTCCTATAATACGTCAGCCTATATAGGAAGACAAGGAAATCAGAGAGGCAACGATTGTCTTTAATATATCTTCATTGCCAAACCAATTATAATTAACTGCCTACCCTAAGTTAAGACACATCGTCCTTGACCGCCATGTGTTAAGTGTTCCTAGGGTGTAGCATCTGCGGTGTAGCATGGCCCCAAGACATACATTTTTAGGCCTGTGGGAGACCGTATGACAGGTAGAGTGCGCTGTGAGCGATGACGTTCAGTTTGTCTATTATATCTAGCCCAGCTTCAGTTAAGTGCTCCAAATCTTATATGCCTAATATATTATTTACAGTAATTTTTATTATTGACATACCCAAGCACTTAAAACTTAATTATCAATGAGTGTTATGTAATTAAAATTAAAATCAGCTGTATAATCCAAAAAAAGTGAAACCTAGTACAATGGTTGATGGAATAACATAGTCTACCACACTCTTCGCGTGCGGGTAAGGTTAAGCCGTCCCACAGCCATCTGTATTTCCGCGACATCATAATTGTATGCGTCAAGTGAGGGGCATACTGAAATTTGTGTGAACAGGAACGCTCGCAGCGCTGCTGTCATACGGTCTCCCTATAAACTTATCCTTATGTCTTTGCTCTTCTTATGTAATACCATTTGATGTATAACCATTAATTATCAGAACACAAGAAAAACGTCATTAATAATTCATTATATGAGAGTTTTTTGTTTAAGCAAAATATGTCAAATGGTGTCATTGTTTTACGATCCCCTATATCTTCTTTGCATTGTTTTAGTTATAATGAATGGCTCTTGGCACTAGACAAGATTATATGCCATTAATCTATATATACACGGGGTTTTGAGTTATACAAATGCAGGGTTGGATTTTTTGGAGCAAATGTTGATTAAGGGTTGTTAAGGTGACTTAATAACATGATTCGGGATCTATAACAGATGATCTGTCATCAGGCAAAAACAAGAATAGAGTTTTCTTGGAAACATTTAAAAGACAAGCTAAATGTGTATATTCGGTATACAAATTATAAATGTTTAGCATTAAGTGAGAATCGTGTACGAGTGTGTGTGATTGTGTATATATATTATTAAATAACTACGGATTATGTATTGTTATCGTATGGTGTATGTCTACACTGTATCAGCCGTATGGACCGTTAAAAACAATGATTTTTATTATATTATTCACAACGCGTCCAACGATGTGCAAAATAATATATTAATAAATAAAGGTTATTTTCCAATGCTGAAAATGTATGGGTTTGAAATTGGATTATAATACAAAATTCCTCACACTCAAGATAATTTAGATCTATATTCGTAGTCGTCCCCTATACCTCTAGGTCTAGAAGCACCCGTTGTTGCTATAAGATTTGGTTTCTATGGTTTCTATATGGAAAATAACATGAGTGAAATTGTTACCTGGCAACAACGGGAGCCCCAGGGGTAGAGGACGACTATGAATTCCAGCCCGAAAAGAGCAGTTTTTTGAAAACAAGTATTCCAAATAAAGATTATACTTTTTAGTTTTAATTTGAGACAGGGGCCCTAAAAACATTCCAAAATTTCGAAATATGTTAATCTCAAAAACAAAAAAGTTCTTTGGGTAAAACAAAAATTCATGAGAAGAGCACTAAATCCTTTCTTGGGTATACGATATATTTTTTCTTTCAACAAATTCAAAACACCGGTAAATACCAGAATTTGTGTTTTGCGTACTAGCGCAAGAAAACACAGCAGATGACATAATAAGCACTATAGAAGGCCCACCAACCATGCGTTGCACAATAGTAGGGGTGCAACCATGCGTTGCAAAGAACTGATGCCATTTTTTACATTTACACTATTTGTTAATGTTTCGCACGTATAACATATTATACATCAAACACCTGGAGTTAATCTATGTAGAATGAAATGTAAAAGTAAAGACTGCATTAGGCCTACTTCGAGACTATTGTATTCTTGAACAAGTAGAAGACTGCATTACTTTGGGACTATTGTATTCTTGAACTAGAAGATGGCATTACTTCCAGACTATTGTATTCTTGAACTAATAGATAGCATTACTTCCAGACTATTGTATTCTTGAACCAGTAGATGGCATTACTTCCAGACTATTGTATTCTTGAACTAATAGATAGCATTACTTCCAGACTATTGTATTCTTGAACTAATAGATAGCATTACTTCCAGACTTTTGTATTCTTGAACCAGTAGATGGCACTACTTCCAGACTATTGTATTCCTGAACTAATAGATAGCATTACTTCCAGACTATTGTATTCTTGAACAAGTAAAAGACTGCATTACTTCCAGACTATTGTACTCTTGAACCAGTAGATGGCACTACTTCCAGACTATTGTATTCCTGAACTAATAGATACCATTACTTCCAGACTATTGTATTCTTGAACAAGTAAAAGACTGCATTACTTCGGGACTATTGTATTCTTGAACAAGTAAAAGACTGCATTACTTCCAGATTATTGTATTCTTGAACAAGTAAAAGACTGCACTACTTCCAGATTATTGTATTCTTGAACAAGTAAGAGACTGCATTTCTTCAGGACTATTGTATTCTTGAACAAGTAAAAGACTGCATTACTTCGGCACTATTGTATTCTTGAACAAGTAAAAGACTGCATTACTTCCAGATTATTGTATTCTTGAACCCGGCGCCTACACCAACGGGCTAAATCTCACATAATAGCAAGTTACAAGTTGGCCTACAAATTAATAATCAAATACTTTTAGCAACCTCAAACAGATCTACATAACTTGTGTCCCGTATTTTGATGTACTTCCGGGACACAAAATAGACAATAGAGGGCCGATCGTATATGGAGCATATCACGGGTAGGGATACACATTCTATGATATATACGTTCTTGTTTGTAAGAAATAAATATAACTAAAATATAGTGGTTATGAATATGATCTCTGATATTTGTATAGTGGGACATGAAACATAATAAACACTTACACAAACAAGTGGCCCGTGTTTCAAATTCAATCCAGGGACATGAAAAACGGAATCTGAACTATGGGACATAAATAGGTCGATTTAAATATATGATCCCCTTTTTAAAGTGTAATTCTTGAACAGGGAACACGATCTTGACGTGTGATATAGAGGGGTCGGTAATGCTACAGTGGGGTATGGTCGAGTGATGTGTCTTGTCTTTATAAAGGACATGACAAGGAATGTGGGCTTGGACTAGAAGCATAGTAAGATGTGGCATATGGAATGGTTATGTTGCGTGCTATTGTATAGAGCAGGACTTGTATAGAATCATGTGATGTGATGTCTCCCGTCTTTGAAAAGCCAACCAACCCTTATGCGAAGCGCATTTCTTTATCACGAGCTACCAGACTTGAAGTCTATTAGGCCATACGCCTCAATCTCTGTTTTTTATCGTGATTGTTTGGAGCGAGCTGTAATAATATTCTTTGCTCGTCAATACATCTTCATCCGGCCGTGAGTTGGCGCGGGCCAATGGGCGTGCGTCTCACAGAGGTGCGCTGTGATTGGTTGAAGAGTCACGCCCCACCCCGCACCACGGTAAGTAAGCTGTGATGTACGACCGTTGAACGGAGAAGGCAGACACGAATTACCGAACGTTGGAGAGAGACGGACAGAGTAGGCGGTACGACGGGTTAAGCTGTTGGAATTAATAGAGTTAGCATGGATTTAGCTAGCTGGTTGTCAGCCTGATTTGAGATGAGAGGTTCAGTTGGGATTAAGACAACCGACAATTGCCATGTGAAGTAGCCTAGGTACATAGCGGCGACGAGTGACAGCTAGTATTGTTCTGCGAGTGATGAGACAAGCCCTGTCTAGTGAGAGCGGTATTGCGTGTGTTCAGTGATGGCGTTGGAGGACCGGTGTAGTCCCAGCGGCGGGAGCAGCCCCGGCCCGGTTTCGAACCAAGGACTGCCCTCGTCGCGACCTTCCCCGCGCTCCTCGCCCTCCCCCAAGACTCCGTGTACGAGCTCCCCCGAGCGGGGGGGTCTAGCCTTCTCCGTTAGTAATATCTTGCGCGAGGACTTTGGGCAGCGGGCGGTGAAGGCGAAGCGCCCCCCCAGCCCCCCCGCGGCTCCAGTGGCGGACCGGAAGGAGGCGGCGGCGGAACCTGAGGCGTCCTCGTTGTGGCCCGCGTGGGTCTTCTGTACCCGCTACTCGGATCGACCCTCGTCAGGTGAGTGAGAGCTAGTCATACGTCACACTAGGGCTTGGCGTGAAGGCTGCAGTGCGCGTACCAGCACGGGCCCGCGCCACACTGGGGCCTGGGCTTGGCGTGCAGGCTGCGGTGCGCGTACCACCACGGGCCCGCGCCACACTGGGGCCCGGGCTTGGCTTGCAGGCTGTGGTGCGCGTACCACCACGGGCCCGCGCCACACTGGGGCCTGGGCTTGGCGTGCAGGCTGTGGTGCGCGTACCACCACGGGCCCGCGCCACACTGGGGCCTGGGCTTGGCGTGCAGGCTGTGGTGCGCGTACCACCACGGGCCCGCGCCACACTGGGGCCCGGGCTTGGCGTGCAGGCTGTGGTGCGCGTACCACCACGGGCCCGCGCCACACTGGGGCCTGGGCTTGGCGTGCAGGCTGTGGTGCGCGTACCACCACGGGCCCGCGCCACACTGGGGCCTGGGCTTGGCGTGCAGGCTGCGGTGCGCGTACCACCACGGGCCCGCGCCACACTGGGGCCTGGGCTTGGCGTGCAGGCTGTGGTGCGCGTACCACCACGGGCCCGCGTCACACTGGGGCCTGGGCTTGGCGTGCACGCTGCGGTGCGCGTACCACCACGGGCCCGCGCCACACTGGGGCCTGGGCTTGGCGTGCAGGCTGTGGTGCGCGTACCACCACGGGCCCGCGCCACACTGGGGCCTGGGCTTGGCGTGCACGCTGCGGTGCGCGTACCACCACGGGCCCGCGTCACACTGGGGCCTGGACTTGGCGTGCACGCTGCGGTGCGCTTACCACCACGGGCCCGCGCCACACTGGGGCCTGGGCTTGGCGTGCAGGCTGTGGTGCGCGTACCACCACGGGCCCGCGTCACACTGGGGCCTGGGCTTGGCGTGCAGCCTGCGGTGCGCGTACCACCACGGGCCCGCGCCACACTGGGGCCTGGGCTTGGCGTGCAGGCTGCGGTGCGCGTACCACCACGGGCCCGCGCCACACTGGGGCCTGGGCTTGGCGTGCAGGCTGTGGTGCGCGTACCACCACGGGCCCGCGCCACACTGGGGCCTGGGCTTGGCGTGCACGCTGCGGTGCGCGTACCACCACGGGCCCGCGCCACACTGGGGCCTGGGCTTGGCGTGCAGGCTGTGGTGCGCGTACCACCACGGGCCCGCGCCACACTGGGGCCTGGGCTTGGCGTGCAGGCTGCGGGGCGCGTACCACCACGGGCCCGCGCCACACCGGGGCCTGGGCTTGGCGTGCAGGCTGCGGTGCGCGTACCACCACGGGCCCGCGCCACACTGGGGCCTGGGCTTGGCGTACAGGCTGCGGTGCGCGTACCACCACGGGCCCGCGCCACACTGGGGCCCGGGCTTGGCGTGCAGGCTGTGGTGCGCGTACCACCACGGGCCCGCGCCACACTGGGGCCTGGGCTTGGCGTACAGGCTGCGGTGCGCGTACCACCACGGGCCCGCGCCACACTGGGGCCTGGGCCTGGCGTGCAGGCTGCGGTGCGCTTACCACCACGGGCCCGCGCCACACTGGGGCCTGGGGCTTGGCGTGCAGGCTGTGGTGCGCGTACCACCACGGGCCCACGTCACACTGGGGCCTGGGCTTGGCAAGCAGGCTGTGGTGCGCGTACCACCACGGGCCCGCGCCACACTGGGGCCTGGGCTTGGCGTGCAGGCTGTGGTGCGCGTACCACCACGGGCCCGCGCCACACTTGGGCCTGGGCTTGGCGTTTAGGCTGCGGTGCGCGTACCACCACGGGCCCACGTCACACTGGGGCCTGGGCTTGGCGTGCAGGCTGCGGTGCGCGTACCACCACGGGCCCGCGCCACACTGGGGCCTGGGCTTGGCGTGCAGGCTGTGGTGCGCGTACCACCAAGGGCCCGCGCCACACTGGGGCCTGGGGCTTGGCAAGCAGGCTGCGGTGCGCGTACCACCACAGGCCCGCGCCACACTGGGGCCCGGGGCTAGGCGTGCAGGCTGTGGTGCGCGTACCACCACGGGCCCGCGCCACACTGGGGCCTGGGGCTTGGCAAGCAGGCTGCGGTGCGCGTACCACCACGGGCCCGCGCCACACTAGGGCCCGGGGCTTGGCGTGCAGGCTGCGGTGCGCGTACCACCACGGGCCCGCGCCACACTGGGGCCCGGGCTTGGCGTGCAGGCTGCGGTGCGCGTACCACCACGGGCCCGCGCCACACTGGGGCCTGGGCTTGGCGTGCAGGCTGTGGTGCGCGTACCACCACGGGCCCGCGCCACACTGGGGCCTGGGCTTGGCGTACAGGCTGCGGTGCGCGTACCACCACGGGCCCGCGCCACACTGGGGCCCGGGCTTGGCGTGCAGGCTGTGGTGCGCGTACCACCACGGGCCCGCGCCACACTGGGGCCTGGGCTTGGCGTGCAGGCTGCGGTGCGCGTACCACCACGGGCCCACGTCACACTGGGGCCTGGGCTTGGCAAGCAGGCTGTGGTGCGCGTACCACCACGGGCCCGCGCCACACTGGGGCCTGGGCTTGGCGTGCAGGCTGTGGTGCGCGTACCACCACGGGCCCGCGCCACACTTGGGCCTGGGCTTGGCGTGCAGGCTGCGGTGCGCGTACCACCACGGGCCCACGTCACACTGGGGCCTGGGCTTGGCGTGCAGGCTGCGGTGCGCGTACCACCACGGGCCCGCGCCACACTGGGGCCTGGGCTTGGCGTGCAGGCTGTGGTGCGCGTACCACCACGGGCCCGCGCCACACTGGGGCCTGGGGCTTGGCAAGCAGGCTGCGGTGCGCGTACCACCACAGGCCCGCGCCACACTGGGGCCCGGGGCTAGGCGTGCAGGCTGTGGTGCGCGTACCACCACGGGCCCGCGCCACACTGGGGCCTGGGGCTTGGCAAGCAGGCTGCGGTGCGCGTACCACCACGGGCCCGCGCCACACTAGGGCCCGGGGCTTGGCGTGCAGGCTGCGGTGCGCGTACCACCACGGGCCCGCGCCACACTGGGGCCCGGGCTTGGCGTGCAGGCTGCGGTGCGCGTACCACCACGGGCCCGCGCCACACTGGGGCCTGGGCTTGGCGTGCAGGCTGTGGTGCGCGTACCACCACGGGCCCGCGCCACACTCGGGCCCGGGCTTGGCGTGCAGGCTGTGGTGCGCGTACCACCACGGGCCCGCGTCACACTGGGGCCTGGGCTTGGCGTGCCGGCTGTGGTGCGCGTACCACCACGGGCCCGCGCCACACTCGGGCCCGGGCTTGGCGTGCAGGCTGCGGTGCGCGTACCACCACGGGCCCGCGCCACACTCGGGCCTGGGCTTGGCGTGCAGGCCGAGTGCGCGTACCACCAAGGGCGCTTGAAAAGGGGTTATTATTACATATTAGGTACGCTGCGCATATCTTTGTATACGCTTTATAAGCCAGTAGCAATCAAGAATGTAATTACATTTTTGATGTCTTCTATCTAAAAGCAATAACAATTCAAGGCTTGGCTTGACCTCATAAATACAATCATGGTCAACAATTAAACGGATTTAATACCTAGAGACTTGCATCTACAACAATTTTTTGTATTGTTTATTGTTCATTGTTTTCCATTGTGGTTACTAAATATGTGTATATGTAGACGTATAGTTACAAAAAATAGTACATTTTTAAACTATATGTATCGGCTCACACAATAATTGTATAGTAATATTATTATTTACGTGTATCCATGATGTTATTTTTATAATATATACAAAAATCGCTGTTTATACCAACCATAGGCGTATTTCATTATTTTTACTATTTATTCTTGCTCATAGAAAATCGCGAGTACATCCGCGAAGTTAATAAATGCTTTATCCAAAATTACTTTAAAAAAATGCAGGAAATCAGTAAAGAAAGTCATTAGTATAGGAACGGGGTAGAGCATATTGTAATGCCAGTCTAAGGTTACGTCGGTTGCCATCTAAGTTGCCATGAAGGAGACAAACGGGTGCGAATACAACCTGCTCCACGTGACTCTCGAGACAAACGGGTCCGAACACAACCTGCTCCACGTGACTCTCGAGACAAACGGGTCCGAATATAACCTGCTCCACGTGACTCTCGAGACAAACGGGTCCGAATACAACCTGCTCCACGTGACTCTCGAGACAAACGGGTCCGAACACAACCTGCTCCACGTGACTCTCGAGACAAACGGGTCCGAACACAACCTGCTCCACGTGACTCTCGAGACAAACGGGTCCGAACACAACCTGCTCCACGTGACTCTCGAGACAAACGGGTGCGAATACAACCTGCTCCACGTGACTCTCGAGACAAACGGGTCCGAACACAACCTGCTCCACGTGACTCTCGAGACAAACGGGTCCGAACACAACCTGCTCCACGTGACTCTCGAGACAAACGGGTCCGAATACAACATGCTCCACGTGACTCTCGAGAGAAACAGGTCCGAATACAACCAACTCCACGTGACTCTTGAGACAAACGGGTCCGAACACAAGCTGATCCACGTGACTCTCGAGACAAACGGGTCCGAATACAACCTGCTCCACGTGACTCTCGAGACAAACGGGTCCGAATTCAACCTGCTCCACGTGACTCTCGAGACAAACGGGTCCGAATACAACCTGCTCCACGTGACTCTCGAGACAAACGGGTCCGAACACAACCTGCTCCACGTGACTCTCGAGACAAACGGGTCCGAATACAACCTGTTCCACGTGACTCTCGAGACCTACGGGTCCGAATACAACCTGCTCCACGTGACTCTCGAAACTTCAAATATGAAGTACTTGTTATCCTTTCTTGGTTGTTGGTCTTGTTTTTTTGATTTGTGGTTCTAAATTACACAATTCATTCTTAAATAACACCCAGAAGACAGCATCATTTTAATTGTTAATGTTTACTACTCTAAGATATGCAGGGCCATATAAATGAAAGTTCTATAAAAGTAAAGTGCGTAATAGTTTCGACAGAACTAAGGCCCATATTGTGTTTACGGCATTACTTTCAAAACCCCTACGGACATAATTGTAATTATGTTTTAATAACCGAAAATTAATTACCTAATACAGATCACTTTCAGTTTCATCAACAACTTGGAATTCTTAACTTTATATAACAATGGTTAGTGAGTGGTTGAATTGGACATTTTCCTTTTAGGGTAGCGGGAGATAGTTTAAATTTACCATGCAGACAAATTATGCTTAGCTTATGTCACACTTTTGAGAGGAGGAACGGTGGAGGGGATGTTCATTACTATGAATTTGAATATTTTTTCTTTTTCTTCTTTTTTCACTTAAATATATTTTCCGAACATTTTTTTCTTCATGTTCTTTCTTATTTGCATACTTTTATTTTTATTATTAATAATTTCCACTTCATTTGATTTCATTTAATTTCCCAATCATTTTTTCTTGTTCTTGATTTTTATTTTATATGTTAAGTAGTTTGTTTTGTTTTTGTTGTTATTGTTAAATTTATGAATTCATTATTATTAATTGTTTGCATAGCCTAGTTTTATTTAAGGTTCCCCTTTGTAAATCAGTTTTTTATAACTGAATAGGATAGACATTAAATAAATAAATAAATCACTTTTGGCGTTTTCTGAGCTGAATTTTGTAATGGGAACTGGACAGTGGGGCAATTTTTTTTGTCGGGGGTTACAGTTTGTGCGTTACCCCCCTCCCTGAGAGCAGAGATCCAAGCTTTGGGTAGCCATCACTAATCAGCTGTAAAGTTTATCGTCTGAAAGGATGTCATTTCAAGTAGGCTCTTGTACCGCTGCTATATGGCCCACAATATAATGCAAATTAGTTTACATAATTAACTATGCCCATGTTTTATTCTGTGTCATTATTTACTACTTGGAAAGGTATTCTTATATAGAATGAAGAAAACAACCTTGATAGGTAGTTTGCTTGGAACTAATATACTAATGGGATAGAAAATAAATGGGCATTTAAAATTTGAAAACAAATTAACCAATTAAATTCAATTGATTCGCTGTTTTGCAGTCGAGAAAGACCGAAAATCAAAATCAAGGCAAACTTTAACGGAAACAGCATAAACGCAATGCGAAGCTAAGAAATTCAACACACAAGGGCAACACAAATAAATAATATAGTTCTAAAATTCTGAAGATCAAAATGATTTTTGTTATTAAAAGTGTGTTGTCGACCAATAACAAATTAGAAAAGTCCCAGAGAAAACTGTTAGCATGCGTCCCAGCAACATGGTTACGAACTTTTAGTATGCTTTCAGTTTGTTACTAGTGATTTATGTACATGTATATTTCTTTCAGTGTACAAAGCAAGTTAAACTCATATAATAATTCACGACGTCTTTTTTTTTATCATAGATACGTCTTTAATTCGCAGACACGTAGGTATAAACTAGGCTACGTTCCCTCTTATCAAACTGTTTGCGTGTGTCATCCTTTGCATTTTCAATACCATCTTCAAAAGTAACGTAAATAATTAAACATGGCTCACTACATTTCCAGCATGCACGCTGTGATTTACACTACATATATCTATCGTCACTGTTTTTTCTTTGCTTTGTACACATGGCTACAATTTCATTTCTGGAACAAGGCTATGCCCGCATTATTTACATGTTAGCTTGTATACTTCAAACAAAAGGAATCGTGATATTATCAAAACAAAATATACCAATAACTTCTCGCATAGAAGTCTAAACAATATTGATATTGGACACTTTATTGGAGGGGGGGGGGGGGGGGAAGAGAGAGAGAGAGAGAGAGAGAGAGAGAGA